>JAZDUA010000045.1:4185000-4707500 GCA_038098605.1 Gryllus longicercus | reverse complement strand
TCGTTCCTCCTCTTGTGCCTCTCTCCCTTTCGTTCTCCTCTTGTGCCTCTCTCCCTTTCGTTCTCTTCTTGTGCCTCTCTCCCTTTCGTTCTCCTCTTGTGCCTCTCTCCCTTTCGTTCTCCTCTTGTGCCTCTCTCCCTTTCGTTCTCTTCTTCCCTTCTCCCTTTCGTTCTCCTCTTCTTCCCTTCTCCCTTTCGTTCTCCTCTTCTTCCCCTTCTCCCTTTCGTTCTCCTCTTCTTCCCTTCTCCCTTTCGTTCTCCTCTTCTTCCCTTCTCCCTTCCTTCTCTTCTTGTGTCCTCTCTCCCCTTCCTTTCTCTTCTTGTTCCTCTCTCACTTCGTCTTCGTCTTTTCACGTGTTTGTCTTTTTCTTATTCCACGAGCTTCTTCCGGCATTTTCTGCCTACTGTTATGTATGAGTATCATAGAAAACTTCATGACATGTTATGTACGGTTATATTGTCATGGAGTGTTTTGTATGTGGTAAAACGTTGTGAAGAGATGTAGAAGTATTTGTGAAGTTTTTGTACCGTGCTCTTGATCCTGACACCTCGTGAATGTGATTACTTTGCAGTTTGATGGAATCTTACACATATCTACCTTGCATGAAATTAACTTTATCGCGCGTGTTAGCACGCGGTGATGCAATCTCGCATCGATGTAAAGCTTTTTGCTCTCGACCCGTCGCTTTGCCGTGTTCAAGGAGCGACCCCATTTTGTGTACGTCGCTTCACCAATGGCATTTAAATAACACGTGGCAGCCGCGTCGGACGAACGATAGGATGTCCTGCGACGTGAAATATTTGGCAACGGCGGCGAGGACTGCTGGTGATAAGTCGGCGTTCGGCGTGCCGGAAAGAGGTCGCTGTGTTTCATTATGCTAATGCGCCCGACTATCGCCCTACCTTGGGGCCGTTAAACCCGAGTTATCTGGAGGCATAAATTGAGATAGCGTGAGGAGTGGAAGGGAGCGGGGGTGGGGGCGGTAATAAGTGCCCGTGGAAAATCGATGCCAGGCTTGGACCTTGCGGTGGCCCACAGAGGGACTCCCCGTGCAGGAAGCGCTGTCCGTATCCCCCTTGTTGCCCCCCTTTCTCGAACCGAAGTCTCGTACTTTACATCAAAGTTCCGTATCGTGTCGCTGGGTAAATGGCAGACTGTGGAGAAAGTAAGTGACAGTGTTAAAATTTGAGCAGTTTGATTTTTTTAGTCAATGGAAATTTTGAGGATAGATGTGTCACGGCATTTAATTGTAAAGAAAACGTAAGTTGAGCATTTTATGACCGGGGTGGTATTCATTATGAACTAGAAATCGTGTATTCAAAACACGATACTCTACATACAAGATATTTGCTGGCAAAATCCATATTAAAGAAGCTGCGTGTTAATTCTTTGGGTGTTTTGAAAGGCTAGTGTTGAGGGAACAAAATCAGGGGCGTAAACCTTTTGTGGTCGCCTCGCTCGTTTTCCCGTTCCGAAGGACGTTGCATCGAGCGAGGAGAGTGGAGTGGGGCGGGGCGGGGAGCGGTCATCGCGTGAGGTCGGGCCGAGAGGGGCGTGGCTGCGGGGCGGGGTCAGGGGCCGCCTCCGCCTTTCACCGCTGAGGTGGGGGTGGGGGTGGCCTCCTTTCTCGCTCGCGATGCGCCTCCGCCGCCGCCGCAGGTGCCACGCCCCCCCTCCCCCCTCACTGCCTGACGCGGCCCCGCCCCTGCGCGGCCAAAGGGCGCCCACCCCCCCCTTGACCTCTACAGCGCTCTCCAGCGCCCGAAGAGCGAACGCTCCCGATGGCGGGCTTTCTTCTGGGTTGGACGCAGACGAATCGACTCACTACTATGATTTTTTGTCCGTTGCTTCAACGTGCAGCTATGCAGAATATCTTGACATTTGATTAGATTATGATGCTGTACAGATTAATGTGTTTGTGCATATTTTTAGCCGATTTTTCCTCTTGGTTCATATTTGTGTGATTACAGGCGCATATTTTGCATATTTCGTTATGATAGAGACGTCTATAAAATGTTTCATCGTTTCGTAGAATCTATTTATTTGCCAGCGTTCATTGATTCGAAAGAACCTGTCGCAGTTAGGGTAGTATTTGTTTTCTATAGGTGATAAAATACTAGTGCAAATGTGGGGTCTTTCAGGATAACATGGTTTTTAAAGTGAGAAGTCAGATTAAATACAAGCATGCAATGTACTTCACTAAGGTGCATATTTACTCCATTATTTCTCTCGCCAACTATGTCCATCATGTTACGTTTGCCCAAAAATATATAATTTCATTATATATTTTATGTTGATGAAGGAAATGAAATATTGTTAATTTTAATTGCATATTAAAGTATATATTTTAGAATGTTTTAGCATGCATATTTCAGTATCGTTTAGAGGATACAAATTCTCTCCCTAGTAATTACATTTTTTGGTTTTTGTACTTATTTTAATTAGAATGCAATCCAGTAGCGAGCCTACAAGTCGACGAACGAGTTTTAAGCGTCGGGGATTTCCCATTCGTATGCCTCCCGTGGGCGCCCGCATTTTCTGTGGCCTTTGCAACTGCCTGCTTTTCCCCGCCAACGCTCTAGCCCGCACACTGCCGTGCGAACCCTGCCGTGAGTCACATCCCCTCAACGTTCACTTTCTCTCGCGATGCAAGCGGTTCTCTTCTACGTTGTGCGTCCGCCCCCGCTACCCGCCACCCACCCCTTGCTCCTGCGCTGCTATTTCCACTTTCCTTGTACTCCTTCTCTTCTCCGCCTACTTTTGTACCACTCTTAGCGGGTTCGGTGGTGTAATGGTATATCGGGGCGTTGTGTCCAAGTTTGCGGGTTCAAACCCAATCGAAGCCGTGGATTGTTTTCAGGAGGCAAAAATAGTTCGTACGCCTTTTTTCGGAGGGAAAGTCAAGCCTCATGTCCCATGTTGTAGATTTACTGCATAAAAAACATCCTCAAGTCTGAAATAAGCCTCTGAGCTACATTTTTTTTTAAAAAAAGGTCCTGTTTCGTCGGCCGGGTAATCCCTTCTTTCTCCGCTAGATGGTGAAAGGGAAGTAGCGAAATCAGACGGAAGAGCAGGCCTGATGGCCCGAGTGTCGTCACGAAAAACTTTCAATAGGATATTGCACTTGACGTTCAATTTCGGTGGCGGTTTCATTGCTGTGACTCATTTTTGGCACCTGGAATCTAACTTTATGAAAGGTATTAGTTTCGTAATAATATGAATTTTTAGATCACACGTTTTCTAATAATCCATGACGTGCTATCAAGTACCAGCAAAGCAATCTCTCATCTTTCGTAAAATGAATAGTCAAATTTGAACAGACATTCTAGAAACCTAGATCTTTGGAAATTGTACGAAGCGGATAAAACACTGTACGATATTCGTATCGTAACTCGATTGGTTCATTTATCAAACTCGCCCCAACGACTTACTTTGGCGACTCTCCAATCTCAAATCGTAGTAATACGTTGTCGCACGATATGTATTTCATAAACAACGTTTTTGGTGGTTTGAACGATATTTCTATTTATCTTGGTGTCAGCGATTCTAAGGTAAATGGACGTGAAATGCAGTAAAAACGTGAAGGCTACCGAAGAGTGTAACGGCGATGGTGTAACCCCAAGTTGAAACCCGATCGAAGCCGTGGATGTTTAAGGGCGAAAAAATCCTTCGTACGCCTTCCTTCGGAGGGGAAGTAAAGCGGGCTGTCCCATGTTATTAGATTTACTTGCTTGTAAAAGATCCTCAAGCCTAAATGAAGCCTCAAATTCAATCGGCTGTTTCGTCGCCTAAGAAATACCTTCTTTCTCCGCTACTTGGTGAAAGGAGCGTAGCGAAATTTGCGTGGTCAGACGGAAGAGCGGGCCTGATGGCGCGAGTCTCGCCACGTAAAATGAGCCATCAATTTAATAAAGAGTCCGTGTCTGGGCAAGGGCAAGGGAGCGAGGCGCAGCCCCCACCCCACCCCACCCCCACCCCCGTGTTGCAATGTCGCCTGTTGCGATGTCCCGGCAGTCGCTGCCGCCACTTCCCCAGAGCCCGCGTGGGTTGGGGGGAGGGGGGCATCGGCTTCCGTCCCGACGTGACGCCGCGCTGACGCACGTCCGCCGGCGGGGGCGGGCACCCTTCGGGAAAAGCTCCTGTCGCCCCACCCCCGCCCCCACCCCCGCCCCCACCCCCGCCCCCACCCCCGCCCCCGCCTCCGGCTCCTTCTCTCCACCAGTTGATTCATAAGGAGGTTACTCCTCGTGTTATTAGGGGGCGGAACTGGATGCTCTGATTGGTAGTTTTACGCAGTTGCTCCAGTCAACACCAGGCGAATTGCGAAGCAATTAGGGGGGTGGAAATGCCTTTTTTTCACTTTATAACAATGTCACTTAGCATATAAATTTGTTTTTGTGACGACAAAACGACTATTTTAATTTTTATTTGAAGGTCGCATCAACTTCTAGGTCATTAGTGACCACTATTGCTTGTAACGATATGGAAACTGTGAGGATGACACGATATGCTGATAGGGGGGAAAGGACGAACACAAGACAATCATGCCAGAGGTGGGACTCGAACCCGCGATACTTCGGTCCGAGATCGCTACGGGACTACTGCCTTGGCGCTCCTCTTCCTTCGTCGTCTTCTTCTTCTTCTTCTTCTTCTTCTTCTTCTTCTTCTTCTTCTTCTTCTCCTGGCGGGTCGCAGCTGCCTCATGCATGCCTCGTGTCGGCACTGGCACGCGGCAGCCCCCACTAAAGGCCGCTACGGGCACGCACACACACGGGCGACGGCGGCTTTTGTGAGCGCAGGCCAGCCCCACCCCGCCCTAGCAACCAACAGCAGACGACACCAATACAGAAGCCTCCGCAAGACGGTGCCTCTATCGCTTTGATTGCGTCGGCGCGCGGCTGAGGAAACAGGCTGCGTCTACCCGTGCTACCCCGTGCTTCTCGTGCTACCAGGCTGCGTCTACCCGTGGGTTAAACTAGCGGCCCGCGGCTGCAGAAACGCTGATCGACTAAACCATACAAAGTAGCGCGCACACTGCTGAAGAACGAAATATAAAATACCCTGGAATAACACTGCACTAAACTAAATATTTTAACAGCAAAGTCTTCACGCACGTTAATATACCGTTGTATAATTATTAAACTTGTTCCAAAAATTATCGATCCCAATCCCGGTCGGGGTGACAGGGTGAATTTGTTTATTAAAGTACATTTGTTGCACAGTAACAAGGTCACAACTTGGTATTCGTTGCGTCTGGGGAAAATATTTCCGAGCGTAAACGCGTTCAATAAGGTGACAGGGTGGTGGCAGTTGTATAATAATTACGTACGTACGACTTCTTTATATACCGACAATATATGTAAAAATAGTTGCTTTACCATAACGCATCACGTGGATGTCAAATACTTCCTTCTTGGCCTCCTCCTTCCTCCTTCTGGCCTCTTCCTTCTTATTTGCTGTCGCACGACAGCTGAGTCTTTAAGCAGTGACGCATTGGTTATCACAAGTCTGTCGATAAGCGCAGTATGAGAATTAGGCGAAATAACACAATCAAATGTTTGTATTTTATTGGTCGGATTCGGAACTCTTTCATTGAGTTTCGAGTTTCCCCGAGTTCCTGGGCATCTAATCAAAAACCCAAGACGTCTCTCACTTCGCCAGACACTGCGTAGTTTTGATTCAATTTCTGTGCGCATTCAAATTTTGCTATATACAATGTTTTCTCTCCGTCAAATACATGATCATGTAGAATGGAATTCGCTTTCCGAATCAGATAAACAATTACGAAAATACTTTTCGTAATGGTGTTCATAATTCCTCTTCTAGAACTTCCTTTGTTAAAGTTTACCGCTTTCTCTACGAGATCGTATACAAGTACATTGACTTTCCATTCTTTGTTTTTTATTTTCATTTTTCTGTTAAATCGTTTGAGGTGTCTTCTTATTCTAAGTTCTCTGATTGGAGACCAGAGGCATAGAGTAGCTTCAAACCTAAAACAACTCTACTCCACTTGCCATTTTAAGATGAATTCTAGGGCATTTGGAAGGCAATAATCGACTTCATACATATTTTTTTAAATAGGCAGGGAACGTTCGAGAAATTACTCTAGAGTCTTTTTCCACACATCTGACTTGGCACCACTTCACGTTGTCTTTTTTTAAATTTTATTTTATTTTCTTACTTTCTCGCTCTTGCTTCGTGAGAATAAAAAATATTGTAATCGTGCTCCAGAAAGCGGCGAATTTTCGACAGAAATTCTTACTGCCGGGTCCTGCTAACAAAAAAGTCGGTTAGTCTTGTTTCTTTTTTTTTATATTTCTTTTTACTGTTTGTTGCAGAAACTATCCAAAAAGTTAATCGAATTCAATTAAATTTGTTTATAGGATTGTCCTATTACAAACACAAATAATACAGTAACACACACACACACACACACATATACATATATATATATATATATATATATATATATATATATATATATACACATACATATACACTCACACACACACACACACAAGAATACATTATCTCAGAATTATGGCGCAAAGATATTTGAGTTGGACGAAAGTGGAAGGTGCTTTGGTTGACCGACGCCCTCGACCTCCTCACTTGCACCCAACACGCAGGGCCAGGAAGTGGAGCTGTCGCGTCTCGGCTGTGGCGTCGTGACCTTGCAGGGGACGTTCTCTAGTAAACAGTTCGCTGTGATGGCATTCGCCTCCGCCTCTCGTGTCTCGGGTCCCCGCCCTCTTTCCATTCACACTCTTTGTCTTTACTCTGCTAAGAAAATGTCATCCCCTCCCCTCCCCTCCCCGAGTACACGAGTACATTCTTAGTTCGTCAGCGATAGCCCCGAGTGGACCAAGTGATTCACGCGAGTAAACCGAGAACGAGCGCGGCGCGCTGATGTATAATGTCCGAGGGGGGGGGTACCCTCGATCACCGCTCAATGAAGGCGGAGGCCATTGAGAGTGAGTGAGAGAGCTTACGCAAGCACTGGGCCCTGCCGCGATACTCGGACAATGGGAGGCGACTTCTCAATGGGCGCTTATCGACAGATACTCGATTTCCGTTCACATGCCTCCGAACGATATGAGTCAGGCCCGGCAGATCAGTGCTCGTGCGTTCTGACACTTTGTTCAAATGCTTAGTCGAATTTTCGTGTTTGCTTTTTCTTCGGTCGCGTGCTTCCATCCCCGACAGGATTGTGGGCCCGTATCATTTTTGTCATCAAAAAATTAGAGTAATTCATAAAAATGTAAACATTGTTAACCATTTCAATAACGATGCACTGTATGAGTTAATTCAGAATTTTAAAGAAATATTTAATTTTGAAAGAGAAAATATGCGGAACATTGCGGACAAATTAATTATATATTAATGTATAATGTATATGTTTGTAAAGACATTCAGTATGAATATTCATGGTCCAGTTCAAAAAGGCAACCACTCAAAATTCTAGATTTTTAGATTTTACTAAGTTTGTAAAATTTTACTCTAGAAATGTCACTTACGTCACATGAATTTGAAATTTATTAATATGTACTGTTTCGAACAAAATATTTGAACTATTTTTCCAAATTTCGGACGTAATTTAATGAAGTTCGAAACAATGCTATTTTTATAAACGTCCGAGAGAAAAGAAACCTGCAGGTGTTTTCCAGAGCTTTTTGAAAATGTCACACGGGGAATAATTAAGGTCCCCAAAAATTCAAATGTAGTAATTTCCGAAACTGAACAAGTAGATCTTGCTTCTGAGTCATTTAACCGCGTTTGAGCTCGAAAGCTGAAACGACAGTTACGCGTGACACATTCGTCAATGCATCCGCCACCATTCTGACAAAATCGGTATATCCACGCGACCTTTGTTCAAAACGTCGTTGTTGTCAAATGTTTTAAACATCGCTATTTACTTTCCCGTATATGTAATAAACATAGTACAGGGAAAGTTATGTAATGTTGCGGAAAATCGAGTTCAAAATTTCAACAGAAATACACGTTTAGGTGTCCCCAGATACGGAAGAAGTGTTGCTTTTTTGTTTCCCTTCAAAGCGTCCGTCCGTCCGTCGGACCGTCCGTCTGTCCGTTCGTCGGTATGTCTGTCCGTCCGCCTGGTGCCTGTGAACACTACTCGCGCCTAAACCATGCGTAGGATTTTTTCCAAATGGAAGAGACCCCTGTCCATCTGCCTCGAGTCGAAACTTTGAGATTGTGGAAAACATTCTTCCAACTTTGGGGATACTTTATATGAAGTCCCCCGGACATTTTCAACATTTTCGAAGACGGCTCCAATTTTGTTCTTAAAATTTCTTATAAGAATAGAGTAACATACACTTATAAATATAGCATAGGTCCGATTTTCACGGTTAACCCTGGATTTTCGAAAATTTCAAAACTATGGTTTTTTTTCGGTGTCTTCTACAACTACAAAATTAAAGATAGAGATTTTTCCTTCAAATAAAATTTGTTCTCCATAGTGAGTTCTTTTATTAAGGTCATTTAAAAAAAAAATATTAGTGGTCTTCGCGCAATATTGCGTGCCATATGTGCAATTTTAAAAAAATTACGAAAGCAATTTACATACACAATCATCCAAGCCCGAGGCGGGATTCGATCCCGCGACCCTTCTAACCGAGTCTGCTACGGCCCTTCAGATTTAGCGACCTCGGCTAACCAGGACGGCAATGGATTTATTGGGGCCCATTTGTTTGAGATTCGATAATTTTACATTCTCAGTGTTTAATTTCTGAATGGAAGAATTTCCGTAATTACATTTTGTATAAGTTAAAATGTGTATATTAGTCACTGTCCGTTAATTTGTTCGAATGCTATTTGTAATCTCTGTTAAGCGACCAATGTTTCTTCCTTGAAAGAAGTGGTCCTTTAGAGTGTTGTTTAATTAAAGCGGTCATTTGTTTAAAATTATTCAAAAAGTTATCTATTATTACTAGACATTGGATGATGAGGAAAGTGCCTATTTTATCGGATGTTTGTTAAATGTTCGTAGTACACGTGCAGTAATTATTAAAAAAATTAACATTTAAACTAAGTTTTATTTTGCCTTTTTAGGGTTACAAAGATAGTATCTTAATAAAAGCTTTTAAAAATATTTTTATATCCTGCTGGCTAAAAAAAATGTTTAAATCATGTTACGTTGTCCGCCGATGACGATCCTACATTTTCTTGTGTAGAAGCTATTCGCCATTTGCCAATGCACGACACTTTCTATGCCTTAGAAGGTCAAAACCTCGCATATTTGGCATTCTTTGCACAATTAAATAAACACCTCAAGCGATCGGTCTTATTAAACCCTGCGCTCAGATTCTGGTTGCAACTCAACCACTCGCGTTTTACGGGACAAGTAAATAAACCTGACATCTGACATTGATATTCTACCCTAGCAGGAGGTAAGGGAAGGAAGGCTCTCTTAATTCAAGGAATTAAACGGTAGGACACTTTCAAGTGTGCCATCACATTAGAAGAAATGAAACTGAATCGGAGCGAGCAGTCGTTGTACTATATCAGTAGCCACGGTTTGTTACTTGATTTTACCTCCGACCATTCGAGAGAGTTTTGTTGAGGTGAGATAAATACTGTAGTGCAGAAAGGAAAAATAAATGTGATCGGCATATGTGCGAAACGAAAACTTGAATGTGATGTTGACAGAAGTTGGTCTAGGTGGAAGGTTTAGCAAAACACTGTTAAATTAAACGGATTGACTGTTTGTTTGTTTGTTTTTTCCTCCTTTCTTTTTTTCCCTTAAAGAAAATGTTCCACTTCATTTCTGTAAGGCAACCCGGTAGTTAGACGTTAATGCCGGTTGTAATGGTGCAACATTAATACTCATGGGGTCTTGCCTTTTGCTCGCTGACATTTGATTGTGAGTATGCAAAGTGCATTAAATGTGGGAATAATTCGTTGCGTATGCTACAGCGTAAAGAAGTGGATCTCTGAGTCGCATTTTTTGTTGTCCGTCGTGTGAACTGGTGTGAAAGAAGACACGCTGAGATATCGCCTCAAACAATCCGCCAACGTCTCAAAAAGTCCACGCTTGGATGAAGGCAGAAGTTATTTCCTAGCCTAATCCAGTTAGGATGTTGACAATTCGATGGCTGTGCACCAGATTGTTCTAAGTCCATTTTACCACATATTTCAGGAGAGCCACTTGAAGTTTTTCTGTGTAGTGTGTAAGTAAGGAATAGGTTTTGTTTCAAGCTTACGGAGTGGAATATTTACAACTTGATTTGATCTACACATGTAGACAGGGACATAGAATACGAAAAAAACATGAATCTCAATTCGTTTTTTAAAAACATTGACTTGAAACACTCTGGTTATCAGCCATCAAAATGTCTTCTTAGAATCATCATCACGAGTAAGACGCAGTCTCCCACAGTAATGATGGATATAATTGCTGCAACAAAGAGGCATTGAGAAATGAGCATTCTTTACCGCAACATCCCTTCTTTTTAGAAATATGCCAGAATTGGTAGATATTTCTATGGTCTGAAAAATGAATGGCGAGCGTGCTTTTTTTATAAGGCGCGCGGTTATTTTGTAAACGTGGCTATTTATTTTGTGGTGTGTGTGTATGTGTGTGTGTGTGTGTGTATGTGTGCATGCATATATGTGTATGCGAGTTCCCACGAGATTCCTTCATGGCATAGTCATTTCGTTTCCACGATAGGAGAGGAGAGTTGGGTGTAACAGGTTTGTCTCCTGATGGCACACGGGCGATTTGGTGAAAAATGAGGCATTTTCCTGACGCCAAAGTTCTTAAACATTTTGCGGTCATCAAACTATACTTCGATTTAAACGTAGGGTCTGTTGACGTAAATCCGCTGTTATCTCATCCAATCGGGAGCTTCGATGACACTTCAAGTAGTAGCTTCTAAGCTACCTATTGGATCACACCGTAACTGCTGACGACCTGTTAAAGAACGCTGAATAAATGGAAGTATATTAACCAGGTCGGTGTTCGTTTCGAATGACGTGAATTTATGGCATGAGGCTACTGCTTTCTTTTTCGCACCTAAAGAGCGTTTTTCAGCCTTCAACATTTCACCGAATTCGATCAGAAATAAACCCAGTTTAAGTATGAAAGGTAGTTCCTTTCAAGCCGGCTGAATGTACAAAATGGGTTCAAAATGGGTCGTAGGTAAATAAGTTGAGAAAATAGTATTTCTTCTTCTTTTTACATATGTCTAGAAAAATATTATATATCAACCAATAAAAACACAGCTTGACTCACACAACATAAAATATCTGTGCGTAATGCGGCAAAACAAAAAAACACTGAAATGCTGATTGTATAGGTCAAATTTGGCTTCCAAGAGACTTCCAGCGGCCGGCTACTCCGATGGATAGTTTTCCGTGGATATTCCAAATTAATACCAAGCGACTGCTGGAGTAGTAGCCTAGAAAACAGGCTATGGCCCGCGTGCGATCTTTCCTTCCTCTTCCTTGTCCTCTCTCCACTCCGTTACTTTCGCACACTTACACGAACTTGCACTACACTACCACCACACGCCGGGACACCGGTCGGAGCTTGTCGGTTGTGGCGGTGCTCCGCTGGTGGGAGATACCTGGTTGGGGGAAAACTCCGCTAGCCGACGGTAGGTCGGCGCCGGATCTCGCCAGCCAGCGGGGGGAAGATCACCGCCACGTCCAGAGGAGAATACACGCACTACACTTACGGGATAATGAATGCCTTGGCAATTGACACGCCCCGAATCACTTATAATCGCCCAGAAGACTGGTGTGGGATAGAGCACTATCTTTATTTGACTTATTTTCGTTAAATAAAACAAACAAACAAACAATAAAATCAGTGTGTGACGTATGAGGGCAGAAGGGTAAACCTGGGCGCCTTTTCTTTGGACTTTTGTTGCCTCCACGGTCATTGGGAGATTATCTTGTACCGCGACCAAAAAAACAACAAAAACAACTCACCAATTCCCCTGGAACGGCCCAATGATGAGCGCTCTTCAGTGCTGCTCGTTTACCGTTATTTAAATTCCAATGATCTTCTTCGAACGATTCCGTGCGTTCGTCTTAACTACGTTTTGGACACGCTTGGCATTTGGGGATGGTGTGTGAGCGCCGTGTTATCCTCTTTCATCGACGTACGAGAAATGCTACATGACGGAACTCGTCAGCGGCAGACGTCACGTAGAATTGTCCTGATATTTGATTCCTCTTTCCTCACTGAACCACTCTTCTGTTATTTAACGTGAAATGACTTGGCCCATTCACCTACTCCACATGGCCAGATATGATTTACTTTATGGTTATTTTCTAGTTTGTTGTAAGAGTTATTACAGAAATTAGCACGGCACTGATTTTACGTTATGCCAAGCTATAGATATACCAAATAAATCTTAATTTTTATAAAACAGAATGAGGTTGATTATTCGATGCCCTTTGTTTTACCGCGTCCTATAAAACTGAATTAAATATGATTGTTTTTAAATTTTATTTAACACTTTTTAGTGTTAAGCACTCTATAAACGTTTTTATTTCTATAACAGTGTTTGCTCGATTATGTACCATAGAATACACTGTTAGGTACAATATTTATACGATAAAGTAAATCAATTATTTTGTAAGCTCTCGTGCAGAAATGAGAGTACGCATTTTGAGGGACTATACACGAACTTATATTCTTGGAAATTCATAAACACATATTTATTTCTGGATGAATGCATCCAAAGGGTGATACTGGCACTTTTCAAAAATATCTGATCTCATTACCAGGGCCGGATTTACCTACAAGCAAAACAAGCAGTTGCTTGGGGGCCCCCCATTCACCAGGGGCCCCGCGTTTCGGAAAAAATACGCATACCATTTTTTTTTGTCTGTGAAATAATTGTTAATCAAGTAGTCTACTGTGTAACAAAATGTACAATTTCAAAACATTTTTTAAAAATGAGTATGGAGCATGATAAGCGGAGAAATCTTCTTTTTGAAGACATCATCGACCAATTTTCTGCAGCGAAGAGCAGAAAAAAAAAAATATGTAAAATGTATTTAATGTAAAAAATGCAACACAAGTAAATTTTTTTATAAAAATTATCAGTTTTCATTTGTATCTGTACTATAATACATTTTTTATTTAATAAAGATGGAGCTATTTTTTCGGGGGGGGGGGACACAATTTTGTGCTTGTGACCCCGCAATGCTTAAATCCGGCCCTGCTTATTACGTATGCCAGGGACACATGAAATACAATTGCGGGAAAATTCTAATTGACATTAAATTTTGATGTCAAATGTAATGGACATTGGCGATTATCTACTGCCTCAGAAACTGAACTCGAAAGACTGGAAGTTGACTGGCATCGGTATTCGAAAAAAAGAACCGGCCGTGTACTTTTCGTCGTCACCACTAGAAGACTGTGCATACAATGGCAGTAACAGCGTGGATTAGGCCTGTCGGGAAAACCATGAATAAAAACGCGCTTTGCGTGCTCTCTCAAACGTGAGTACGGTAACGAATTCATTATTACTCGTACATTGTACCCTAGAATACAATCGTAATTTACAAACTTATTTATCCGTCATAAATGACTTAGTATAGATGACCTCGAAAATATTCATTATTTTGAAAAAATAAACGAGTTTTCAAATGTGTTACTGATAATTGTTTTATTGTATAAATCGCCCTGAGAAGTGAATTAAATGTCTTTCTGCTGTTTGTGCGGTGTTATTCAAATAGCAATAACCGCAGGCCCCAACTTCTCTACCTCATAACACTGTAGGCCGTACTAAAAAAAAAGTAAAAAACCACCACCAACAACAAAAAACAAACGAATGTATCCCCCCTTTTTTTAAACAGTTTTACACTCTATAAGCTATAAAATGACCTTTGGGAATGTATGTCTCAAAGGAAGCAAGATATTGAGTGAGAAAAAAAATCATTGTTTTAACCTTCGACCTTTCATATCTGGACTGGTTTCACCTTCATTGTGTTTGCGGAATGATCTCATAAAACTCCAGAGGGAAGGTATATACATTTCAGTTTGATTGGAATTTGTTCGTAATAATACCGTAATTCGCTTGGGCTAACGTATGCACGTGGTAAAAATGGTACAAATACATATAAATGGATATGCCATATACGCAACTGTTTGGTTTTCACGCCAACACATATTTGGTAATGGCGGCTGTATCTGCTTTCAGTCGCTACAATTAAAAGAAAGTACTTTGAGAGTATGCTTTTCGCATAGCGCGTAATTCGTTGAATATTTACGAACGCTTCAATTCATCATGTAATAAGCCATTCGCACGCAGACGTCATACTTTGGTACCGGAAATGTCGACGAAAATTCGTAATTGTAGGCAAATACGAATTCAGTACCAACTGCAATTCATTGCACTCTTTGAAAGTAATGAGAATGAAAACGTACGACGCAACCGCTGACATCCTCGGTTGAGGGAAAACGCTTGAGTAGCCACGAAGAAAGCTGTTACGAGAGCACATGAAGTGCTAATTGCAACGTTGGCTGTGGAAGTTTCATACACGTTACTAGGTTTTCCGAGATTCTGGGTGGTCCTCGCCGGCACATTTCTGTTTTCGAAGTGAGAAACTCGGAACAAATAATCAGGGTTTCCGATGACTTCACCACTGTCATGCTTTTGTGCCACAAGATATGGAAGCCAAACTTTTAAGTTTCAAACTTTAAGATTATCCGAGAGAGATTATATGTTAAGATTATATGTTCGAGAAATTGTTCATAATTTTCGCTTAATTTTTCGTGGATGTATTCCTAATTTAAAAAACATTTATTTTCTCAAAAACGACTCCAAATATTTCTTGTTTGTCTCGAATAGAGCTAAAGCTGTTTTAAAACTGACGCAGTCCCATTTTAGATGGATTTTTTGTATTTTGAATAATTGAAAAAAAAGACATTGCAAGAGAACAATATTGATGAAAGAGAAATGTGTACTAAATGAAATTTGTTCGTCAATATTAGTGATTTAAATAATGCACACCTTTTTGCTAAATATTAGTAATTTCGACTAATCTTCGGGATTGAAAATGGAAATTTCTCGTGCATCTTTTGCTTCCTTGTGGGAGTCTTTCACGAGATATCAGCTCACACAATACCACGACGCCACGAAACCTCAATCTGAAATTGATGGAATCACTTATTATTGTTTGGCTACAGTGTTTTTGCAGCGAACGTAGTTTTGGATTGTTGAATTTGTGTTGATGTGTTGGCTTTAAAATAGTTTTTGTACCTCTTGCGCTACGATTGGTTAGAGTATACAGTGGTGCTGACAACTTGTTAAAATGAATAGAAATAGGGGTGTTATAATGTTACATAGCAGTTAGCAATGCTAAAAACAACGTGCTGTTGCAGCGCCACTAGTTTATTCAGAAATTAGCAGTTTCTTATTTTTGGGAGCACAACGCCGAATTATTTAATGTAAATAATATGTTTAAGAGCCAATGTTTTATGATTCTAATTAATTTTGTGAGCAGTTTTACGCAGTTAAACGCAGTTTATCACGGTCAGAGTACTGTTCAGTTATTACATATAATTTAAATGCATTTCCTAGAAAGAATTTATTATATAAAATTGGTGGAGCGTACTTAATAATTGTGACTTGTATATTTGATCGCATTGACACGAATGTACAGAAATAGGTAAAGCAAGTTTAGGATTGCGTGTCATTTGTCAGTAATATAATTATTTGTGTATATTGCTTTTATACGTGAAGATGGATTCTATCTCGTGTGTGTTGTATCAGAGAAAGCTATAGCTAGAAATAGGTGAACGGAGATATTTTTAGGACCAAAATGAATATCACGTAGCATTGCAATGTGTAGCGCGTGGTTTGTAGTGAAACGGGTCTGACTGTATATCGTGATTTGTTTTCAATTAATTTGACTTGACTCTGTGTTGGCCGCCCACGCGGGGATTCCAGGAAGAGCGAGTGTGAGTCTGAGAGAGAGAAAGAGACCGAGAGAGATCGAGTGTGAGTGTGTGCTTGTAAGCAGGAGGGAAATGAGGGAAATCCCCCCCCCCCTCCACTAAACTTTTTCAGTTACTATTAATTTTAACGTGTAGGGGATTATCAACCAAAAATATTTTGGAATCATCATTAAAACGAATAAAATCGTATCGCAGCATGCGCTGCGACATTTTACAAAATCTTTAATGTGACACATATTTGGCGAAAATATGTTGAATTTCCCTTCCCCAAATAGGTCTCTGGATCCTGCCGTGATGTGTGCGTGTGTGTGTGTGAGAGAGAGAGAGCGTGTTTGTCTGAAAAAGAAAGAGAGGGATTGCGAGCGGGAAAGCGAGGGATTGCGAGCAGCGGGAAAGAGGGATTGCGAGCAGCGAGAAAGAGAGGGATTACGAGCAGCGAGAAAGAGAGGGATTGCGAGCAGCGAGAAAGAGAGGGATTGCGAGCAGCGAGAAAGAGAGGGATTGCGAGCAGCGAGAAAGAGAGGGATTGCGAGCAGCGAGAAAGAGAGGGATTGCGAGCAGCGAGAAAGAGAGGGATTGCGAGCAGCGAGAAAGAGAGGGATTGCGAGCAGCGAGAAAGAGAGGGATTGCGAGCAGCGAGAAAGAGAGGGATTGCGAGCAGCGAGAAAGAGAGGGATTGCGAGCAGCGAGAAAGAGAGGGATTGCGAGCAGCGAGAAAGAGAGGGATTGCGAGCAGCGAGAAAGAGAGGGATTGCGAGCAGCGAGAAAGAGAGGGATTGCGAGCAGCGAGAAAGAGAGGGATTGCGAGCAGCGAGAAAGAGAGGGATTGCGAGCAGCGAGAAAGAGAGGGATTGCGAGCAGCGAGAAAGAGAGGGATTGCGAGCAGCGAGAAAGAGAGGGATTGCGAGCAGCGAGAAAGAGAGGGATTGCGAGCAGCGAGAAAGAGAGGGATTGCGAGCAGCGAGAAAGCGAGGGAATGCGAGCAGCGAGAAAGCGAGGGATTGCGAGCAGCGAGAAAGAGAGGGATTGCGAGCAGCGAGAAAGAGAGGGATTGCGAGCAGCGAGAAAGAGAGGGATTGCGAGCAGCGAGAAAGAGAGGGATTGCGAGCAGCGAGAAAGAGAGGGATTGCGAGCAGCGAGAAAGAGAGGGATGGCGAGCAGCGAGAAAGAGAGGGATGGCGAGCAGCGAGAAAGAGAGGGATTGCGAGCAGCGAGAAAGAGAGGGATTGCGAGCAGCGAGAAAGAGAGGGATTGCGAGCAGCGAGAAAGAGAGGGATTGCGAGCAGCGAGAAAGAGAGGGAGAGCGAGCGAGCGATAATGTGTGTGTGTGACAGTGTGCGAGGGAGAGGCGGCGGTCGCGTGGGCGAAGCGGCTGTCGCATCCGCGGGCGCGTGGTGGGCGACGGCGGCGGCGGCGGTGGGCAGGAGGTGTCGCGCGAAGCGTGCGCGCACGCCGCGCCGGCCCACGCGCTGACGTCACGCGGCGCCCACGCCCGCTGCGCCGCCCCGCCCCGCGCCGCCTTTGCCGGTGCGTGCGCCCACCAGCGCGCCCGGAGGCGGTCCCCACGCGCTTGCTCGCGGACAGAGCGTGCTGGCTTGCTATGCTCACGCGCGAGGGGCGCAGGCTGCGTTTAAGATCTGGGCTCCCTTATCCTCGATGCAACATACTTCAAGAGGAACGCTTACTCCGTTTCGTAGCATTTGAAGATTATCATTAATACGTATATGCTTTTAGAAACAAATTCTTATTTCATGTGTTTGTGTATATTTGTATTCTGATCTTGCTGCATTTGGGCTTTGCATCTAGTCTGGCTAGCCCAGAATACACCCACTGCTACATATATACTACATATGCGGGAACATACATACCCATATACAGGTGCCCGTTTTCCACACATGGAGGCTCAATGCGCCGCCCGCATACGTGCGTAGACTACTTATGTAAACATGGATACGTGGATGTGTGCATTTATTATTGATCGGGATTTAGTCGTCCTTAAACTGCTCACACCTTTGGAGAGTCATTCGAAATCAACGAATAGAGGCGGTATCATGATAAGCCACACCAACAGAAAGCCTCCTGCTGTTCCTAAATGGTAACATCTCGAGTTTGGGGAAAGTGGGCCTTACCTCGTCGCTGTGGTTGTCTCGTTTACGTATACTAGTGATGGACTTTGAGCACTAACAAGTTAAAACACACTGCGACTTGAATGCAGATATTAAGATGTAGAAATAACGAGAGACTTGCTGTGGCTTGTGTAGATTCTTGCTTTTGCTCGCAGCCCTTCATTACAGCAATAATGATGTGAAAGACGGAGAAATGGTGAAGCATGGTGATAATGAGAGGCAGGGGGAAGGAAGAGACTCTAGAAAACCTTGCGAGAGCTCTATTTAACTACTACAAATTCCACGTTGATTGGCAGGTGTTGGATACCGGACTAAAAGACACACGTACGTACGAGGACCATCCAGAAAGCCTACCCGTTGTTGAATTAAATGACAAATAATGAAGGTGTGTGATCGCTGTTTTAATAATAGGGTGTATTTCACATAATTGTGTATTATATTGTTTAGTTTTCTTTCATCACTTGCCGGCGAATACTATTAAACTATTTTTTCTTCACTTCTGTCTCTCTCTCTCTCTCTCTCTCTCTCTCTCTCTCTCTCTCTCTCTCTCTCTCTCTCTCTCTCTCTCTCACTCACACACACACACACACACATATATGCACACACAGTTCAGTTCTCACGAAGAGTGGTAGTTCTTTGTTCTGCAAATGCTGTGGTGGAATCCTTGTATAGCCAGACGCGTCATTACATGTCAAAGTTCGAAACCCGATTTCATCCAGTTTTATTGGTTAATGATGCTTTTGTATAGAACTCTTCCAGATGTGTCTCTTTCTTTTTGTCTTCTTTTTTCGAAGATATTCGTGGGGGGCAGCAGGTATTTTATCAAATGGGAAATGTAATGGGTGAATGAGTAATTTTTGTCTTCAAATGGGAATGTTTCTTTACTGAGTACGTATGCCAGTCTGTTCGATGTTTGCATTGTGCAATTACAATGAAGGCTACAGCTCGAGGTCTTATCTCTGTGAAATGGTTTGCCTCCCAAATCGTCTTTCAATAGCGTAAAACTGTCGTAGTTGGACGAGGTCGAGTTTAGGCTTAAATCATAACAAGTAACATTCGTAATATAAGCAAAGCCAGATTAATGAATTTTGCATTTTACGAACTTACATGTTGATCATTGTTCACTTATTTAGGTCTCTCGAAGACTAATCTGCGATCGGTGGGGGAGGGGGATTATCGTAGGAGCTCACAAAGGAATTAAATTTATGACGACTGAATAATCAGGATGAGCCATACGGAAATGAGTAGTCATTGATTCGTCTCTTCATTTCAGAACGACTCATTTAATGAGTACGAGTCATTTGAGCAAATGCTCGTTTTTTAAATTTTTTTATTGCAAAATGGCTTTTCAGTAGTTAGCTAGTATTTTCAAACGAAGATCCGAAGGTGGTAGCTATGACAACCTATTAAACAGTTCAATGAAGGAATGCGGATTTTAAAGAGGAAAGACTGAATATTGTAGACTGTTGGAGGGAAGATTGTTAATTTCATTATCTGGCATCTGCCAAATGGCTGAGGAAGACGTGGAAAAGATGTCGATTGTATACATTGCGGGTTCATCTACATGTACTCGGGATAGATTTTTGGAAGGGCGTATGAGTGATGGTAAGGAAGTGATGATTTGGAAAGATGTAGGTTTGTGATAAATGTGAAGATAGGTTCAAAGGGTAAGTCATTGTGAAAATGTTTGTTGCCGACGTACCAAGGAGCGCTTACTGCTGTGTGACGTGTTTTGGAGGACGTGAATTTTGTTGATAGTTTGTTGGCGCACTCTCTGCTCTTAGCGACGCGTGAAAATTAATGATCATGTTGCATTTACCAACATATTATTTAAATTATTTATTTTCCGCCCTTGTCTTGTATCAATCATTTCCAAATTTTGAAAGGACTCTGCGACAATCTTGAAGAGCTGTGAAAATTTCCTAACTATTCATGCACTACTTTTTGTTGTATCGATGTCGGTTATATGACGTTGAATTCACTTTTATTTGTGTAAAAGAAGGAAGGTATTGACTCTTTAACTTCTTTCCTATAGCCCTCCGCTCAACAGCTGAAAAGCACGGCCCATTGTGACGTCGTAGGGAGAGAAAAAACAACTCGCTGAGTTTGCCTCGCCATTCACAGAACGGAAATTCGTTTGCCTTTCGAATGAAAGTATATGATGTGACGTAGGTAAATCACAGACAACGGCTTTCTGTATAACATGCATTTTTCAATATAATCCTGGTGGTCAAACGCAATTGGGAAATGGAAATATCACGAGAAATACGCATCGTTCGAAAGGAATATCTGAATTGAAATGGCAATATTTTAAATTACATGTACAACTTTGCTGTAGTCGCCCTGATTCCGCCCACTAGACCGCAGGGGTAGGAGACAGCAGGGCAATCAAATTTTGAACGGAAACAGCTTTTCATTGTAAATTTTGCGATGGACTTGGTGAGTGTGAAGCCAATTTCGGGATATATTTGAACGCTTCTTTTAATGGAGCTCGGGAAAACGGGTTCGGGTCTGCACCGAGCCGGATTTCCAACACGTCGCTGGGTCGAATACTTCCTCTTTATGAAGAATTCTATGAATATTCTATGATACTTCCTCTTTATGAAGACCGGTTGGTTTGATTTGTATTTGTCCGTGGTTTCTCCTATCAATGCCTGTTGGATGCCAGAGAAGTAGCTTGGCACGGATTGCGCGCGTTCTTTCCTTCCTCATCTTTGTCTACTAGTATTTTGCGCGCGCGCACACACACACACACACACTTGCACCACTGAACATATAGGGAGCTTAGAGCTTGTCCCGGCTGGGGCCGTGCCTCTCTGGTGGAGGAACCTGGAGAGAGAGAGAGAGAGAGAGCGAGAGAAAGAGCGAGAGAGAGAGAGCGAGAGAGAGAGAGAGCGAGAGAAAGAGCGAGAGAGAGAGAGCGAGAGAGAGCGAGAGAGAGAGAGCGAGAGAGAGAGCGAGAGAGAGCGAATCCGCAATGTCGCCAAATCTCACGAACATGCTCTGAAAGGAAACAGACGGTACTCGGGAAACAACGTACACTACACTTACGTAGCAACGACCTCAGTGGTTAACTTCGCCCGGAATCGAAGCCCTCTTCTTTGCTATGTGGTCTAGTGCTAAGGTGGTCGTTCTGTTGGCAAAGTTTTTTTGGTTTTGTGTTCCGTTTCTTACATTTTGTACAACGTGAAATAGAAGACATTTTCAGAGGGAAGACATTTCGTGGGAAAGACATTTTCAGAGCAAATAATAATTTCGAGTTTTTGGATGTGATTATTCATGTAAGCTAAGACTGAGTCAAATGTGAATCTTTATATGCTCACCAACCATCTTCTAGTTTGTACACAGTTAAATTTTCAATTAAAAAATGGGGTCATCGAAGTAGGCTTTACTGCGTTCGCAATCGTCGTACAGTTGCGAGACGATTTGAGTTTTGGACATGGGAAGAAAATATGAGAACAGATGTTTAGAAACCTCAACCGATTTTTATGTGAACATTGCGAGCATATGTTTGTCTTCTTGGTTGCAAACGAAACTGTCTTTCAAATCAAGATGAAACAAAGGTCTCTGGGCAAGTGGATTCTATTGGTGCGTTCGTACTCTTTATTTTTAAATTTATAAGATTAGAAGACAGTTTTCAAATTAGGCTTAAAGGAAACCTTTTGTTTAGTTCCATCTGCATTTTACTTCCATGTTAGACACTTCCGAACAATTTCTAAGCGCTCTCTTGCGACATTTTCTCGAAGTCGGATAGAACCTTGTCATCCCGAGTACGACATATTGTAATTAACGTGCATACCGCAAAAAGTTTGACCTAGCAATTCGATACATCGTTTCTTCGTGTTGGCTTCCCACCCTTTTTGGCGCCCTCGCAGGGAGGCGACGTGTCCGCGATCGACGTGCTCTAGCAGCAAGGGGCGTGGCGGAGTGGAGGAGGCGGTGTGCGGGGGCGGCGTGGGCGTGGCGAACGCCTCATATCGACCACACGCCCCCGACCCGCCCGGCGCCGCCGCCGCCGCCGCCGCCGCGCTTCGCCCCCGCTCGCCACGCCCCGCCACGTTCAACTTGCCACGCCAAGCCGCGCTCCGCTCCGCCCGTCCCCGCCCCAACCCGAGTCGCCTCTCACCCCGCCTGTTAAACTCTGCCCTGCCCTGCCCTGCCCTGCCCTGCCCTGCCCTGCCCTGCCCTGCCCTGCCCTGCCCTGCCCTGCCCTGCCCTGCCCTGCCCTGCCCTGCCCTGCCCTGCCCTGCCCTGCCCTGCCATGCCATGCCATGCCATGCCATGCCATGCCATGCCATGCCATGCCATGCCATGCCATGCCATGCCATGCCATGCCATGCCATGCCATGCCATGCCATGCCATGCCATGCCATGCCATGCCATGCCATGCCATGCCATGCCATGCCATGCCATGCCATGCCATGCCATGCCATGCCATGCCATGCCATGCCATGCCATGCCATGCCATGCCATGCCATGCCATGCCATGCCATGCCATGCCATGCCATGCCATGCCATGCCATGCCATGCCATGCCATGCCATGCCATGCCATGCCATGCCATGCCATGCCATGCCATGCCATGCCATGCCCCACCCTGTCGACTCCTCCACGTCGCGCCATGCCCCGTCCCGCTCATCCCCGCCTGGCCCTACCCTGCCCACCCCCATTGCCCCGTCCGCTCCGCCACGTCCCGTTACGTCCCACTCTGCCGCGACCCGCCCCGCCCCCGCCGCCTTGTTCTCATATGGCTTTTACACCTCTTTGATCCGCCTGCGTTCGCGTTTTTTGTCTCTTTTGTTTTGTTTGTAGCTGCAGTGGGGTGTTTAATGCGAATGTGAAACCTCAAATCAGCAGGTCTTTCGAAAGGCGAAGGATTAATTTGCTTTTTATGTTCGGCTCTTGAAGTTGCATCGAGATTGTTTTTTGTTTGTTGTGGGTTTATTCGAATGTGTCAAGATTACTTTTCCTGGAGACTGCAATGTAAATGTATTGTCTATTTTCGAATTTCGTTATTACTCGGAACTACAAAGATTAAGTATTTTAAACCTTTTTTGTTGAAAAATAGACCTTTCAGTTTTAGAGTGTTTTCCTACAGAAAATACCTTTTACCTCCTCTCTCATAAAGTGTTCTCCGTGTTGGGTAATATGTTAATTTCCTTCAAAATGAACGACCATTATTATTTTTTGAAGTTAACAAGTGTGTGGTTTCGGGAAGCGAGTGTTGTGTGCCATGAAGTGTGTGCATTTCCTGACGTGCGTTTCTTGTGTTGCAGGTGAGTGGTCATTTGACGGAGACTGTTGATATCGTTGATCGGCTGGGTGAGTTGCATCTGCTAAAGACTTCGTTGGGTTTGTGCCTTGGAAGTAATTTCGTGTAGTCTATTCATTAAGAACGAATATATTATTGGTGCTTATTATTGTTTAAAATCATGGGCACCCACATCTGAAGATTACCGTACGATAGCATGATATTGTGCAGCTGCCATGCCCTGGGCTGATGGGTGATTTGTTTGCTCTCGAAGCCCCGCCAATACCTTTAACTCAGTCAACTCGTACGCTGTTAACTGCCGTTGACAGTGGAATGTCTTGTCGCATGTTCTTCACACCGTGTTCCAATACGCGACGCCCAGACCAAAACTTTCTTACCAGTTGGATATAGGATTTTTTTTTCTTCAGAGAATGCCCAATTAATTTCAACATTTTCTATGTACTTCGCCCATTTTTGTATACTCTATTGCTATTCACCCTATTTGTGACTTGCTAGTATTGACGTATTGACTTATATGTCACATACCGAGGTGTATTTACCATTTTACTTGCTCGTAATCACAAGCAAATTAGGAAAGTCGGTAGTGTGCTCTCCATAGTATTTCACAGTAATCATTAACTCATTCTCACTTAAAATTTAAATTACATTAATCATAATTTAATTAAGTAGATCTTACAATTTTCAGTCTTAAGTTACAGATGTTCGCATACTTTGAAAAAGCTTGAATCTGTTATTCAGCAATATTAGGGACTAATCTACTCATATGTAGGCTTTGAATTTAAGGTTCCCTATTGTGATATTGATAAACCGAAATTGAAAAAGTTATCAATTCATCAACGAAGGAATGCGAAAGTGTAATAAATAACCATTTAATCACGGCGGCCGAAGATAAAGTGTTTTTGCACCTACGCGTTCTCACAGTACGGAGTTTTATCACAGAAGATAGCGGGAAGTGGTGTAATAACTTTGCTATCGGGTTTTCATTCTCGTTTCACAAGCTCTCGGGATTGATAACATGTAAGAAAACCCTGAACGTAATCATAAATTGTACTCGTAATATCGCTGTTACATCCGCTTCCTTTGTCATTAAAGTTATCTCATCCAACAGTAATCCTGGTTTCCACCGTATTGTGCTTTGATACAGGGCACTACGAGGGGCCGTTGAGGTTATTGGCTCGTCCAGCGATAAGAGTAGCGTGTCGGAAACTGTTTACTTTATGGGGAGACTGGTGTAAGTAAGAAAAAGTATAAAAAAAAAACAACAAACTTTTCTTTCTGCAAGACGAAAAGCGGTGGTCTTTCTTCTTGTTTTGTAATGTGATAATGTGATTTATTTTTCTTTAAAGAAAGCTCATAAGGAAACGTCAATGCACTGAATAAATTAATGAATTTTAATTTATGTTCGTGATAGTTTAAACCGTTATGCTTACGTATCTGCCTAAAGATTTATTTGCCATCCACCATCAGACAGTGGCGAAGATTCACAGTATAATTGACATGCACTGCATACGCCAAGATAACTTCAACATTATATCTTTCGTTTCGTAAGATTCGCCAAAAATGAATAATTGTGATGTGAGTTCGCCGAGGTTGGGGCGCAAGTGTGTGTGCAATGCAGGCTAGTTGGCAGCAAGTTGGTATTTGTGCGTGCACATTTTTCTTACTTACACTAGTCTAGCCATAAGTTGCAGGCTCAGGAGGCTGTTTGCTTCATTTACGATCGTGAAAGCACTGCAAATCCGACGACCGCTGCGTAGGTCGAAAACTGTCGACCGCGTGTGTTGCGGAATTGTCATAATTAGCTCACCAAATTTTGTCATTTCTCAACTTTGCCTTTTTCATCGTTTATATGTGAAGGAAAATAAATATATTTTTTTTCCTTCTCCAATACATACACAGAAACTCAGTGCGTCGAGTCATTTGAAGTCTTTTGAACGTTAAAAAAGAGAAATCGTCAAAAAAACTGCTATGTAGGAATGAGGGTTTTGTCACTAAAAGTTCGTAACATGTAATCATCCAAATGAGACGGAGTTTATCTCAACTGAAATTACTCATTCAGTGTTAATAACGTTCCGTATGCATAACTTTGTAAATGCATTTGTGCAATACGATGAAGGGAAGGCAGTGTTAGAAATAACTCATTGTCTACTTTTCTTCAAAGGCGCTATCGCCACCGCCGTTGCACAATCGACAGGCCGGTTAATTGAATCGTCGAGCCCAGCAATCGGACTGCTCGTTCGTGTGTCAGAGAGGAAGCTGTTAGTTTAGGGCGCCCGCACACGTCGCCGCAGCGGCGCGCTTCCGATAAGGGGCAATGCTCTTCCCACGTCGCCACCGCTGCACGCCACCGCCGCGCCGCCCGCCGTGGAAGGGGGCGGGTTCTGCAGGGGTAGGTTACGACGAACAAAGGGACCGCAGCAGGTGCAATAGCGCGCAGTGGCAGTACCATCATTTAAAGCTGTGTTCTGCTAGCGGAGGCGCGTTCGCCCTCCTCCGCTTCGCGTTGCGAGAGTCCGTCGCCGCTTGCCGCAGCGGCGCAAACCCACTTCACGTGGAAAGACCTCCATTCAAACCAATGCTCTGCTTCGAGCCGCGGCGTTCGGAAGCGCGCAGCGGCAGAGTGTGAAGGTGCCCTTAAAGTTGTGTTCTGGTAGCGGTGGCGCGTACGCCCTCCTACGCTTCTCGTAGCGAGGGTCCGGCGCCGAACGCCGCAAACCCACCTCACGTGGAAAGACCTCCATTCAAACCAATGCTCTGCTACGAGTCGCGGCGTTCGGAAGCGCGCAGCGGCAGAGTGTGAAGGTGCCCTTAGAGCCGTGTTCTGGTAGCGGTGGCGCGTACGCCCTCCTACGCTTCTCGTAGCGAGGGTCCGGCGCCGAACGCCGCAAACCCACCTCACGTGGAAAGACCTCCATTCAAACCAATGCTCTGCTACGAGTCGCGGCGTTCGGAAGCGCGCAGCGGCAGTGTGTGAAGGTGCCCTTAGAGCCGTGTTCTGGTAGCGGTGGCGCGTACGCCCTCCTACGCTTCTCGTAGCGAGGGTCTGGCGCCGAACGCCGCAAACCCACCGCACGTGGGAAGACCTCCATTCAAACCAATGCTCTGCTACGAGTCGCGGCGTTCGGAAGCGCGAAGCGGCAGAGTGTGAAGGTGCCCTTAGAGCCGTGTTCTGGTAGCGGTGGCGCGTACGCCCTCCTACGCTTCTCGTAGCGAGGGTCCGGCGCCGAACGCCGCAAACCCACCTCACGTGGAAAGACCTCCATTCAAACCAATGCTCTGTTCCGAGCCGCGGCGTTCGGAAGCGCGCAGCGGTGGCGTGTGAAGGTGCCCTTAAAGCCGTGTTCTGGTAGCGGTGGCGCGTACGCCCTCCTACGCTTCTCGTAGCGAGGGTCTGGCGCCGGTGGGTGTTTGTGTGTGATGTTTTGTGGGTCATTGATACCGAAATATCGATTGACGGCAAAACGTCAGTCTGTGAACCATGCTAGCGGCTAAACCGCTAAGCCGATTTTCTCCATAATTGGCATTCCCCAATCGATGTGGCTGATGTCGCGGCCCCTTAAATTTGAAAGCGATGTTTTAATTTGGTTGGCTACTTTAAATGAAGCCTCTGGGACAATTTCTAAAGCTTCAAAAAAATGTCTCCATCGTTGTTTATTAAATGACTCCATTGTTGACTTCATGACCCCATGACTCCATAGTGTGAATCACGTTTAAGAGAATGCTGCAGGTCTCATTTTCATTGAAAATTGCAAAAATAAAAATTCGGCATCTTCCTACTACTACAATTAAGAATGTAGAAATTATTTTTTCTTAATGAAATCTGTTCCATGAAGATAGATTTTGAAATATAGTCGTGTACGATTTTTCGAAAATTTGAGTATTTTCACATAATTTTGCTTGAAAGTACGGGCGGGAAAGTGCGTGCTGTTTTAGCCCCACTAGTTTTTTTTTTTTTTTTTTTTTTTTTTTTTTTTTTTTTTTTTTTTTTTTTTTTTTCATTACCCCTGCCGAACGCGTTCACCGGCTAAAATAACTTGGTGACCTAGGTGCCTCTGCAGAGTCGTTGACCCGCAGGGTCTCAATCCCGACTGTGAGGGATTTTAGGCGCTAGCTGTAGAGAGATTATTGTAAGAAGGGGCCGGTGTGACAGCTACTGCTGGGAACAATACTACAGATTATGTCCATGCGTTTAATTCACCAATGTGTTCGTTTGCAGTTAGCTCATTTGTAAATGGCCTACTAAATGGTACACTACCTCATACAAAGCCATAGTCCTACATGACGTTCTTTTGTTTCTCGCAGTCACACTAGACCTTTCCTATAGTAACGTCTCCAATAAATAGCTGGATTGAATCGCTGTCTAGAAGAAAATTCTAGCGACCGGAGGCTGTCATAGGTTGTTTTCCGTGGTTTCTCTGTTTAAGACCAGGCAAATGCTGGAGTAGTACCTAAGGAATGTACACGTAGGCTTCCGCGGCTCGAGTCCATTACTTCTAGGCTGTCCGGGTGACGCCACTACTCCAGGGTTGTGTCACTACCCTGAAGAAGCCTGCAACAGGACGGGCGAAACGTCGGCCTATCTGCCAACGACGCGGCGTCATCCGGACAGCCTAGAAGTAATAGTACCTAAGGAAACGGGCCAGAATCTTTCCTTTCTCATTCTAGCCCCCCCCCTTTTTCCCCGTACTCACATACGCACACCTATATACCGTACTCTACCAGAAATGTCGGGAAATCAGCTGCCTGCGAGAGATAGCTCGCTCGCACCCTCAGGCGTGGATGAAAATAAAAGAGAAGGGCGTACGGACTGCCGGTTTTAGCGGCGGCGGCGGAGGAGTGTCGCGACTCGTTATAAAGTTATATGGAAGAAGTGTGGGAGTGTGAAGAGCGACTTGCATGTCTGGGGGCACAAACCTAGAGTTTTCGTTTGTCTTCCTTTATTTGGCAAAATTGATTTAAATATTCATTTATATTCGAGTTATGTAAATATTCAAACAATAATATTGTATAGTATCATGTCTCTTGTACACACACAATTACAATATAATAACATATACTATGTCCATTATTTCACAAAATTCTACGATGGCCCCCACCAAAATGATCGGCTGGATCCACGCCTGGTCTGGTGGTATCAGTGAGGGCGGGGCCAACCACAAGAGGCCTGCGGTGTCTCTGTCCAAAAGATGTGTTACATAAATACGGGAACCTCAAAGTATGCATGTGTAATTTGATGTTTTTGTTTTAATAAGTTACTTAAGGTCTTGCTTAATGATTTATTTGAATATCTGCACGTGTTAGAGATATTCACGTAACAGCAAGTAATTCTATTCTTAGGTCCCAAAAATAGTCACATTTGCCTAATTTAAGGTAAATCATCTTCTGCAACACGCAAATAAACTGTCAATCTAAATTAACCTAGTAATAACAGCAATGCGCATAAGTGTTATTGAGAAACAAGAGTAGCTAGCACAGAACTTTCCTTTCATAAAGTTATATTAATGTAATGTGTGAACCAGCCTTCATTATGTACCAACATTATGATCGAATGAAATTAGTTTTGGACTCTGATACAGCAATGTTTAGGTACTGAAGTGTTGCGCAGTTCCCATTCGTTTAAATTTCTTTAACAATTGTCCCGACTCTCAACTCCCATTTGCGACTTCCGCCCTCGCGTTTGTTCCTCATTACTGCGGTGAGACCAATGGCAGTATCTCCCGTTTGCAATGGCGGCGTCGACATAGAAGCTCACGAAATGTAAAGTTTGCTCTGTTTTCTTCAAGCACGAAGGTACGCGCCCAGCCGATGTTCACAGGCAGAAGAATTCTCGCTTTTAGACTTAGCTGATGTTCGAACAACGGCTGCTTTTCCGTCAACAAATACACAGGCTCGCCTCGGTCGTGGATTGCGGTGGATATTTTGTTAATTAAAAAAAATGAATTTTAGCTGATGTAACCGTCGGTACTTTTCGCACGAGCCTAGTAGTAAGGATATTTACTTACTGGGGATATTTTTTAGAGCAGTCTGTGTACCATAAGAAAGTCATATACACGGAGTCGAATCCCTTGGCCAGATCCTCCGTCCGCCGCTGCGCGAGTTCGTTTGGTGAATGGGACCCTTCTCCGCCTCCTCCGCTCCGTCCCTCCCGCGCCCCCGGAAGTGGCTGATTTGTGCCTGGGCCCGCGAGGGGGCGGGGCGGACGCGCTTCCGGCGCGCCGGGTCGGGGCCGTGGCGCCACTGCCGGCGGCGGCGGCGGCAGCAGCGGTGGTGCGTAATTGAATAGCTGCCCACGGGGGCTGCTGGATGGTGAAATTGACTTCGCGAACGCGTACCCCGCCCCTCCCCGCACCGCCCCGCCCCTCCCCGCACCGCCCCTCCCCTCCCTCCCCGCCCCGCCTCTCCCCTCCCCGCCCCGCCCCACCTCGCTCCGTTCCACCCCACCCCGCCCCGCCCCGCCCTGCTCCGCCCCTCCCCTCCCTGCCCCGTCCCGCCCCTCCCCTCCCTGCCCCGTCCCGCCCCTCCCCTCCCTGCCCCGTCCCGCCCCTCCCTGCCCCGCCCCACCCTGCCCCGTCCCGCCCCTCCCTGCCCCGCCCCGCCCCACCCCGCTCCGTTTCGCCCCGCCCCTCCCAGCCCAGCCCCGCCCCGCCCCACCCCGCTCCGCCCCACCCCACCCCACTCCGCCCCACCCCACCCCACCCCGCTCCGTTCCTCCCCGCCCCTCCCCGCCCCGCCCCAACCCGCTCCGCCCCACCCCGCTCCGTTCCGCCCCGCCCCACCCCGCTCCGTTCCGCCCCGCCCCGCCCCACCCCGCTCCGTTCCGCCCCGCCCCTCCCCGCTCCGCCCCACCCCTCCCCGCTCCACCCCACCCCGCCCCGCTGCGCTCCGCCCCGCCTCGTCCCGATCCGCCCCGCCCCGCTCCGCCCCACTCCACTCCAGTCCACTCCGTTCCGCCCCACTCCACTCCGCTCCGACCCACTTCACTCCGTTCCGACCCGCCCCGCTCTGTCCCGCTCCGACCCGCCCTCATCACCCGTTCGACCCGCTTCGACCCGCACCGTCACCTTCCGCACCACTCCATCCCTCTCCGCTTGCGGCCCGGGCCCCGAGGTGTTTTCTCGCCTCCCCTGGCACGTACGCCGCGACGGCAGCCACCACGAAGCAGATGCCCCACATGTTTTTAGCTTTGCTGCAGTGGAATGGAGGCACAAAAGGTTGCTGTACGTATTCATTTAAAATGTTAAATGCGTTGTACTGGAAATTACATTTGTGGTACTGTCGGAAATTTCCGCATCACTTTAATATAAATTACATTAAAGTAATCATCATGAACGCACATTAAATGTACATGTGCATTTACACTATTTATATTATGTTAAGAGTCGAGGCTTTATGGTCATATCTGGAATGAATGAATGAATCAATCAATTAATCAATGATCTTGATGGACTGGTGATTATGAATATACGATACGAATGATGAGTGGTAGAGGAATCGGGAGAACCTCTACATTAACTCTACAGTGATTTTAACATGTGCATTAAATTTAATGTACAAATATATTAAGCTCTTTTAACGAATAAGGTTACATGACGTTTCATTAAACTACATTAGATTTGATGACCTTTCTGACAGTGTAGAAACCCGTTTTAATCGAGGAAACTGTGTCCTTCCGATCATCTCTCTGTCCGTCCCGATTTGACGTGTTTCGGTCCATAGATTGAGGCAGATGAGAAGTCATTCGATACGTCTTGGTCCCCCGGTAGGGAACCGATCATTGTGTTGGCAATTCATTAGGAAGATCGTAAGGAAATATCTCCTTGTTTTTAATCTAATATAACGGGTTTTTGGGTAACATGAAATCAGTAGCTCAGTCGAAGTCTTTCTTCAAAAGACGAATCGACTGGCATATTTCTAAGCCGGTTCTCTTGGGGATATCTGGTGAAACATTACGGGGTTTTGATGGTTTTAGTTGTTGTGATTTATTATACTCTTTCCGGCATTTGCTTCAATCGCTACGACTTGATCAGGTTAAACATAATTTTGTAACGAAATTCAAAATTATAGAAGTATTTTAATCGGTATTTTTCATGTAACTCAATGTCCGAAAATAGGCGAGCAGGAAATGTGTTTCTAATTTATTTTTATTTTGAACTTGCAAAACACAAATAAAACTAATATGGAAAACATATTCGCCCGAAGCGCCAAGCTAACCTAGTCAATAATATAGTGGAAATATAAGGTGAGTGGGGTGCACAATATTAAAGCTAGTGTGGCGTGCACAATACAATGAACAAAACTTTTTTTTCGGCATTCTGCCGTGACGTGTTGCGGTGTCATCGAAGTGATTTGTCGACGAATGTGTAAATGTGTGTGTAGATGATGGAAGTAGATGTGCGATTGGGTTGTCTGTATTGAAACGGCTGGCGACGAAGTCTTGTCAATGTCTGCTGTGACTGAAATGCAGAAACAGCACACGAGTTTGCAATGATCTTAATATGTCTTGGAGAAAATCTCGCTTTCTACGGCTACCCGTAACTCTGAGAACAAAACGCCGGATTTAACTGCCATAACAATAGCAGGAACACTGGAATACGTATTTTGCGGCTGAAGTGGCGTATCCTGTTTAGAAAACCAACTGACGTAAGAATAATTGGAAAACGTTCCCCTTTTTGTTCTTCGAAATTAACAATCGTTTCTGGGAATCGTCGCTTTAGGCGGCACGTTGTGGAAGTATTGAAAGTGCCACCCCGATGCTTTGGGAACTTCCTGGTGTGCCTGGCCTGTGAGAGTGCATAGTTTCCTCCTCCCACACTATACATTCCGGAAGATTTTAGTTTATTTTTATTTTTTTTAGTACAGTGTTGAAGTGTCAATGACTGAAGAGTGCCTCTTACTTCGCACGTGATTTTTCTGCCCGCGCGCATTCTACCGCAATACGAAGCAGCAGCAATGTATTATTGTTATTATTGTTATTATTGTTATTATTATTAAGTCGACTCGGTCTCGCTATTGCTTGCGGCAGCCGTCGTCTACGCCGAGGAGGCTGCAGGTTCGAGTCCTGCGTAGACATGGTCGTGTTTGTGAATGTCCCTTCACTCATCATCATTATAATAATAATCATCATCATCATCATCATCATCCTATCATGTCATATTTCACACTTCAAGGCGTCACAACCTTGTACTGATTGAAAGAGCTGAAATGGTGATCCCGGAAACATACACGTTAATCGCGTAGCGTGGTCAGTAATGTCCTATGCGCCAATAATAATAATAATAATAATAATAATAATAATAATAATAATAATAAATTATTATTATTATTATGTGGGGTTAGCGATCATAAGTAAATAGATCTAAGAAATTTACATTTTTACCCTGCGGCAGCAGACTCATGTGTCTACAAACAAGTCTGTCTGAGAAAGAAATGGACGAAAAAGGGCAAGCTCATCTAAAAAAACATGACGATGAGTTCGGTTGTCGAGTTTTGTCTATTGCAGTGATTGAGTTAGTCCGAATAATTGTTCTGCTGTTTGTGAATCGAGGAGAGTTCAAATGTTCTTGTCTGTTTATTTGTAAGTATTATGGTAATAGATTTTTTATATACCAATTGGTTGTTTTGTAATTTTCTAACTTGTTTGTTTGAAAATCATTTGTTTTAAATTTGGAACCCAGAATTTTTTCTTCCTCGCGTATTCGTTTCTTCAATCTTCTCTCTCCCCCCTAAACTTCTTTCATTTCTTATAACTTACTTTTCTCGCTGAGCAAACCCCTTCAAGTTGAGGTAACTTGTTTCGATGAAAAAAATATTATATTCCACTGAAATCGCGTAAAAAAGTGATGCAATGCGGTATTTCGTTTGTGGGGATGTTTTTGCTCGCTTGAGCGCTTTGCGTGCGGGACGACGGCAGCGGGCGGTTGTCAAGTGCAGACCGTTGACGACACGCTGTTCGGACGCCAGGCTGTCGATTGAAGCTGCGAAGCCTCGGGCCGGGCCCGCTCCCTCTTTCCCTTGCTCCGTCTTCCATCCGGTCTTCCCCCTCTATCTGTTTTTTTTTTTTCTTTTCTGTCTTTCCTGCGCTAACTCCCTGTCCCTAACTCCCGCCCTTTCCCCGCAACCCTTCTCTCGGACTCTCCCTTCCTTCCCTCTATCACCTCGGTCCAATTCTTAAGTCCCTCCGTCGTCATCCCTCTGTCTCTTCTCCTCTCCCTCTCTACCTCCCCTACCGCGCAACTCTTTTCTCTGCCCTTGCCTCTTCTTCCCTCCCTCTCCCCCCTCTTCCTCACTAACACCCCTTCGACCCTCACTCTCTTCCTCTCTCCCTCCCTCTCAATAGCTCCTCTCCATCGCCACCCTTCTCGTTCGCCCTCTACCCCTCCCTCTCGCTCACTGACCCTTTCCTTCCGACCATCTATCCCACTTTGCTTCGCCTCTCTACTAATCCTCTGCATTGTCCCCTTCGCTTCTCCTTCATCTTCGAACTTGTCCTGTGAACCGTACCTGTTCTCTTCCACAACCTCGTTCTGTTATCGGTTATGTATGCTCGTTTTTATTCCTTTTGTCGTAAGTTTTCGTGAGTTGATTGTCTTTTGGTAACAACGGTGTTTGTAGACTGACGGTCGTGCGTAGTGTTAGAGCTGGGACGGAGCCACGCTGGTTTGGGAAATCACACAAGACGACGTATCTCGCCGAAGGGGGAAAGATCACTCTTCGCCATTAAAAGCATAAAATCACTATACTGTCGGGACTAATGACCTTAGCAACAGTCGCGCCCGGATTCACTAAGTCATTCGTCCATTCAATCCATACTGACGCTCATTCTTGTGCTGTACACTAACATACCTGTCAGGAGAATAGACGGGAGCGTAGAGCTTGTCCGGGCTGGGGCTGTGTGCAGTTGGGGGAGAAACCCGCGGGTGAATTCTCCCGCTAGTAGACCTACAGGTCGGAGCCGGACCTCACCATCCAGCGGAGGAGGAACACCACTACCAACCGGCATAAAACATTCACTGCCCTAACGGAACAAATGAGTATAGCAGTTGACATGCCCGGAAATATCAATAAAATCAATCAAAATATATCACTGATCGCTAATAATTTATTTCTATTGTGAGTGTGTTCTTGTACTGTTCTATAGTTCATTGAGGTTAATAGACGATAGCTTGGACAACTGCAATGCCAAGGGGAACGAAACAGGTTTTTTTTTTCATATATTCACTTGTAGAATTTTAGGGTTACTGATAGAGATAAAAGATAATTTATTGGCACCTACTCCTACCAACTGCGCCTAAAATATTCAATTTGAAATTATGTGCAATCACAACTTTCTATGAGCGACTTTCTCAGTCGTCAGAAATCTCTTCGAAGTAGAAAAAAATGCAGAATTACGCGGAGCAGGTTTGTACAAATGTTATTACCAAATATATGACGTCGAAGGGTGAGAGTTTTCGTGCTGTTCCGGTGACCTTTGCCCGCGGGGTCAAGGATCGAGGAGAGTGGGTGCGCGCGGCGACGCGGAGAGGCTATTTAATTTGCAACCGAATCGCGCTCCCTTCTTACCAGATTGTTTGGTTGAACAGGAAATGAAGCGGGTAGTTTTACAGCGAACGTTCAGTCTTGCGCCACCGCAATCAAACGACCTTCGGCCTCTTTGTCTTTCCCTCTCCCATCTCTCTCTCTCTCTCTCTCTCTCTCTTCTTTCTCTCTCTCACGATCGATTTTTTTTCTTTTTCTTTATTTTTCTTTCTTTTGCTCTCATATTCCTCCCACAATTTCAATTCCCAGTGGAAAAAAATTAAAATTTTTAGAAGTTCGATGGCCCGGGCACCGTATCAGAAAATTTGAGTTGCTGTTTTTTTCTTGGTGCCCAAGGAAAAATTACGAGTCGTATTGGGGAAGGCGATGGGAAATGTGCACACTTTTAGATAATAATGAGACACTTGCCGTGGTGATTCTTTTCACGGTTGGAGGTGCTGTGATAGATTCTTTTGAAGGAACATTTACTACAAATACTGAATACGAATAAACTGTAGTTTTTGTGTTTTTTTTTATTAACTTTTCCGATGTAAAGAAAAAGTTTAGTACATAATCGCCAGTAACTGTTACAGTAAGATCAGGGTTCATAACTTGAAGTGTCATGTGTTCGGGTCCAGCCCTAGGCATGAATGTTCGTCGCTTGCCGTGTGCAATTGTCTGTCGGGTAACATACAGAATAGCCACCTTTTGCAATACATGGAAAACTGGGGCGCAAAATCAGTATTTCAATCAGAGTATTTTCTGTGGAAAAGTCGGTGAACATTTTGTGAGTGATATAACAAGATAGAAATCCTTAAAAATTTTAGTAGGTACATCAAATCAATCCAAGTTTTTATTGGTTTAGTTTGTTTTAATTTGTACCTTATTACAGTGAATTCAGAGAGCTGACAATTTTAACTCGGGCTTCCTGGAATATTGAAAGAAAACAAAATAGCGTGAAAAGCTCTACAAATCTTATCAGTGGGAAAAATAAAAATAATTTCAACAAATGCTTTGGAAAAGTCGGGGAAGTTGGGGAAGGAAAGGCTACCGTGAACTCCAGAAGAGATGTGTGCGCGCGGCCCCGGTGTGTGACTCAACCGTGGAGCCCCAGGGGCAGGGGAGGGGCTGGCGGCGCGAAGCCCCGTGGCGACGGGGCGTAATTAAATGAAGGCCCATTTGCCTGCTCCGCGCCCCGCCCCGCCCCGCCCCGCCCCGGCTTCCGCTCGCCCGAACCCAGGACGGAGCGGAGCGGAGCAGGGCGCCTCGCGAAATCCACCGGGCCCCTAGCGGCGTTTCTCTCTCTCTCTCTCTCTCTCTCTCTCTCTCTCTCTCTGTCTCTCTCTCTCTCTGTCTCTCTCTCTCTCTGTCTCTCTCTCTCTCTCTGTCTCTCTCTCTCTCTCTCTCTCTGTTCAAAGAATTGGTTGCCCCGACCGGGATTCGAATCCGGGCCTTCTGGTTTAATCCCAGCGGCTCTAACCACTAGAACACCGAGACAACCAATCCTTTGAACAGTTTTCATGAGCGCGATTATCGCTCCTGTCATTATTTCCGTCACCATTCTCTACGACTGCGGAATATTTTTCGAGCGGAATTGCGTCCAAAAATGTGACGGAAATGGTGACAATTATATGTGGGGAAACAGTATTTTGGGAGGCAGAAACGGCGCTTGCTAGTATGCGGAATTCTGTGTGTTTGCTTCGTGTTGAAAAACAAAAACTTATCAATAGTTTTAAATTGCCATATTCTCTACTTGGGCCAGATCTATCGGGGAATATTCATTTTGGAAGGGAAAAAAAATCCAATAAACGGTTTAGGTCGAAGACACAGGGGCGCAGTTAAAATTGCGTCCGTTGCAGTGGTTACAGACCGAGAACGGGGCACGCCACATGATGGCCCCACGCGACTTTCTTAGTGTTCTACTTGTGCGCCCGAAGAACTGACGTCCGTGAAAATACGGCCCCAAACGTGTATTTCTGTTGAATTCTCGAAATCGATTTTTCGTCGCATTGCAGAACTTTTAAGTATTTAACGTATATTATGGAATTTTAGCGCCAGACGCAAGGATCATCTTTAAACTCTATTGATCACGTGACTAACGACGTAATTCGATCATAATGAACAACGTTCAGAAGAGATTTAGCAATAGCGACATTGCATTATGCTTTATAACAAAAGAAGCATGTCGATCATTGAGTAAAGAAGTTGCTTAATAGTATATCAAATAGTAGTCAGGAATTTTGAATCTACTTTTCTTGAGAGTGTAGGGAGTGTCTTAGAAGAAGCGTTCGTTATGAGTATTAGAAATAACCTAACCCGAATAAATCATTTCAGCTTCTTTTTTGCCAATTTCTTTCCTGCCACCTCTCCTTTCCTGCCTCCAACATTTCCCTTCAATTCTTGTCAGCATTATGGAAGGGTTTCACGTACGAGAAACGGTTTATCGAAAAATGCAACATTTCCTGTTTTGAGGCGACCATTTTGCCGTTTGTAAGGTAACTGCAAATACTAAAAAGACTCCTACAGGCGTGCACTATTTCTGCAGGTCGTGCCTTAGGCAAGACGTTATGACGTGAAGGTCCGTCAAGAGACTGTTGGTGCGTAACGGCGCCATGTTACGCGTGGCGCTAAAGCTCCCTGTTGCTCCCGTGTGTCCGTGCGTATGCGAGAAGGTGAAAAGCCGGCGGGGCAGGCGTCGCAGAGGTGGCCGCCGCTGTCCTTGGCGTCCGGGCGCACGCGACGGGGCTATTGCTATTGCCCCTGCCCCTGACGCCGTCTCTGCTCCCGCCCCTGCTGCTGGCCCTGCCGGCGCTGCCGGCGGCGGAGCGGGAGGACGCGGTCAGCCAGGAGCGCCCGCCAAGCCGCGTTCCCTTTCTTGGCTTTTCTCCTTTTCGTGTGCGACTCACAAGTTCTCGTGGAGTTGGGTGTGTGCTTATTGTGTGTGTGTGTGTGTGTGCGTGCGCGCGTTACTTCGCGTATGTGCGGGCGTATTATCGTGTGTGTGTCTCTGTCTTCGTCTGTGTGTGTCTGCCTTGGTGTGTGTGTGTCTCTCTCTGTCTTAGTGTGTGTATGTCTCTCTCTCTCTGTCTTAATGTGTGTATGTCTCCCTCTCTGTCTTAATGTGTGTGTGTGTCTCTCTCTGTCTTGGTGTGTGTGTGTGTGTGTCTCTCGCTTTGTGTGTGTGTGTCGCTCTTTGTGTGTGTGTGTCTCTCTCTCTCGCTCTTAGTGTGTGTGTGTCTCTCTCTCGCTCTTAGTGTGTGTATGTCTCTCTCTCTCTCTCTCTCTCTCTCTCTCTGTGTTTCTCTCTGTGTCTTAGTCTGTGTGTGTGTGTGTTTGCGCAGTCTCTCTCTCTCTCTCTCTCTCTCTCTGTGTTTCTCTCTGTGTATTAGTCTGTGTGTGTGTGTGTGTTTGCGCAGTCTCTCTCGTCCAGAGTGTTTCTTTGGTCCAGCTCCGACATCACCACCTCACTATACTGCGACCTCGCCCCCGACCTGTGCGTCTAAACGGGGTATGAGAAGTGCGGTATGTGGAGTGGCAGAGAGGAGGTGGTGGAGGGAGAAGAGAAAGGAGAATGGAGAAGAAAGGGCCTGACGCATTCCGTGGACCGCGGGTTGGGATGCGACTCGGCCGGCCTCCTGGAACTGAGGGAAACCACAGCGGCGAACCTAAATAGAACTGCTGGCGTTCAGGATTCTTGTAACTCCACCTCCGTCAGAATTCGAGCCTAAGCCACTACTGGCAGGATGGGCCCGTTTTCGGGCGAATTTGCGTACCAGAGAACACCGCCGATTTCCAACAAATATTTTACTCAGAGCATTCAAGGTTCGGGCGATCGTGACTGCTTTTCGAAATCGGCCACGAACTTGAATTATTCGTCTATTCAACATGGACGAGACCTGCTTCTTAGTTTATGAACGATAAGCCCTGTGCAAGACCTCCGTTTCTGATGTCAAAGTATTGTACGAAATTGCAGGGGAAAAAAATCTATGAAATGGGTTACAGATAGTTTTTGCCGAACATGAATCTGGCCTTACTAAAGCAATGAAAACTCAGGAAAACATGACCGCATATTTCTGAAGGCTACAGTAATTTCAGTACTTGATAGCGGTACGTTTGTGTTCACATGTATTAGGCCTTATTAAAGCGACCGTTAAATCACAACCTCAACACAGTACTGTCCATATAAAAGAATTGCTCTCGAAGTAACCGCGGGCTTTCGTTTGTTTCTCCGCGGCCAGAGCCGCGTTGCGGCAGCTGCGTGAGTCACCGTACCCGGTTGGGAGGCAGCGTTCTGTATTTGGCGGCGTCTCCCCGTGAGGTGCGACGGTCGAAAATGGAAGACTTGCCCAGAGCCCCGATTTATCGTCGTGGGGTCGTGATGGGGCGGGAGCGGGAACCGATGACGCTGGTCTGGCGAGTGGCTCTAAAGCTCGACATGTTGCTGGCAAGGGTGGTTCGCGGCGTCACTTGATGTCGCTGAAGTGTCTCTGTCCGGGAGGTCCTAGGGATCGAGTCTCGGCAGTGGCAGGATAAACGACGAGCTAGGTCGAGTTGAGCCGCTGTCTGGAGGAGAATTCTAGCGGCCGGCTGCTTTGATCGGTAGTTTTCAGTGGTCTCTCCGATCAACACATGGCGAATGCCGGATCAGTTCCCCCTAGCGAACGGGCCACGGGACGCGGTGTGTGTTCTTCCATTTCCTTGTTAAATTCTCGCTCTTAGTTTACACGCACAAATACACCGAGATCCCCAACTCTACCGTCCATGACGGGACACCAGGCCGGAGCATAGATCATGCCACGGCTGGGCCGCCGGTGCCCCTCGGGTGGGCGATACCTGGTTGGGGTAAACCCCGCTAGCCGATGTGAAAGTCGGCGCCGGATCTCTCCATCCAGGGGGGGGAGTTCACTGCCACATCTCGCACACGTGCACAAACATGCACTACAATTACAGGACTGATGAGCTTCGGTTGACGCCCCCCGGAAACACTAATCACTTAAACAATCATACTGACATAATTTCATCAGTAGAATGTTTATTTTATTGTGTAAAAGATAATCTAAAATATTACGGCCCTTGTGACATCTGCCCATTCTGGCGGCGGAGGTTCAGATTTTGGGTCATTTCATAAGTTTCTTATAAATTAAATACCACAGCCCCGAAGTTTTCGGTGCACGGACGAGAGCGTTGTTTAAAAATCTTTTATTCATTGAATTGAATTGAATTGAATTGAATTTGCCTTATTTTACGTGGCGAGACTCGGGCCATCAGGCCCGCTCTTCCGTCTGACCACACAAATTTCGCTACGCTCCTTTCATCAACTAACAGAGAAAGGAGGTATTTCTTGGGCGAGAAACAGGCGATTTGAATTTAGCTCAGAGGCGTCATTTAGACTTGAGGATCTTTTACATGCAAGTAAATCTACATGGGACAGCCGGCTTTACTTCCCCTCCGAAGGAAGGCGTACGAAGGATTTTTTCGCCCTTAAAAATCCACGGCTTCGATCGGGTTTGAACCCGCCAACCAGTCCGAAACGCTAACCGTTACACCATCGCCGCGCGCACTTTGGCACCACTGCCGTGGGGAAGCGCGTGCTTTTCTGTTTTGTTATTCGGTTCGTGTTTTGAAGGAGACTCAGGTGCACGGAGCGTATATTACTTACCACGAAGAGGCAGAATGAAGTTTTGTTCAATTATTTTCTGGGTGAATGTATGGAAGGTTTTTTTTAAGTGCATTGTGTGTGAAAGTGTTCCTCGTCGAACGTGTAAAAGAAAAGAGGGAAGGAGACAGTTTTGGCAAATGTGGTGGAAGAGCTGTGAATATTTAAAACCCAATAATTTGAGCATCTGAGAGTAGAAAAGGGAGGGAGAACATACTCTTCACGTACCTTGGTGTAAACTCGTAGGAAGGCTCCTGGTCATTTATACTACGATTTTCGCAACTCTGCCCCTGGCAGGTATCGGCTGTTCACAGTTTCATCCAATCGCCAGCTTAAACGTCACCATAGCGACGTCACTATGGTGACATCCAATCTCCCGATTGGATGGAACCGTCAACAGCTGGTTCGTGCAAGGTGAAGAGTTGCATAAATCGCAGTATAAGGGACTGACGTGATCGTAGGCGAAATGACGGTGACGGCGAAGACGAACATCAGTCTTACGGGCGAATTCTGTTGCGACGCCGTTCAGTAGTGGCGAATCTGTCCCTTATGGAATTTGGGATCAGAGCTCTCGTTTCTCCTAGATCTTCTTTAGATGCTGTTAGATAAGAGGATTCTGGAACACAAACCGTACTCACCATTCGCCGTTCTGGGATCATTCTGTTGCAACAGGATATCCTAACTAAAAATTGCCTTTAACTTTAGTTAAGAAGACAGATTAGAAAAGAATTAGATAAAGAATAAAAAAAAAGTAAAGAACTAATGTAGAAAAGAGATGTAATTATCTGCAATTTCTGTCGAAATTTAATACCACTTACAGAATCACGAACTGGAAGGTTTAAGACCATATAGATGATTCTATCTCAATGACTGCCAAGTGTATTGAAATATCAGAAAGCAAGCCCTTCTTCCATAATACATTTGCGATGCCCTACACCTACCTTTTACAGGATAACCCATTTTTCTTATTTTCCCCCGCCCGAACACGAACGAAAAGAATAACCGAAAAACATAACTTAGCAGCAATAATAGCAGGTGTGGATCTAGAGACAAATTTTGGGAGGGGAAATCCAAAATGTTTTGGTGCAATGTGTCGTATTACAGATTCTGTGAAATATAACAGGCTACACTTAGCTCATGTTGCGATACGATTTTATTCGTTTTAACGATTATTCGAAAATGTGTTTGCTTGATTTTCGTGACAAGTTAAAATTAATAGTTGCTGAAACTTATTAGGAGGAGGGGATTTCCTTGATTTCGCTCCCCGTGGATCCGCGCCTGATAATAGAGGAGTCGCGAAGCTTCCTTCGAGGTGTTTCTCCGCCTGTGGCTGTGTATTGTTTTCTTTGCATTGAGCTCTCGGGCTGTTTGGGGCTGCGGGATCCTCCGGCGGGCATCGTAACTTGCGGCGCGGCGTGGCGCGGCGTGGCGTGGCGTGGCGCGGCGCGGCGTTCCGCGGCGCGGCGCGGCGTTCCGCGGCGTGGCGCGGCGTGGCGTGGCGCGGCGTTCTGCGGCGTGGCGTGGTGCGGCTTGGCGTGGCGCTTCGTGGCGTGGCGCGGCGTGGCGTTGCGCTTCGTGGCGTGGCGCGGCGCGGCGTGGCGTTGCGCTTCGTGGCGCGGCGCGGCGTGGTGTGGCGTGGCGTGGCGTGGCGCGGCGTGGTGTGGCGTGGCGTGGCGCGGCGTCTGGAAATATGCGGTAATCGTTGCTTTATTACGCCAGGAGACGGGTCGGGAGGCGCGCGGGCCTCAAAAATAGCCGGCGGCGGCGGCGGCGGTCGTGCTGGTGGTGGCGGCGGTGGCGGTGGCGGAGGGCGACGGCCGCGGGGTGAGGGACCGCTTGCGTGTGCTCCTCTCCTCCCCCTCCCCCTTCCCCACCCGCCCTCGGTCGCCATCTGCTCCTCGCGAGCGACGTGACGGCGTCTAAAGGCTAATTAGCGTCTTTTCTCCGGGCGCACGTGGATGGTCGCTGTGGGTGCGACGCGCGCACGGATACATCGCTCTGAGGGGACGACCGTCGCCTCTGCGGCATCGTCGGCCGGCGGGGCCAACGGGAGGACACAGTTTAGACGGTGGCGGGAGGGGGGATTTTCACTGGATGTTGTAGCAAAATCAACCAGTGTCTGGTGCGGAATTCCAGCGGCCGGTTGCTCTGATCGGAAGTTTTCCCCAGTTTCTTCGATCAACACCAGGCGAATGCCGGAGCAGTTCCGTAACAAACGGGCGTCACGAACCGAGCGCTGTCTTTCCTTTCTCATCCGTGTCCTCAACTCGTTCCCCCTCCCCCGACTCACGTCGAGAGACTAGAAAGGGAGCCTTAGAGCTTATTGCTACCGGAGCGGGCTCCGCTGGGGGGGGGGGGGGGGATACTCGGAGTGGGAAACGGAATGTACACGAGTAGGTCAGCGCCGGATCTCATACTTGCTTGCTGAAGAACACGGTTACCTCCCTGGTTATAACATGCGCCGCACTTACGGGATTAATAAACCGCAAATGCAGCTTCTCAAATGAATAAATAGCCTCTCACTTCCTAAGTTTTGCGGCTTGAAGACCTTTAATAAGAAGAACCGTTGGTGAACGGGCTCTTCGTACGAGAGTATGTTAAGTGTCTTGGGTTTTGTACGGGCATCCGGATGAGATGTTGTGGGTATATTTGTTGGCTGGAGAAACCCCAAAGGAAGAACAATTTATTCTATCAGAATGGAAGTAGTAGTTCGTCGATTTCTGCATCCTTTATTTTTTATTCTTCTATGAACTCCTTTTCGTCTCTTGTTCTTCATTTTTTTCCTTTTGCAGCGCTGCCTCTGTTATTTCAACGTCCAGCGTTCTTCTTGGATTTCTTCTCTTATCTCCTTCGTGTCGCTAACCACTTCGGGACTTGTGGAAGTCTATCTGACTTCAGCCTTGACATGTGGCCGCGCCATTTCAGTTGTTTAGTTTCTGTCATCTTGTTTCCTGGTCGTTTTCCCCTCTGGTTTCCTCGTTTTTGTGGGGGATTGTTGCTGTCCGTAACCCCACGTCGGATCTCTTGCGTGTGCTTGTGGTTGGCGAGGTTACTCATTGCCACGAAAGCGCCTAGGATGTGGTAAAGAAGTGAGGAAGATTCGAGAAAACAAAACAAAAATTAAAACAACAATGTTATATTAATGATATAATAGTAATGAGATCAGGATAATAATAATAATAATTAATAATAATAATAATAATTAATAATAATAATAATAATAATAATAATAATAATAATAATAATAATAATAATAATAATAATAATAATAATAATAGCTTAATCCACAACTAACTAAAGTTCTAGAACGTAGTATTTAGTCACAGTTCAATTCAGAACGTTAAAACATTTCAGTTCGCCAACGTTTAGGAATATTTACGGGTAATTCCATCTTCAGTGCTATTCATACAAACAAGAATAACTCTATTAATATATTGGACTTAGCATTAATAATTAAATTCATCCAGAATAAATTAAAATACAATAAAAACTTAATAACTATTAATTTATAAATTTCTAGAAAGATACCTTATGTATGAATCTCTTACCGCTTTCGCTTCGACTACCGCCTTTGTCCCGCCCCGTCCCGCCCCGTCCCGCCCCGTCCCGTCCCGTCCCGTCCCGTCCCGTCCCGTCACGTCACGTCCCGCTCAATTCCATTCCATTCTTCCCTACCCAATTCTTACGATCATCGTTGTTAACTGTAAACAGATGTAGTGCGAGGTGCAAATTCCCAACAAACTTCCAGTGACAAAAATCAAATTGGATGATAACTGTCATCTTGATAACCAACCATAAATGAGATATCTTAAATTGTCAGGACGTACATGTCTAAAAATAATGAAAATCGATTGGGTCGTCTAATCGGATTTAACTGATAAACGTCGTTATTTTCGTTTTCGTTTTTAGAAGATAATGATCTCCAAATCAAAATTTGGAGATGGAAAAGTCCTTTCAAATCAGTTTTGCCGTTCATTGGCCCAGACGAAGAGACAAAAATTCGAAAAACATGCGTGTGTTTTTTATAAAACGTAAACAACATAAAGAGGTTACCCAAGTTATTTTGAAATTATACGCTCTTAAATTTTATTTTTATAAATGGTCAATGCGTTACTCCTGCAATTATTGCGATGGGCCATTTCTTGCTGAAAATACTGTAGGATTTTCCTTATCCATTAGCTTGTGGGGAATTGTGTGGATGAATCATAGTCTTCTGCTCGTCAGTTGTTTTGCTTTCTACCACTTTTTCCTTCTTTTAAGCAATGGAGCGTTTCCCTTGAAGTGAATTGCTGGTAAATACCCTTGCAAAGGTGACAGTTGTCGTATGGATGTTTGTGCTCTTTTTGTTTAACAATTTTAGTTTTACAGATGACGGTTAGGAGGGATATTGTTAATAAGGTGTTTCTATTACTGGCACGTTATTACTTATTGTTGTCTACGGTGCTGGGCATACACTGCGTAACTTACTTGGATCGAGATAATCGTGATTACGAGGGAAATATGAAAAAGTTAAATGATACATGTTCTTATTTGGATTATGAGAGGAAATTATGAAAAGAAATTGTGGGAGGAAATATGAAAAGAAAGCCCAAGTCAAGTTAACTTCTAGTTAATTAGTAAATAAGTAAATCTGAAACATTAAAGTCAGATAAAAAATTAATTCTTGTACGTTCCCCGGGTGTTAACTGGTTCTAATGATCCCGGATGACAAAAAGACTTGGTCTTTTTGTGGCCGTTCAATCTGTAGAACCGTTATAACGCTCTTGGTGCATAAACAGCTATTGTCGAGAACCGAGTATCATTAACCAATAATGATATTGACGAAGGCCTCTTTCATTTCGTCAACACCACCTCATAACGATCCTTGGTTTGTTTCGCGCCTTTGACGGTCTAATTGTGCTTCTGAATTCTCTTTCAACCTCTGCATGCGAAGCTTTCGCGAAATTCGGCGAAAGAAGGGAACATAGGGAATAGCTAACGCCGCTTTATTCATTGCAAAAGAGACTATTATGATGACAACGGACGGGTAGGCGCCGCGGGACGCATATGGATTTTAGCTGGGAACAACGCATGCGTTTACTCCTGCGAAAGACTAGGGTTTCTTCGAAAATCATGTAGGGTCAAGTGATGAGATCCGATGCGAAACACGGTAACCCTCGTGGAAACGTTTGCGAGATGTGAGCAAGTGAATATTTGTGGTGGAAGGGATTTAAACGAGGTACATCAAGATGACAACCGCCAGGGGACAGCTATGCCCCGTTATTTTGTACTATTTAAGAATCACAGCACATGAACAGCAGCCGACAAAAATTTTAATATCAATAGAACTATAACTTTGTGTGTTATCCGCTTTTACTCTTCATCCATTAAAATAGTATTGCCTGACGTACGAGAAATGCATGTGTGCCGTCGTCGGTAGGTTGAAGCAAGTTTCGGGAGAAGATCTTCTGAAGTGTGATAGTCGATTTCGTTGGAAAGACCAATGACCGTTGATGTTTGAACTTTCGGAATGACATTCAAATATTGGGAATGAACTGCAAAAAGAGTTCTTTATGTTGCGAGTGTTAAGTGACCTATTGTTTTGCTAATAGGAAAGGCTGTAACACGAGGTCTATAAGCAGAGTTTACCACGTGCGTCATACTCTATTTTTTAGACAGCCACTTTCCTTTTATTTGAGTATTCAAGTCACTTAATGGCACTTAAGGTCTTTAGTAGCTGATGCTTTTCTTTGTTGCATTCACAAATTTATCTGGACACGTGAGCATTGTCTCACTTTTAGCACTAGTTCTAAAAATTTGACTTTTAACATGCTACACAGGTTCTGAAAGAACCTCATTTACTTGTGGTTGTCTAAAAATGTAATTAATAAGTTGAAAGTAGTTAGAGCTAATGATAACTTTGTAGGAGGAACCAAACACTATTGCTAAAATTCTTACGTTATTTATTACGAGTTGGAATCTTGTTTTGGTTATGAATGCTGACGTATTTCGAACTATAGGTGTAAAGCTTTTCTTTTCAACCTACTTTGTGAAAACGAACTTAGCGCTTGTAGTGTAATGAACATTCCACGGATGAAATGTGAATAATAAAGTTTTTAAAATTGCTTCTGTGTCAACCAGAGACGAATTGTTTTGCATGGTTTTCTCAAAAGATCTTGCCGATTTCGCTTTTGTTCACGCTCCAACATATTTTTGACATTGAGTGTACTTAAGTATACACTCAAATGTTCATCATTTCTTAATGTTATTTAATTATTTCTTAATAAAAAAATTGGGCTGTGACCCCCGCCCCCTGCCTGACGTAGCAAAAGTTTTAGACGTAGTCATTTGGTTTCCTTAAATGCGTTGAATACCTGATTTTTATCTCTTTTTGGAAGTGACCATTTGAGAAATTGGCATTCAACATTCGAGAGGGGTTCTCGAAGTCATCTGGTAATCATGTTAGTGGTTTAATTTAGAATGAATTGCATGTTTAATTTCTATACCTAAAGTTATAATTTCATTCTCATTGTAGAATATTTTATTTACGTACTAGTAAAATATGCCATAATTTAATGGGAAAGGGGATCAGGGTCCAGAAATGTGTTCGGGCCCCCCTCTTGTTTTAGACTGCTCACGATTGTGATAGCACTTGAATCTATGTGGATAATTGATCGGTATGAATGTTCCTTTTTGTGTACAAATATAATTGAAGGATTGAAATGTTCATATTCGGTTGATAAATCGAAGAGTGACTTTGTGTTCAGTACAGGGTAATGGACTGCTGTTTTAATGACCAGTGCAGTGTACTGCTGCGGTGATGTGTTGCGATAGCAGCTGTCCTGTCCTGTTCTGGGCTGTGCAGTGCATTGTTGTGTGCAGTGGGCAGTGCATTGCGATGTTGCAGTGGGCAGCGCATTGCGATGTTGCAGTGGGCAGCGCATTGCGATGTTGCCGTGCGCAGTGTATAGCGATGTTGCTATGTGCTGTGCACTATTGCATTGCGATGTTGCCGTGCGCAGTGTATAGCGATGTTGCTATTTGCTGTGCACTATTGCATAGTGCTGCGCAGTACAGTGAACTGCTGTATAGTGCTGCGCAATGCATTGCAATGTTGCAGTGCACTACTGCATTGTGCTGTGCTGTGCATTGCAGTGTGTAGTGCATTGCATTGCCGTGCTCCAAAGTGCAGTGCTCATCCGTGCCGTGCCCTGCCGTGTTCTGGGCCGCGCGGGGCCGTGCTGCTGCAGCGCGGTGGCGGGCCGGGGCGTCCGCGGATGGGGAAGACCGTGGCGTGTGGAGCGGGGCGGGCTTCCTAACGAGGATATGGTTACTACGGCGATTACGCGCTGACTCAGCCCCTCTCCCCTCCCCTCCCCACCCCATCGACCCCTCGCCCTCCCCGCCACCGCCGCCGCTCCGCTCCGTGCCGCTCGGGCACCCTATAAGGGGAAAAGCAGGCCAGGAGCCGCCACGCCACGGGCGGAGGTGAGCGTCGGGGCCTCCTGTGAGTTCCCCAATGGCACTACCGGGCCGGGGTTAGCACGTTGCCAAGCTCTCTGCCGCCGCTCTGCCCACGAAGTCCGAGGGTTCGCGAGTCTTCGCGGAGGCGGATTTTGGACTCTAGCTTGACAGCTACGTCGAATTCAGGCGCCGTCTGGAGGGGAACTCTGCTACCTGGCTGCTCTCAACGGTAGTTTCCCGCGGTGTCTCCGATCAACGCCTGGTGAATGCCGGAGCAGCACCATAACAAACGGGCCACTGCCCGCCCCACCCGTCAATCTTGCCTTCCTGCTCCTTTTTCATCCTCGCCTCTTACGTACATTTACCTCACACGCTCTGCGCTACCACACGTGACGGGAGCTTAGAGCTCGTAGCGGCTGGGCCGGAGCATTACCCTTACAAACGGGCTGCACGATCTTTCCTACCTCTTTCTTGTCCTATCCTCGTCCCTTACATACTTACACCAACATGCACCACCCTATCGCGCATGCCGGGAGACCGGTCGGGATCTTGAAAGTTGTCTCGGCTGGTGGGAGATACCTGGTTGGAAGAAACACCACTAGCCGACGGTAGGTCGGCGCCGGATCTCGCCATACTTACCGAAACCACAGGAACATCCAGAGAAAAGCATGCACTGCACTTACGGGACGAATGACCCTCGTAGTTGACGCGTCCGGGATTACTAACAATCGATCAGCTAGCTTGTTCACGACTGGGACTACGGAATGTAGAAAATTCATATAATAGGAAATGAGGGAGGCGCATGATACTACGCCCAACGAAACCTTAATCGGAGGCACTGCAAACTGAAAAGACCATGTCTTTCTTCTCGCTTCGCCTTCTTTTAACCTAATTTCGAGATTATTTATAGCGCGTCGTTAAACCGGCTTCTCTGCGTTTAGCTCTTGAAGCTTATTTTATTTTTTAATTTAAATCTTGTGACAATGTTCCAAGATCTTATTTGGTATTGAAGACGAAGTAATTGTCCTGAACGTAGAAATTTTGGCATGACGTCATCGCATTTTATCCGTATCTCCCAGGTGCTTGGGGCCGTTTAATTCCCAGTGTTTCCAGACTGTCACCCATCTAAGACAGCGCTTAACCTTCTTGACTTCAAGGCTCGTGCTTCAGCAGCTCGGCTACCAACGCAGACTTGAGTCCACTTCATCCCTAACCTTAAAATGCAACTCTGAATTAGCGGCGAATCGAACCCTTAATTTCAAGACGAGAACACCCAGGTGTTAAACCATTAGTTGCCACTACATGAAAGAAGTTGAGTCAAAGAAGTCGAAGTGTGTTGAACCATTTTCCAAAATATCATCATTCAACTCGACCAAGTGCCTCGGAAGGGGGCGGGAGCAGAACTTCTGACTTTTGTTTTGAAGTGCATGTTTGGTTCTGAAACTTCCTCTCTGTTGCGCTGAATTTTTTTTTTTCTCGCAACTGTGTTTAGTGTTCACATCCGTGTGAGTCATAGTGATAAGATTCTGTAACCATGATTTCGTTTATATCCTCTGGCTGACCACGCGAGTGAGTTGGGTGGGTTTTCCGTTGAACAACTTTATCTCGGGAGATTGTTTTCTCGACCGTTTATAACCAGTAGCTAATCGCAGCATCTCCGTTGTAGTTCTTGGTGGAGCGATTTTTTGTGTCTCTTTGTTACTTGACCCAGGTCAGTGTATGGCCTTAAATCCTAGAACTAACGAGATTCTCTCTTGGGCTGGTATTTAAGCCAGTGGTTTCCAAATTTGAGTCGGCAACCCAAGTAGCTTTCTTCCGTCCATGGTTGTTTCCAGACCAGGAGTTTCGATTTCTCATTGCATATTGGCTACTTGTGTGGCGAATAAATTACGTTGCCGGTGCTTTGTTAATGTCATAAATTCTGCCTTATATGTAATAATAATAATATAAACATTTTTGCTTGTATTGGCATTTTTCGAGACTGCGCCAACACAATAATAATAATAATAATAATAATAATAATAATAATAATAATAATAATAATAATAATAATCAGATGTGTGCTGTCTGAAAGTCAGAAAAACGAAGTATGATACCTTTTATTTACACATTTGGAATACCAACAGGCCCTCACTAATACAATATTTTTGTGCTGGGATAGTAAACGTTTACGTATTTAAAAATGTGTAGTTAATGGTAAATCAATCATGTTCGCGTACACATACATATATTTCCCCATTACATAACAGGAAAGTGTGTATATGTGTGCGAATGTAACACAAAAAATGTTGAACCACTCGAGTGATAGCTCCGAATTTTGACTCGATTCCGCGTAAGCGTCCGAGAATGAAAATAGCGGGGGTTGCGATTTAAAATGTTCCACTCAAGTACGTTTTTGTACGCAAGTCGTTTTAATCCATTACGCACTGCATTTGTGTATTAAGGGAAGGAATTGCGTTGCCGCTGTGCGAACAGGAGCTGGGCGGGGGCGGGCGGGCATAGCGGCGTGAGATACAAACGGGTTGGACAGAGGAAGGGCGGGGCGGGCCCAGGGATGGTAAAAAAATCCACATTTCCAAGCAGAAACATTCTAACGAAAGCATAACGCCCACATAATATCGATGTTTTTTTTGTTTTTTCAGACCGATGTATTTGTCCGGAAACAAAAATTATGATATAAAAAATGTATAGTATCTAATTTTTTGTGGAAAGTGTTATGTATAAATGGGAAAAATAGCAAAATACAAGGTGTTTTATTTTTTATTTCCTTCTTTACATTCGATAAACGTCATTATAAACATGTTTTTTAAACGTGACTAAACAATAAAACATAACTCAATTAATTAAGTACTGGATTGGAAAATGGAAACAGGATGGGCAAATACCACATATATTATAAACATCGATTTTTTTTGTCTGTTTTCATCGATATCGAAAACCGTTTTGTGATGTGTCGAAGTATGGATGTTTTGCGAAAATTTGGCATCTCTATACTTCGATTTATTTAGTCCTTTAACAGATTGTCAGCTGTTATGGTGTCATCCAATCGGGAGCTAAAACGTCACTACTGCAGGTGTGATCCAAGCTCCCGGTTGGATGACACCGTAACTGCGGATTTACGTCAACAGCGCCTGTGTTTAAATTGAAGTATAGGCGAAGTGTAGGCATTGAAGGCGCAGTGGGGTGGGCTGAGGGGAACGGGCGGGGGGAGGGGGTTGTAGGGAGGAGACGGGAGCGGTGCGGAAATACAATTACTTTCATTGTACCCTTTGAAAAGAATCGATTCCTCTTCCTGTCCAATAAATGATTGTGATAATAAATCACCGGCCAACGGCGGATTGCTTCCAATATAACACCACATTTCGGAAGTTCCTTCCACGCTGTAAAAATCGTTTCTGAGCGAACTCCTTATGTGTTTGGATCATATGAACAAGGAATTAAATTTCGTTCTAGAAACTGTTGTAGATATGAGTTTCGTAATGAATAAACGAGTTTTTATATTTGTTCCTATCAGTGTCAGTTGATGCAATTTATCTTAACCTTCATCAACCTCAGAGATTGTTTTTATTCATGCTTGTTGTAGTAGTGAATTGGTGCCAACCTATGAAGGTGTCAGAATTGGAACAAGTGAAACAATGTGGCCCTTGGAAATTGATTTAGGGCAAAACGTGCTTTCGTTTGTGAACAACGTTAGCGGCTAAACCGTAAGAAGATTTTCACCAAAATCGCAATTATTCCGATTGATATAGCTCATGTTGCGGCTTGTTGGATTTGAAATGAATATTTTGATTTTGGCGATGTTTTTGAAACAGATATTTTGACACTGGGGGAAGCGTCAAAGACACTCAAAATTTTCTCAATAATGGCGTAGACCCCCAATTTCCATGAAAATTGATTTTTTTTTAATTGGAAGCGTTTAATATTTTACGGCCGTCTTCTTACAACAATATTGAAGATATTTTTTCGGCAGCAAATCTGTTTTTCAAAGACAATTCTAAATAAGATCATTTCAATTTTTTGAAAATGAGTCGTTTTCGCGTAATTATGCGTGAAACATAGATAATTTTAAAAATAAACAATTCTCAAAAGGGACGGCAAATTGTTTCTTTAAATTTCCCCTTCGTTGAAAGCAAAGCACGTTTATGAAAATGGAGCATGTATTTTCGTTGTTCTTTCTGAATGTTCGAAGATTGTAAAAGTTAAAAATATCGCAAGAGAGTATGTAATGTGGCACGGTCAGTAGTCTTCATCTTTCCGCCATTGAAACCACCTTGTTTGTAAATGCCACACCAATACTTTAGCTACAAGTTTATAAATAAATCTTAAGAAATTCAAGCCTTTGGTTTTGCCTCGCATATTTTGCACTATAGTTATTCGTATATCAACTGTATTAATGGAGAGATACTAATGGGTAAGGCCCGGAAGTTTATGAAAAATCATATTTTTAATTATGAGCTTTATAATATGCTAATTATCAAACCACAAAACAATTAATCAAACATTCGGAGATTTTATGTAGCATATTTAGTGCATTTTGTGTTAATGCATCATATTTCCATTATATTTAAGTGTAAGTAATATTATATTGCTTTTTGTTCTTAATGTGGCACATTGAATTGAATTGAATTTGGCTTATTTTACGTGGCGAGACTCGGGCCATCAGGCCCGCTCTTCCGTCTGACCACGCAAATTTCGCTACGCTCCTTTCTTCAACTAGCAGAGAAAGGAGATACTTCTTGGACGAAAAATAGGCGATTTTAATTTAGCTCAGAGGCGTCATTTAGGCTTGAGGATCTTTTACGTGCAAGTAAATCTACTTACATTGGACAACCGGCTTTACTTCCCCTCCGAAGGAAGGCGTACGAAGGATTTTTTCGCCCTTAAAAGATCCATGGCTTCGATCCCGCGAACTTGGGTACAACAGGCCGGTACGCCATTACACACCGTTACACCATAGCCGCCGCCCATTTCTTTCAAAATTCCAATTAATATGCATATTGGTCTCGAGAAGCTGAATAGTATTCTTCGGAAATGCGAATGTGAATACTTTTCTTGAGAAATTGTGGGAATGTCTTTCGTGCGTTGCAGCAGTGTTCGTCTGAACTTCTTTTAGATGATAACATGGCGCTGGTACCCGGAAACGGTTTGTCCGATTATGAATGATCTGATAATTTTTCTTCGATAAAAAAAAAGTTGTAGCATTGGAATTGAAACTTCGACGATGATACAGACGAAATCATATTTAACTTCAAAAATTATTGCTGGAATGCTACGTAGAGACAAAAATTGCAAAATTAATTGTTAAAATTAAAAGTTTTGTAATTGTTCATGAATACATAAAACTAGTTAATAGTTACAGCGTATTCCATTAGTTCTGACGCATACTTTAAAATGTTGCGCATATTTGCTTGCAAATGTCTCTTTTTGAAACAACGTTAACATCTGAGTTTTACTAATGAATATCTTCTTCAATGTTAATTATCTAGTCAATAATTTTACTTATTGTTCTCATGTATGGACGGATGGTGAAAATGTCGTTTAATAATAATAATAATAATAATAATAATAATAATAATAATAATAATAATAATAATAATAAAAAAGTTTCGCAAGCGCCTCTCTCCCCGCGCGATTGCGATAAAGCGCTTCCTGCACGGCCTCGGATTTCGCTCTCGCCGGAGAGAGAGAAGGAAGGGGGCGGGGTGGGGGCTGGCGGGACTCGTATGCCGTCATGCATACGATGTGACGCGGTTGCGCATGACCGACTCGGAACAGCTGTTTGCGACTTATCGCCGCCCTTTTAACTTCCTTCCTGCGGCCTGCAGGATATAACGGATCCCGTCACGCTCGTATCTGTGAAGAAACTTTACTTCCTTGCCTGCATTCCGCTTTGCCTTTGGTAATGTTCTCTGGTCGTACGCAGTCGTACTAAGTACCAAAAAAAAAGTCGACGATTGAATCAGTTCTGAATAAGGGATCTTCGAGAAATGTCCATCTTAGTCATCTATAATAAACGGGAGCCCCTTCAACTTCAAGTAAATATTAAATTACAGTCTCTAATAAAAATCTTATATTTTGGTTGTATGCTTCCTAATTAGTGACAATTTGCGTTGAGAATAATATGAATATTACGACGGGAGGTTAAGAGCGAATTACTTGGTTAAGAATGTGTTTATACTTGACACGAAAATAAAATGTACAAATGCATGCAAAATTTATATTATGTAACGGGCGGCCTGCACGAAACTGATCCCAATATAGCAAAGAAAGGCTGTTGTGTTTTATCGGAGGAACAGTCCTTTCCTGCGTCCTTTGGTATTATAAATCGCTTTCTTCTTCTTCTTCTTCTTCTTCTTCTTCTTCTTCTTCTTCTTCTTCTTCTTTTTTCTTCTTTTTTTGTTATTTTTTTATTTTATTTTTTTATTTTTCTCTTCTTCATCTTCTTCTTCTCCTCCTTCTCCTTTCCCCCTCCTTCGTTTTCGGGGACATGTCCTCAACTACTCCAGCTTCCGCGGCCCACCGCTGTCGTTGTCTTTGAGAGTTCCTTCTGGTTCCAACGCTTGCAGCATTTGTTGCTTGCTTCTGAAACATTCCGGCGGAAGTCCTCCCTCGTCCGTTGCTTGCGCTCGCGTTAAGCTTTGAACTCCATTTTTACCCTCTCGAGCGCCTTCACGCCGCCCGGCGTGTTTCTTTAATTTCACTCTTGTTTTGTGTGTGTTTGGGGATGGGTAATACGAGCGGAGTGTTTTCGCTACTAAATTGAAGAGGCGGCGTGAAGCAGTCGAATATTAGAATATATATCCCGTTCCATGGAGTTAGTGGCGCGGAGGCAGTGCGTGCTCGGAGTGAGGGGGGGGGCGGGGGGGGCGAGGCGAGGCGAGGCGGGGCAAGGCGGAGCAAGGCGGGGCGAGGCGGGGCGAGGCGGGGCGAGGCGGGGGCTGCAATGCGGATGCGCGCCCGGCGCCTGCCCTCCCCCTCCCCTCCTCCCACATCACCCCACCCTCCCCACCCCTCCGCTCAGCCCGGAAATAGCCTCTCGGCGCCGCGCGGAGCGGGGCAGGGGAGTCCAACGCGCGGAATGTTGGAGCGCTGCCGTCCGCCTCTCCGCCCCCCCCCCCCCGACCGCCGTTCACAACAGCTTCCGCTCCTCTGGAGGAACACCGCTGGCCGTCTCCGGACGATCCATTTGGGGTCGGTGGTGGTGGTGGTGGTGGTGGACAAAGCGAGCCCTCGGCGATTTTTCTCGGGGTTCTCCCGATTTCTCTGCCTCTCATTCTACGTCAATATGATGTTGTTAGCTGCTTTTTCGGTCATCACTCCTGGGCCTAATGATGATCCTCCTCAGTGATGATTTGTCAAGTCAGTGAAATCCCACGAACGAATTGTAATATAACTTAACGTATAATACAGAGCAATTCCAAAACTGTGTCCCGGGTTCGATTCCCGGTCAATTCCCGGGTGGAATTCGAGGCAAAGCGAACTCTTCTGCGGGTTCTGCCGTTTCATGCGTTTCACACTAAAAGTTTTCTGTTGTTCATTTCATCATTATCGTTATCATATAATTATTAGTTCGGCACACATGATCCGTAATGACATATACGGAAGGACACCTAAACCCCATAATATAAATAAATAATGCTAATAAATGCTAAATAAATAATATTAATAAATGCTAAATAAATAATAATAATAAATAAACATGCACCCCTTCCACTTCCACTCGGAGGTTGAATCGTCGGCCAATCAGTGTAAAATTGTAATGGAGTAAATGAGCACTCGGGAGGTTCTCTCGCTTCCCCACCTCATTCCACTACAGCACCATTCCATTTCTCATTGCCATCAATCGTTCACATCGTTATCGTTATCATCGGCTCATTAGGTCATCTAATCGAGGGCATCAATTAAATCAGACAGTTGAAGGGCTCATAAACCACACTGAATAAATAGCCCTTTCATCCGCTAGGTTTGGCGGTGCGGGCTCACTTCCTACCTGTTGAACCAGTTTAGCTATCGATTGGTCTCCCGTGATCGAATTGAAATTTCTGCCCATTCTTCTCATCTCAAAAAATCTAACGCATAAGTATGATTGGGTTATATTATGATAAATTCAAATTACTCTTGGACAGATAAAATTAATGTCAAATATCGAAGTTACGTACCTTGGGCTACATCTAGAAAAATTAACAATAAAAATAAATGCAAATAAGGAATAATACAATAGCTCAGCGGTAAGGCAAGGTCATGAAAATTGAAATTTATTTCATAAATAGACAAAATATTTGAATAAAAAGTCAGCAGTAATCATTGAAAAATTGTAATATTACGACGTTTTGCCGTAAGCAGTGACGCACTGAGTATGCGAATTCTCTTAGTTCGCGGAGGACGTGAATAGGAGAAATGAATAATGAATTAAATATTTAAATTTTTCAGTCGACGTCGAAACTGTGTCTGGAGTTTTCTCGAATTCCTGGGTATCAAGTGAAACCATAGACACCATTCACATGGTCGTAGGCTGCATAGGTTCCGTTTAAATTCTTTTGCGTATTGGAATTAATAATATAACCCGAGTTCCGCGGTCTCTAATAGTATTTTAAACACCTCTTACATTATTACTTTCCTTTCAGATTTTTGCTCGCGTTAGAAATTAGTAATTTAGATAACGGGTATTTCTTGTATTCATTCAGTTCAGGGAAGCCAACTTGTGATAGTTGTTTTGCAAATTTATTTTCAATGACGAACCATCTCACCTCAAGCTCAAACTGCGAAACCGAATATCGTGCAGCAAAAACTGCACAATTGTGACGCCAGATGTGGGGCCAATAATACATTTCATAGCAACCTGGGCGGTAGTAGGAATGCGTCATTGATGTCTGCGTTTTCAAAACATCAATGTATTTAACATCGAGTTTTTAGACAGTTTTATAAAATTGTTTTTCCGTGATCAAAATTTTTTTAATGAAAACAGTCCATCTTAATCATTCTATAATTTTGGCCAATGGTGAAAAATAAGTAATATTGAATTTTTGTCAATGTAAGCCTCTACGATGATTGAATAATCGAATCAGATAATCCAAGTTCTGTTAATTGTCCTGATGATTTGTTTTGTTGGTTGTCCTGAGACTTTGTTTTGTTGGTTAAATCTCAATTAAAAATTAATTAATGATACTACTTTCAAATTAAATCCACACTACCCTTCTGAACACTACTATTCAGTTTTAAAAACATCGATGGTTTTGAGTCAATATTTGATTAAGACACGTGTTTCAATTTTTAGTATCGATATTTTCTTAGCGATGTTACAGCCCTGGTCGGTAGACGCTGTGTGACTGTCATGCAACATCGATAACAAAACATCAATTTAAGCAAACTTCGATGTTAAAAAGACATAGACCAAAAACCATCTATGTTTTAATGCTGGTTGAGTGACCTCTAACGTTAAATCCGTGAGCAACAAAGTTTAATTTCGGTGAGAGCATAGGCGTCCGCGGCCGGAGTCAGTATTTACTAGGCTGTCCGGGTGACGCCGCGTCCATGGCGAAGGTGCCGACGTTTCGGTCGCCATTGTGCGACCTTCCTCAGGGCGTATTGCGCGGAGATGTGCTGCGCACGAGTTTAAGAAACTAAGAACTAAGCCCCATTTAAACTCGTGCGCAGAACATCTCCGCGCAATACGCCCTGAGGAAGGTCGCACAATGGCGACCGAAACGTCGGCACCTTCGCCATGGACGCGGCGTCACCCGGACAGCCTAGTAAATAAGTTTAATTTCAGTCATTATTTTAAAATCAAGATTTAACCGGCAAAAAAGTTCAAAAATCGTGAGAACGGACAATTCTGAGCCTGAAGCCTGAGCGCCCAGGGGGCAACTGAAATGGTCAGTCAGCGTTTCGCCGATGACCGGAACGGTTCGGAAATACGAGGAAAGACGCAGAAACGCCAGTGCATCGGGGTTATCAAACCTCGGGCGAGAGATAGTCGTCACGATGAAGGAAGTACAAGCCGCGTTGGATCGAACACGTTAACTGTTAGGAGAGCAGTACTACCAGAGCAGTACTACTTATTTTATATATGACGTTTTACAAAATTATTATTGGAATTTTTCATTCTCAAACGAAACATCGAGTACACCACATCGATGTTAAAAACATAGGCTTTAATAGGGAGTTTGAGCACTACATAGCGGCAGCACTAAGATCTTCTGCGCGTGCGCAGATGCACTAAAGTGATGCAAAACTTGAAAGTGCGCATGCGCAGAAGATCGATAGTGCTTTATCTTTCGAGGGTACACAAACTTCCTAATGTACCGATGATTTTAAATAGGCAGTTTGTGCCACATCGGCCGTTAAAGCGCTATGGATCTTCTGCGCATCCGCAGTTTCTAGTTTCGCACCACTCATTGCATCTGCGCATGCGCAGATCGACAGTGCTTTAACGTTCGAGGTGGCACAAACCTCCTATTTTAAACATCGGCTCATTAGGAAGTTTGTGTACCCTCAAAAGGACTATCGATCTTCTGCGCATGCGCAGTTTCAAGTTTCACACAACTTGAGTGCATCTGCGCATGCGCAGGAAGGTCGATCGTGCTGTCGCTATGGCGTGCACAAACTCCCCAATGTCGGCACCGGTGTTGCATCGCTAGTGTGCCTCGCACTCCCGCTCTTTGGGCCGGGGGAGGGGGGGGGGGGGGGGCGAGCAGCTTCCTGAGGCGGCTGCTTGCGATGCGGAGCCACGCGCTTCCTGCCCTCGCGGCCCCGCCTCCTTTGTCATCTTCCCGCCTTCGACCCCGGCCCCCTTTCCTTTCCTTTCCTTGTATTTGCCTCCTCATTAACGCAAACAGACTGTCGAAATCCTTTGGCTGGAGTTGGCCTTAAAGGTGTATCCTAGTAGACGTAGCTGCGTTCTGGATCAGTGGCACGGAGAAGAGAAGTGACCGGATCAGGGTCGGAGGATATATAATAATAATAATAATAATAATAATAATAATAATAATAATAATAATAATAATAATAATAATGTATTTATTAATGGCGAGGCTCAGGCCTTAGGGCCTGCTCTTCCACCTAACCACTGAATTGACACACATAAAGAGTAGTAAAATTTTAAGAGGGGAGGACAAGCTGTATATTTATGTACTGTAATAATAGGTCAACAGTCTTTAAAAGCGAAATAGGTATTTAGGAAGTACGAATACCACTACATTTATAATAATAATAATAATAATAATAATAATAATAATAATATCACACCATGGTTCATCCGTAGGGTGTGAATGGTGACTGGATGGGGAAAGAAGAATCGCGTGGGGGTGCGAGGTCGCCTCTTGAAGGTTCTGGTTCTCATCCATGTGGAGTTGAATAGAGGAAACCACGTATCAGCGCCGTGGACTAGAATGTTCGTCCAGGCATCGGCCCTAATTAGGTGCTGTGGAAAATTCTGTCCTTATCGACATCCTATGTGGAACATGTGTTAAATAAAGCATTAGTTCGCTCGGTGGTAAGGATGAGAGTGAGTACAGGTGTTTAGGGAAGGAAGGTTCTTGTTCAGTCCATGACTCGTGGGTGAAGATACTGTTCCGGCACCCACTTGAAACGCGTCAGAAGAAATAATCTATACTCATTGACGGGTTCTGAAAAGCTCAACCAGGCAGTGATCGGCTTCGACACGCCTACTTTGTGTATTCTGTTCGTATGGGAATCATAAGTGGAACATACAAGTAGTATGTGAATGAGTCAGATCATCGCCCGTCTGTAAGAATGGAATGGTTGGGTATCTGGGACTCGTTACAGACACGGTTAAAAAATGAAGATTACTTCTCAAGCCCAGGGTGCTACAATTCCATCTAGCTTTTCCAGATGCCGATTTTTCAGTGGGTCTTCTCTTTAAACGGCATTACATGTAAACAGTATTTCACGTCACTGCACTAAATATTTTAAAGTTTTGTACCACTCTTAATGTCATAAGAACAGTTCTCAGTATATATTTTTACATTTTTTATTGTTTCACATTATTATTTATTAATAAATAATATTTGTTGAAAGTATGATATCCACGTGGATCATACGGTGATCTTTGTTTATTGCGGTGATATAAGAATTTCATTTTCATTGTACCATTTAGTACCTTTAAAAACTATAACTGTTGGCGAGCGAGTGTGTATTTGTGTGCATTTCCTGACCTGTGTTTCTTGTGTTGCAGGTGAGTGGTCTTTTGACGGAGACGTTGATCTGCTGGGTGAGTTGCACTCGCTGCAAATTGGCTGCGATACTCTTGAACTGCAGCTGTCGTTCGTCGGGGAAGGGCCCGTGGGTGTACTATCGGCGGTGGTGGTGGAGTGTCGTCACCGTCATCGGAGCAAGGTCGAAGTCAGTCACTCTGTGCAAAATTCTAGCTGCCGGCTGGTTCGGTTGGTAGTTTTACGATGGGCCCGTGAATTACATAGTTTGCACCTACGGAATTGTACTTGGTAATCTTTAGGTATTTAAATGCACTGCGTAGATAATGTATAATGTAGGGTATGCATGGATGTATGATTTGCAATTCCCCAAGACTGCTAACTGTCACAATATGATCTACTATAATTGTTAATGATTCTCAGCGCTTAGACAGGACGATGTTATGACGACGATGCGCCATGTATCCGAATCCAAAACAAAACATGCAGCGTAAATGAAGCTTGAGTTAATTGCGTTTTTATTTCGCCCATTACACGCGCACCGGGCATACTATATTTTTGCCCGCTTCTGATGATGCGTTGCCAGTTCATTAACAGTCCAATGCGGGAGAGCAGTGCTTCCAATAACGGGTGCAAATCGTGGGCAATTAGCGGTCTGCAAATGGGACGCCGACGGGTCGCTGCTCCGAGGCCTCTCTCGGTCGAATGGGCAAGAGAGCGTTATCACGCGTACCCTTTTTAATTCTCGATCGATTAGTGATTGCGGGCGCGTCTGCTGCCAAGGTCGATGCGGCGCGCGGCGCGGCGATGGTGGAACGGTTAGCGTACCGGACTGTTGTGCCCAAGTTGGCGGGTTCAAACCCGATCAAAGCCGTGGATTTTAAGGGCGAAAAAATCCTTCCTTCTGAGGGGAAGTAAAGCCGGCTGTCCCATGTTAGTTGATTGAACCGCTGGAAAAGCCAGAGAGCACAAGATGAGCGTGGCGTTAGTGATGGGCTATCCACAGCTTGGAAGCATCAATAGTTTTTGTTACACTGTGCTATATCACAGGCCGCAGCCGGCCGAAGCCTCAACCCGGGAACGCAAGCCGAAGGGAAGGAGCCAAGCCTGGGATAGTGGCGGTAAACCGAGCAACCTTTGCGTGCGGCGATGGTGTCGGTTAGCGTACCGGACTGTTGTACCCAAGTTGGCGGGTTCAAACCCGATCGAAGCGGTGGATTTATAAGGGCGAAAAAATCCTTCGTGCGCCTTCCTTCGGAGGGGAAGTAAAGCCGGCTGTCCCTTGCTAGTAGATTTACTTGCATGTAAAAGATCCTCAAGCCTAAATGACGCCTCTGAGCTAAATTCAAATCGCCTGTTTCTCGCCCAAGAAATACCTCCTTTCTCTGCTAGTTGGTGAAAGGAGCGTAGCGAAATTTGCGTGGTCAGACGGAAGAGCAGGCCTCATGGCCTGCTCTTCCGTCTGCTCTTCCGTCGCTCTTCCGTCTTCCGCCTGCATGGCCTCTCGCCACGTAAAATAAGGCATAATTTCAGTTCAATGTCATCAGTCCTGTAGGTGTAGTGGATGGCATTTACTCGGAAGGTGGCGGTGATCTCCCGCAGGTTGGCGAGATCAGGCGCCGACCTACTGTCGGGTAGCGGGGTTTTCCCCCAACTAGGTATCTCCCACCAGCATGGCACCGACCCAAGTCGGGACAAGCTCTAAGCTCCCGACCCGTCTGCCGGCATGTGTGCTTGTGTACTGCGTGTAAGAGAGAGAGTGTGTGTGTGTGTGTGTGTAAATTGGAAGGATAGGCGAGGGAAGAGGACATAAAGATAGCGCGCGGTCCGTGACCCGTTCGTTAAGGTACTGCTCCGGCATTCGCCTCGTGTTGATGATCGGAGAAACCACGGAAAACTTCGGATCAACGCATCCGACCTCTAGAATTATTCTCCAGAAAGCGACTGAATTGGACGTAGCTGAGAAGCTAGTTTCGAAAATCCAGCCACCGTTCGAAGTGGAACCCTAGGATGTCCCTGCCCCTGGCACTGCTGTGACGTCAGTTGATGCCCTGAGCCACCTCTCGCGGTTTTTAATTCTCATGTACTTGCGCGGGCCTCAGATGTAGCTCAATTATTTTGTTTTTTCTGTTGCGAAACCTCTAATAAATTAAGGCCGTTGCAGTAGCTTCAAATAAAGTCACCCTTCCTGTCCAGTGTGCGTCTGAGCTTTTGGTAGCAAGCGCGTCGTGCGCAGATAGTTTGAAGTCGGATGGGCTACAATTGTAGTCCGTGCGAGCACTACAGTTATGGGTGGTCGAAAGGAAGTTTGCTATGTACGGAACCCAAAAGACGGAATACTATTGTCAGGGTCGTGTACTATTGCCATATACTATTATAACAACACCTGGGTGACTCTTTATGAATTATCAGTAGGGAGAAAATACTTCGTATGTTAATAGACGTCGCTTATCTCCATTTTCCATCCGGGAGGCACCACAGGTAGGCCTGTGTGACCTTGTCTTCCACATAATATTTAAATAAACATGTTCTGATCAATGTTCATAGTCAGAAAGCTTTTAAGAAAGTCTTGATGGCTAAAAATATATAATTTTAACTTAGGCTACGTATGTAACCCGTGTAATCACTTGCGTTTCGAAATGGGATTTGAGTACTGCAAGCTTAAGAATGCTAATGCAGAAAGAATAAACTCTTGTAATCAGTTTTTTCAATAGTGAAGTATGTTAAAAGTTTTGTTTTTCTTCACTTTAAAACACTCTAAAACATTTTAATTAAAAAACATTTCAACTTCGATGTAATATACGACTTCATGAAAATTATTATAAGAGAGTAAAGAATTTATTCGGGAATATACATAAAAATCATAAAACGTATAATCACAGGTTGTCGTTCCTGACAAGCAACCTACTTTCTTTTTGTCTTAAAGGTCTGTATAACTTTCGAAAAATTTTAGAGAAATGAACGAAATATCGGACCGACATACTTTTCATGGGTGTATTTTGCTCTATCAAAATGAAGAGGGGAAAATGAAGTAATTTTTTAGAAAACTTTGAAAATGTCGTTGGAAATGTCGCCTCCCTCTACGCCATCTCGTCTCCCTGTGCACCGTCTTGTCTCCACCTCCTCCCTTGTTCTCCATATTTCTCCTTTCGAGCCTTCCCCTATCCCCTTTTCGTATCTACCTCAACTGTTCTTTCGCGCGCTGGCCTGAATGGCTCTCGTGTATTGCAAGTAGTGTTGCCCTACGGCATACCGGTTTTCATTACAGTGGCTGTGCGTATTTTGCTCGCTGGAAATGTTTCATCGCTCTTCGCTTAAACGGTTGCAGTGATGAAGTTTTAATTGGTTCGTGGACTGTTCCGTCATTTTTCCTTCACAAAATACGTTTGTTCATGAATCTTCTATTCAATTTTCGTATCACGTTAGTTTTCTTGATTAGAATTTTCTTGCGCTTGTTGCTAGTTTAATCTGGCGTTTTACGGCTTTCATTTGAAAAGGTTTGCTGCAGATCGTGAAATTATTTAATCGTTAGTCATTTGACGAAGCATTTTGCACCATATGGAAAAGTCGTGGAAATGCATTGCCCGGATGGCTGCTGTTGGAATGGAACGAGCGTGTAACGAATTGCACTTTGATTGGCTGGCGGAAGTGCGAAAGAAGAGATACGTCGTTTGCAGGCGTCGGCATGGCTCTGCCGAATACGAATAATGAGTCACCAGGAATGTTCCGTTACTTGAATTGACACGATATTTGGAATCGATTTAGGATGCGACATTGATGTCGATGTTTTTGTAGAAACATCAACTTTTTAAACATCGACGTATTGAGGCCGATGTTGTTTTTTTTATCACCGATGCTTTGTGATCTATGTTTGTTTTTCTTTTCCGATGTCTTGTTTCTGAATGAAAATTCATAATGCTGTGAGAGTTAAAATACGGCGGACTGATAAACACGAACACACTCATTAAATTTTAGTGCCTCGTGTATTTGGTATTTTTCTGAATGCAGGACATGTAACTGTGGTTGGTCATGTAACGTCGAGTTCCCGCGCGGGATCTTTGCACTTAGGGACATCGCAGAGCAGACAGCTGCAGTAAATGACGTCTCAAAAAGGTTGTCCTCTTTGCTTTTTCGATTGGCAGCCTTTACCAAATACTCGTTTACATCTCTAGTAAGAAATTACGCGTAAAACGCGCAAAAATTAAAGAAATCATTAACGTAAGAACACGCACAGCACGTGTATGGTCGTGAGTTTAGCGATTGTAATCCTTAACTCCCATCGGTCTAGGAATTGTAATGGATGTTTTCTGATCAACGATACACCGAGAAGAAAAAGAACCGTTGGAGTATACCAGATCCATGATATTGTAACAAGTTTCCTTGTTACAGTATCATGGATCTGGAATACTCCAACGGTTATGCGACTAGTGCGATTTCTCTACCGTGCCACTGGCAGGTATCAGCTTTTGACGGTTTCATCCAATCCGCAGCTTGAACGTCACCATAGTGACATATAAGTTCCCGACTGTATGAAAACGTCGATAGCGAATCCCTGTCAGGGGCACGTTTAGAAAAATCGCACTATAGATGGTTTGACTGTGCGTGCGCACCATTACGCATTTTGCCCTGATGAAGGTTGCCACGACACGTTGCCAACTGCGTGTAGGACGTCGCGACGTCTCCCGCAGTGTCAAGTAAATACTGCGCATGCGCTCTCATTGTATCCCGTATCGTGTATGTCGCTCTCATTTTACCGGTCGTGGAGTGCACGAGATTTCTTGTGCGAACTCTACGACTCTTGGTGTGTCGGCGAGGAGCGTGTGCTGAAGGTGGGTGTGGTTCCCTGAGCGAACGAGCGAGCGCGCCGCCGTCTGGCAGCGATATATGAGGAGGAGGAGGAGGAGGAGAAGGGGGCGTGTTGGACGTGGGACGGCACTGGGCCACGAGAGCAGCGCGCCGAGAGCCGAGCACAAGCGGAGTGAAGCGGGGTGTGGAGCGCGGCGGGCGGGCGGGCGGTCACAGCGCCAGGTCAAGTTCTGGGGCGGCGGCGGCGGCGGCGGCGTCGAGTTACACGCGGGGGCGGCGCTTCCCGGACGAGCAGTCCCGGCCCCCGCCCCCGCCCCTGCCCACGCCCCGGCCAGCTCTCCGCCCGGCGCTGCGGGGGCGTGGCACCACGCCGCCTGCGACCGGGGACGCGACGTCGCCCGCACCACATCCGTGTTCGAAATTGAAACATCGATTCTGGTCAACGTCCATGTTCTTCGAAACTGGGAAATAACCCTACTTGTTTAAGATCACGTGGAGGGAGTGTTTAATATATGAAAGTGGTCTCTTTTATTAGTTTTTAATTAAGATTTATCTGCCAAAACAAAGTTAAAGCATCATCAGGATAATTAAAACTTTTATCTGATTCGATAATTCAAAAGTAATTATTCTTTATACACGAAAATTCGATTTTAGTAGCCGTTACTGTTATCGTGGGGGATGGTAATTTCATAGTGGTCGCGATTGTTTATTCCTTTAGATTTGTAACTGACAAACAACAGTCAAAAAATGATATGGACATTTAATAAAACTTCCATTATCTGATTGGATGATTTCAAAATTATATGGACTTTATCGATGAAAGCTCAAACTTCGATTATTTTTCACTTTTGATCTGAAGAATGTTCAATAAATTATTGATATCCGAAAATTAATACAGGTTTTTATAATGATTGTCCTTTTTATTCTAAAATAAAATATCAACCACGTAAAAAGATCGAAGACAAAACATCGATATTTTCAAAACACTTAAACCGAGTTAAAATTGACGTCGAAGTCTCATCCCTACTTGCGAACGTTCGGCGGGAACGTAATAAAATGTTTACTATGTTTAAAATCGTATATAGTACGTTACAATATCGTACGTAGAACGTTATCATTTTGAAGTTTTGTTGGCGATATTTTGTTCCAAGTTTTTATGTGGTCTATATTTTGTTTCAAAAAACCTCCGCCATAAAAAATATATAATCATATTCTTCACAGCAAATAGACGAAGGATGAACAATAAATAAAATAGTTTTCGTGAATGAAATAGTCTGCATTTTCGAATTGTCGAATGAGATAATCTAGGTTTTGTTAATTGTCCTGATCACTTTTGACTGTCTTGTCAGTTAAACTTCAATTAGAAAGTAATAAACGATACCATTTTCAAATTAAATTCTCCCCCCCCCCCATGCGTGAACGTAAGTAGTTACCAGCCCAGTTTTAGTAACATCTATAGTTTTGAGTCGATTTTTTTTATCACCGATAGTAAATTTAAATTTTGAGCATCGATTTTGTTGGCGATGTTCGCATCCCTAGAACGTAGTTGCTTCTTGAGTTTGTTGACTTCCGGAATGCCCTCGTAAGTTTCGAGTCCCCACGTGGACGTTTTTTTCGTCACTCGCTGCATAGTTGTGACGGATTAAAGCCTGCACTGCCAAAGAAATTTCTAGCGGCCGGATGCTCAGTTCGGTGGTGATCTCCTATCAGTACCGGGAGATTGCCGGAGAAGTACCATAACAAACGGGCAACGGACCGCGCGTTATGTTTCCTTCGTCATCCTGGGAATCGTCCTATTCGGCATATGTAATTGGGGACCAGAAGAAAAATAAGGGTTCACCCATATGTAAAAATGGAGACCGAAGCACAGAAGGTATACACAAATTGGGGACAGACGTGGAAGTTGTGGAAGTAGACACTAAATTTTCGAAGAACATATTCGTAACCATTATTTTTAAAACCCAACTCCCTCCCCAATTCTGCGTTCTTAGGACTGGCATATTTCTTTCGAAATATGGTTATTTAAAGTTGGTTATCATTCAGTTTAATCATTCGGTGATTGAATTCTGCTTATCTTGCTAATTGTATATTCTTCCATTCACTGAGCTAATGGTATATAACGCTGAACATGGAATTTGGACACTAGAACTTCCTTTGCTTTTCATTTTGATGTAGGAGCTAGTCTCGAAGATTTTCAATAAGACGCAAAAAAAGCGAAACAACGCTGCTCAATCTGTACTTTACCTTGCCTAGTTTGGCTTGGTCCCCAATTTACTTGCAGAATTGGTAAGTAAGTTTCGCGAGAAAATATGAAGGGATTATTTGGTCACCCATTTACGTACGGCCGTGCTATTGGATCCCGGAGTTAGGTGTCCTTCACTACCGCTTCCCAGTCAATCCCTTTTCCCTTTTGGCCACCTGTGAAAGACTACCGGTGTAAAAGTTAGCCGGTGTATCGTGTTTGGGAAGGAGAAAACAATATAGTAGTGTTTTCATTTACGAATAATGCAAATTGCTGCTTTCACACCAATCGAGAGAGAACCTCCAACGCAGATGAACGTAGCAGAATTTTCAAAACTGTGTGTATTATGTAACTGAAATATAATTATATTATTTCGTACTTTAAGGAAACACTATGACAGCTTTCCCTTCTTCGGAGCATCCAACGGTATTCGTAGAAAACAGTTTCAGTAATTAAGGCACTTTCCATGCAGTTGAATTCCAAAATAACAAGCTTTCCTCATTCAATCTGACCACTACAATGCAAGAAGACAAAGTGAACATTAAGAGCAGTATTGATTCTTTTCGTCGTCAGTGTTCCTCAAGCACGAGATCGAGAGGGCGATCGTGGAAGCAGTGATGCCTGGGCGACCCTCCTTGTGCTCACGAAGAACACCGATCGGGATGCAATCGGGCTATGCCATTTTGGAGGGTCAGAGTAAAATGCATAGAAAAAGTTGACAGCTGGATGCAATCGGAATACGTTTCTCTTCCTTACTCCTACTCTCCCCCTTATTCTCGCGTGCGGCGATGGTGTAGAGTTTAGCGTATCGGACTGTTGTACCCAAGTTGGCGGGTTCAAACCCGATCGAAGCCGTGGATTTTGAGGGCGGAAAAATCCGTCGAAGCGGAAGTAAAGCCGGCTGTCCCATGTTAGTAGATTTACTTGCACGTAAAAGATTCTCCAGCCTCAATGACGTAATTCAAACAGCCTGTTTCTCACCCAAGAAACACTTCCTTTCTCTGCTAGTTGGTGAAAGGAGCGTAGCGAAATTTGCGTTTTCAGACGGAAGAGCTGGCCTCGTGGCCTGAGTCTCGCCATTAAAATAAAGCATTAATTCAAAGTAAAATAAGGCATTAATTCAATTCAATATTCTCCAAAGATTCGGTATTCGTGAATAGTGAGCGACCTCTTTCGGACTTCCGAGCAGGTTTGTTGGGCTGCTTGCTATTTGGTGACAGTCTTTTGTATACGTCAGAGGAGGTTTGTCGGCTGCTGGGGATTAAGCGAGCAGTACATCGATGCTCGGCGAATACTCATTGTGTGGAGCTTTCGGTGCAACCAATGCGGACTGTTATTGAACCCAGAAAGAAGAGAAAAAGAAAAGAAGTTCGGAAGCCTAAGTCAACCTAAACTATATCGGTATTTCCAACTTTTGGAAAAGGAACAAAAACTGATTCTAAATTTCTTATGAAACATTGTTGTTTTAGAGCACCAATTCAATACCTCTTTTAACTATTTACAAATAATTAATTCTAATTAATTAAATAATTATAAATTTAAACGTTTCATTTACAAAAAGCTGTTTCTAATTTATAGATGAAATAAATGGTAGAATATTTGATTAGGCACGAGTATATTACAGTAATGACGCTGGCAACAACTTGGAAAGCTACGAGCAGGTTATGGGCCTGTTTTCCAACGAAATCGCGTTTTGACGCAACGACATACCTGTCTGAAAATCTCCTCTGCCTTCCGTGGGGTTGCAACTACGGCGGAAAACTACGTTCCAATGTTCACTTCGAGTGACTGAAAACATCTGAAGACCATACGTATTGGAGAGTAGAGTACACGCAGTCTAGTAAGCTTCAGGCATATTCTGTGCTTCAGACGTACGTTCTGGACCAGCCGAGGGATGACACATGTTGGTTATCCTCGACATTTGCAGACGCCAGATGTTGGTTATCCTCGACCCGACGATTAACCGAATGAATCATCCTCTCATTATTTATTCTGATTTATTATTATCCGCTGGTGATCTGTAGGAATTGTTTTATAATGTAGCACATGTCTTGAGTAGCACGACTATTTAGTTAGACATATGGGTAGTAAAAATGTTTGAAAATTGTGTCGATATGGGTAAAATAAGTTTCGTTGAAAATAAAATTGTTAGTGTATCAAGTTTTACGAAATTAGGTAAAATAATCCTTTTCAATCCATCGCGGTGGAAACATCTGTGAAAGGAATCGACAAGAAAGATGCCATTCGACAAGAAAGAGTTCCTTCGTTAGTCTCAAAGTGTGTGCCTAAGAAAGTAACAGGTGCGTCAAGCTTTTGAGTATTTAAAAATTAAAAACTCATAAAAATTTCATAAGCAAATCCAGAATTGATTTAAGCTAAGACTGTAATGAAAGGCCTGACAATGTTTGAATAGGAAATTTAAACGTGGGAAGAAACATCGAAACCCTAGGTCACATATTTTATCTTGCCTCGGAATCTACTGAATATTACAAAAATTCAAAATTTCGAAGCATTTAGCGAGAACGTTTTTTGTATAAACGCGTGAATTGAAATGCGCACAGATTTAAACAACGTATTATTTTTTGGTGAAACGAAAACATATTGTAATAAATTTTTAATGCAGATGCCAGGGCATTTTTTATTGGTACACACCTATGAAACATACTATTCACCGTAATACTTCGTGATTCTTCTTTTAGTGCGCAGGAGCGCAACTTTTTAAACCGATCAGTGGTCAGTAACGAGTGTAGTATATGATAGTTTCACCTGCGATTCTGCTGTAGAGTTTGCGTTGTACTGCATCTAACTGTACCTATGTGATACCTATGTGTTCAAGTTCAACTATTTTTCGTTTTTGTTTTTCAAATGCAATTTCATTGCAGCATTAATCCAGTTCTGAACAAACGTATACAATCGGACCTGTATGAATGGAACGCAAAAGCAAAGCAGATGATGACAGGCGTATGACATCCGATCCGGCGGTGTCGGGTTCCAGCTAATAACTCTGCGTTCGGCTAATAACTCGTGCGGTGTGAATCTGTGGGCTGTGTATTGCCCGACGAGAGAGCGGTGTGCTGTGGGCTGCTGCCCCTGCCTGTCGCACAGCTGCAGAGGATGAGCTACGTTTGGGATACGACATCCATGTTTGTGTTTTTAAGGGTCACGGAAATGGTTTGGCAGGCAAAAAATAGTTTTTTTGTTTGCTTTTTGGCATTTTATTTTTTATAAATCTTCAGAATTTAATCTTTAAATTGGCCTTTGAATTATGTTGATATCCTTGTTACAATTTTTTTTATTAATATTTATATGTGAAGTCGTCCTATCATTCGGGTTAGGTGCTGGCTCCGATATTTTTAGATACTGTTACACAATGTAGTGCGTAAATACTGAAAGACTGAGATTTCCAGAAAGTAAATTATGTTAAAAAAATATGTTTGCGATGCTAACCAACATAACGTTTCAAAAGGAAGTAGTTATTCGAAAATGTATATTCTCATGAGATAAGTTGTGAAGTGAGAGCGTAGGCTTCCGCGGCCGGAGTCGGTATTTACTAGGCTGTCCGGGTGACGCCGCGTCCATGGCGAAGGTGCCGACGTTTCGGTCGCCATTCTGCGACCTTCCTCAGGGCGTATTGCGTCACCCGGACAGCCTAGTAAATAAGTTGTGAAGTTTGCTGTGTTCGGAGGGTTGCATCTTGAATTCTTGTACTTTATATAGAAAAAAATAAACTCGTTAGAATTTATGTAATCATCAATTTCAATGGCATGTTAATAACTGTAAAAAATGTAATGTATCTTTATAGAACTACTGAAAATGAGCGAACTCACATGCTCGAAAGATCGAGAATAATGAAAACCTACAACTTAGTACACATGTATTAATGTTAATTTTTATAGACATTGACCTTACATTATAAATAAAATAACCCTTAAAGTAAATTATTGGAAAAAATATACGATATTTCTAATCAGAGGGTCACGAAGAATATATTGAATAAATTGAATGCCTCTTTAAAGCCCATTTTCGGAATGTTGATACATTTCTTTCTAAATTACCTTTTTTTTTCAACTTACATTTGTAATAGGAAACTGAATTTTTTGAACTACCAAATTGTAAGTCTTTCAAAACCGTTGCTTCAGTGTTAGTATGAGTGAATATCTGGAACCTGTTAACATTTCATAAGCCTAACTTCAATAGATGCTGAGAATTATAACATTTAACATTGCTAGGATGGGCCTTAAAGTATCCCCTTAAACATTGATGTATTAAAGGCGATGTTTTTACGTTTTCGATGTTTTGTTTGTGAAAGAACAAATCTCATCGTCATTTAGAAAATGTAAATTAAAAAAAAAATCTTCCACTGTCAGTTTGTATGTTCAAGCCAAACGTTCGGTGTCCAGTCTTTATGCAGCGTCCCTTGTTCTTATTATTTTATTTTATTTGTTTTTATTTAATTTTCTTCTTAATTTATTATTTATTATTGTTTTCTGTTTATTGTTAATCACAAATTAATAAACGCAGCCATTGTGAAAAAAAATGCTGCGCCCAAATATAGGTCGTTCTTTTAGCTAACTTTCACAATAAGGGCAAGGGACAGGATGATGATGAGGGGTGAAAGGACGAACACAAATACTTCCATGCCCGAGGCGGGATTTGAATGTGCGATCCTTCGATCCGAGATCGCCCCGACACTACTGCCCTAATGATCTCAGCCACCCGGATCGGCGAATGTAATATTGGAGGTTACTAAACAACCAATAAAACATCGATGGTTTAATTTTGAACAACCATGTTTTGTTATTGACGTCACATTACTAGATGACATATGTTCTGAGGGACGTTAACGTACGGTGCACAGGTGCGGGCGATTGCTGCACAAGTACGTAACGTGCGTGCGGAAGTGTACTTTCTGTTTGTGAATGAGCCAAGTTTCGAGACAGCTAAGTGAGCCGACTGAATTCTGATTCAGTGTTCATTGTGATGAATTGTGACAAATAACCGGTGGCAGGTTTCGGTTTAGCTATTTGTGTTGCGGTTGGGGACGCTAGCCGAAGGGAAGGAGCCAAGCTTGAGATAGATGCGCTCAACCGAGCATCCTACCCCGGACCTCTCAAATATCAGCGAAATTTCCGATACATTCCACCATCAGAATTTGTCTATCATATTGCCTGCTGAAATGGCTCCGTGACTACAAACGTTGCCGTTGCAGCATCTGCAAGCGGTCGTAGGTTTCGCGTCCCGACAGTGGCGTCGTTTTGTCGTCGCTGGAAATGCGGCGAGGCGGAGTTCAGGCTGGAGACGTCTAGCGGCCTGTCGTTCTGGTCGGTAGTTTTCCGTGCCTTTTCCGTCAACGCTAGTCACTTGCCGGAATAGTACACTTAGAGAGAGAAAAAACGATCCATGGAGCGCGCGCAGTCTTTCCTTTCTCATTCTAGTCCCTTTTCTCCCCAAATGCTCGCACCCTGACACACTTCGCTTCTACATGTCACACGTGTCTTGGAGCTTGTTTCCGCTCGCTGGGGGTTGCGCTCGCTGGGGGAGATTCCTGGGGAGAGAAAACCCGTGCCGGAACCGGAACCGTTGCCGGAACCGGAGCCGTTGCCGGAACTCACCTTCCACAGAGAGGGCGCACCACTACCTCCTGAGGTAGAGCACGGGTCTAATGTGTCACCTCATGGCACAAATAACCAATGTAGTTGGCGCGCCTGCAAATACTCCACGCACTGCTGTTCATAAAGGTATACGTAAAAACGTAACGTTGAAAAGGAAAAGAGCGTAGAAGATTCAGATGCCTAAACAGTGCTACTGTATGAGACTTCTCGGGGTTCGAGTCCCGGTCGTGGCTGGCTTTTCGACACTAGCTGTGTGTCACGACGCTGTCTGGAGGTGAATTCTAGCGGCTGGATGCTCTCATTGGTAGCTTTCCGTGGTTTCTACGATCATCATCAGGCGAATGCCGGAGCAGTACCGTATCACACGGGCCACGGACCGCGCGAGGTTTTTCCCTTCCTCTTCCTTGTACTGTCTTCACCCCTTACTTACACACACACTTCACTAGCCCACTTGGCGGGAGGCCGGTTGGGAGCTAAGAGCCGGTCGCGGCGGGGGCGATGCTGGTGGGAGATGCCTGGTTGCGGAAGCTGCGTTAACAGACGGTAGGTCGGCGCTGGCTCTCGCCATCCAGCGGGGAAGATGCCAGCGCCACGTCCCGCGCAACAGCGTGCGCCGCGTCTGCTGGGCTAATGGCCGCAGCGGATGGACGCGCCCGCAGTCGGCGAATCGAAGACGTGAAGATAATGAGGCGTCCAAACGCCATGCGGGCGGCTGGCTGACGCGAGCGGCGTGTGTCGCAGCGCCCGCCACGCAGTGCGAGTGCTTGCGAGGCGTCGCGTGCTGCGAGGCCGCGTGGCCCAGCGCCTTCCGCCCCGTCCCGCCCCGCCCCTACGCCGCCCCGCCACGCTCCGGCCCGTCCCCTCCCCCGCCCCCTCTCCGCCCCGCCCCCACCCCTCTTCGCCCCGCCCCGCCCCGCTCGTGCAGCCCCGCTCCGCTCCATCCCGCCCCGCCCCGCCCCGTCCCGCCCCGTTCCGCCTTGTTCCACCCCGCCCAGCTCCGCCACGCCACGCTCCACCCTGCTCCGCCCCGCCCTCTCCACCCCGCTCCGCCCCGCTCCTCTCCGCCCCGCTCCTCTCCGTCCCGCTCCTCTCCGCCCCGCTCCTCTCCGCCCCGCTCCTCTCCGCCCCGCTCCTCTCCGCCCCGCTCCTCTCCGCCCCGCTCCTCTCCGCCCCGCTCCTCTCCGCCCCGCTCCTCTCCGCCCCGCCCGCTCCTCTCCGCCCCGCTCCTCTCCGCCCCGCTCCTCTCCGCCCCGCTCCTCTCCGCCCCGCTCCTCTCGCCCCGCTCCGCTCCACCCCGCCACGCCACGCCACGCCACGCCACGCTCCGCCCGGCCCCGCAGAGGCGCGCAGACGTGAGTCATGCAGCGGCCGGCGCCGCTCCGCCCCGCCTACCCCGCCCCCTCTGCCCGCCCCCTCTGCCCCGGCCGTATTAGGCGCCGCCAGCGTAGCCGCAGCAGCCGCCGCCGCCGCCTCCCTCTCTCTCCCGTCCTGCCCAGTCCCGCCCCGAGATAGCGCCGTTACCTCTGCGGGATCAAAACGGACCATCTCGATGGCGTAGACTGTCTCGCGTTTCGTTTTAGACAGTCCTGCCCCCCTTCTTTATTTACAAGGATAGAATGCACAATAAATTCGCATCACATGAAGCTAACATTAAAAAGGTGATGTATCCACTTCGCTCGTTTCCAATAAAACTGAAGAATATACAACTTTATCAGTTTCAACACCGTCTTCAACTCAACGAATCGAGTACTATTTAAGACCTCTCTTTTAAAAAAAATGAAATTCTAGCTAAAAATAACAAAACTCAATTTACCAAATGAACATTATCAGATACTGTAAGGATTAGAAAGCAATAATATGAAGAGTGTTTGTTTTTAGTTACAAACATTTATAAAATAATTAAATCCCACCTCTTGAATTCGAAGAGAAATATAATTAATCATCCATGATATACGATCATCGTTAAATGAGGTTCACGTTGTGACGTTGATTTCGAAAACTGCATGGTTAATTTTTAAATAAAAGAAAAGTGAAAAACTGTCCCGAATAAAATCGTGACGTAGAGAAACCAATTCTAATAAGATCAACAGACATTTATTTATTTATTTTTTTCTTTTCTTTCAAAATACGATCTCGATACTACTTTGAATATTGGGGAGATAAGTAGAGGAGAACGTATTGATACGTATCTTTGTGAAAGTTGGAAACTTCTATAAAATACTAATAATCTGTAAGTCTCTAATACTATAATTCGCAAAATCAAAACATCGTCACTGTACAGTTTTCGTTGCATCTTATTGGGAACGAAAGGAAAGCATGTATTTATAATGCGACTCTTCACGGAAGTTTGCACCTCTTTTCCGATAGACTGGTAGTTCATTGAAAAGAATAATACACAATTTAAGGGCATTCTCGTAAAAATTTCAACTGTCAAACGAAAAGAGATAGCGCGTGTTCTTTGAAACGTAAACTGTATTTGGCTGTGGTGTGGTGTAGTGTGTGGGGTCTATACCGTGTGTGGCTGGTGCTGCTGCAGATCTTGATGCAAAATATGTGGAGCAACCTCCGCGTCATTGCAGGACGCAGTGTGCTGAGAGTGGGATGGGGTAAGCGAACTAGAGTTGGGGCTTCACAGCTTTTCTTCAATAACTGTTATCGGAATAACAGTCGACTCGTAATAACGGTTATGAATAGCAGATAAGTAATAACAGGCCAATGATCATCAACCTAACATAACCGACTGCTAAGGGTTAAATCAGTTGGGTCGACTGCGAAGAGCGTACACAATAAAAATATAAAACTACTGTCGTGCATGGTGTGTAATAATGATGAATTATTTCTTAATGAATCCATAATTTGAACTCTTGATAATCACGATTGATTAGCTGCAATGAAATTGTTTTCGTGCAAAATTGTTACCGCGAAAGCTTGTAGTAATTATTTCGCGTATCAGTTACGAAACGTTAATCGTTAAGAAATAACAGTTTAGCTGTTAAGAGGACATCCCTAGTACGAACCAGCATTGCGTTGCTCTTCAGCCAAAACCGAATTAATATTCAATCGCACAAGATACATTTTGTTTTGGTACTTGAGCAGTTGAAACTGCGCGAGTAGGGATTTGATGTTCTTTTTTTTTTAAAAAAAAAATCTGTTTTAAATCATCGTTTTATATAAAGATAATTAAATTCTGTATTAAATTAGTTTTTCCTTTATATGAGAGCTCATGGCCCTACCGAAACTAGCAGCTAACTGCGCTCAGAGCAAGTCACAGCCGGGGATGTCGAGTACCGTTCCTTGACAGAGACCTGCGTGTACTGGTACGTTTCATAGACAGGGAACCCGCGCGCCCTCAGTGGCTGCGAGGGCAGGCAAGCAATGGCGATCGGTAATAGAATATATTTTATACGGGTCCGTTTTAAATGTATTGAACAGAAAACGGACATCTAACTGTTGCAGCTTATCTCAAGTAAATTTACACTGTTACAAAATTAAATTTCAATGAATCAATCCTTTTAGTCGTCTGTTTCTTCACTGTCGTAGACAATGCTTATTGCGAGGTGGGTTTCGTAATTCTCGAGTCTGTCTCTCTGAATCGCAATCGCTGCCAAAAGGTTCTTCCACCGCTCGCTCTTACAGCTTACACCTTACATTTCGAATTCCAACATTTTTCAGAATGTCAAAACATTGGAATATATTTTCGTTGCGATGCTGTGCTCGAAGTGTTTTCGACCAAAATGCGTTGAAGATCGCGCGAAGGAAACGTACAACGAAATTATACCTTTTTGTGTTTCGAAGAAACGTTGGCGCACTCTTTTTCTAGCTAATGGACTGATAGTGACAATTCGGAATGTTGCGCGAGTGCAACATTGAGGATAACTAATACCGATCCAAATAAGTTATTTTTGTTCTTTGAGTTCGAGAGGGAGTCTGCAGCGATGTTGTATATTCATTTATAATCGTTTAAACGTTTATTATTATTATTATTTATTATTATTATTGTTATTATTGTTGTTGTTTCGCGATAACATGAGGTCACGTGTATCCAACCAGGGCTCAGAATTGATTATCGGGATAGGTGCACGTTACTGTGTCTATAGGGGGAATCAGCATTTTAATGCCGATTCCATTTTTGTACCCAAAGGTTGTTAGCCCGAGGGGGTGGGATGAAATAATGATGATGAATGATGAAGTAGACGCACACAAACCATACAGAGACACACCACACAACACATGTCCGAGGCGGGACTCGAACCCGCGATCTTCTGATTCGATCTCGGCCATCATATCGGCATTATTATTATTATTATTATTATTATTATTATTATTATTATTATTATTATTATGATGTTTATAATGTAGTCAATTGTCTTTGAGCAAATTAGATGACAATGAGGTGGTACACGTTTATTTTTATTCTTCTGATTGCCCTGAGACGTTCTTTAAGAAAATTTAAAATTTCCCGAAAATGGTGCCGACAGTATTCTTGTAAGATTTATTTTTTTAACTCATACAAAGTAGTCTGTACTCCTCCTTACTCAAAAAATTAGTAATTTGTTTTTTGTTGTTGCAGGTGAGTGATCTTTGGCTGAACATACGGGGAAAATGTTCTTTGGTGAGTCGCTTTACAATGGCTTATTTTCACTTTGTGTCATCTGACGTCTTCAGCTTATTCGTAGGTTTCTTTTTTAAATTTTATTTATTACTTTTTGTGAAGAATGTGTTAAAGATTGATTGCCCAATCGTTGTTCTTTCGTCTCTGCCTTTTCGCCATGGATCTTTTGTTTCTTCTTCCTGTACTTATTAATCATATTCTTTCTCCAAATCGCGTACTTCATCTAGGTCTTCTCCGTTTATTATCTCTTCTTCCCGAACTTGCTCCTCATTTTTTTCTTTTCCTTCACCTCGTGCGTTTCCCTTTTCTCCTCCTCCTCCTCCTCTTCCTCTTCATCTTCATCTTCCTTCTCCTTCTGCTTGCTAAAGTAGTTAGGATGGGGAGTATGGTTCTTGAGAAGTTTTGAGAGCCATGGACTGCGTTATCGACGGCGGGTCTCCGTTCCCTTGCTACCAGAACAAACACCCCATTCGCGTTGTCAAGTTTGATAATGTATTCTGAACTGGTTGGCGCGTGTCTGCTCAACTTCGGCAGCTTCAGAGAATTTATTACCGTTCGTTGAAACAAGTAATGCAAATAACCAGAATTCTGAGCGCTTTTGCGTGTTAATGGTGATTTGCGAGAATTACTATTCTATATAACAGTCGACTGTGCGATAGTTTCTGCAAATAAACTGCTAATTCACCGCAGATCTAATTTTCAATGGGAATGTCAGGTGATTACCCCGGAGGTATTTTGCAAAATAATTATAATGACACATTTAAAGCTCATGTTAATGTATTGCATTAACGAGATGTAAGCCTGTGGAATATTTTACTTTTCATTCATTGCTGGAGAATATTACAGATGTACTAAAAACTGTGCCGACTTCAAAAAACATCATTTCACATCACGTATTAAAAGCTTCTGTGTTCTCATCAAGTGGATAATGCTCTTGAGGTGCGGGTGTAAGTCCACGAACATTTTGTCTAAGATGTCGTTCCTTTTACGAACTGTAGATTCCGCTGAACGTGTTTGTTGGCTAAATCGGTCAATTCGCTGGTTAAGTTATTTCATCTAAATTATTTGTAAAAGAAATTTAATGAGTGCGTAACGTTCCTTCCGTCTTTGTAGTATTACGAAGTAAATAACTACTGAAACGTTCAAGAAGAGTTGTGTCTGGCCAAAAGAAGTTTTTTTCCCCACTTGAAATACATACTACCTAAAGTGGGATGGGATGCTCACGTATGATAACTAGTTTTTTTTGGAGTTGTCACCAGCTGGGTAAATTTAAAAAAAGCTCTGTAAGTAAGGCAGATGATAAATAAAACAGCACATTGAAAAGTCTAATTTTGCTTCATTGTTCGATTCATTGAAAAGGTCTTCTTTGGCTCACGTTTTTTGAAGAAATTACCAAGTCAGAGATCATAATCCTAGATTTCATCATATGAAGGGTAAATATTTTTTGTAATGTTAACTGTTCATGACCTTTACCAGTGGCAATGTGTGTATGAGCGTGTTTATACTTTCTCCATGGTAACAGTCGAGTTTTGAATGTACTCTCTATAAACGTAATGCACCGGTCTTCCCTGCCTACACACTGTATACTTTTAACCGAATGTCAATTTCTAATGTTGTTGAGGCTGCGAAATATTGCTTAGATAAATTTGGAGATCATTAGCAGAAACTGCAAGGAACATCGCCTTTTCTACCGAAAATTTTCATCAGACGAGAGTGTTCTGGAAAAGACACGATACATAATTGCCAATGAGATCTTTTCGTCTTAAATGCCTTCAAAGATCAGCGAAACTGCGTGGCGTTAAAGAAAACGTGGCGTTAAATGTGAATCAATTTGGCGGTGAATGTGCCAACAAGTGTGTACTTAATTGTGTAAGTACTAAACTACTAAAGGCTGAGATGATTTATTCTTAAATAAGTCAATATTAACTCAATTTATTCTTTTAAACGCATTGTTTTCCTGTTGAACTCGCAGCTGGAGAGAGGGTTCAAGGCATCAACTGATGTCAGGGAAGTGGTGGCGGGTAGGTGGATCGAGTTGAGTCGCTGTGTGGAGAATAATTCTAGTGGCCGGCTGCTCTGATCGGTAGTTTTCCGTGCTTTCTCATAACAGTACTAGACAGATGGCCAGAGCGGTACCGTAACAAACGGCCCACTGACTGCACGCGATCTTGCCTTCCTCTTCCATGCTCTATCTTCGCCGCTTTCTTACACACACACACACGCACACTAACATGCACTACACTACCACACGCATCTGAAGAACCGTCGGGGGCTTAGAGCTTGTCCCGGTTGGGGCGGTGTCCCACGGCTAGGAGATACCTGATTGGGGAAAACCCGCTAGCAGGAAGGTCAGCACCAGGTCTCCTCCACCGGGGGAAGATCACTGCCACACCCGAGGAAAAAACATGCACAACAGTTACGGGACTGATGATAGCAGTTGACGCACCCGGAATCGCTAGTATTCAATCAATGGATCAATCAAAGCCGTTGAACTCGCCTGGTCGAGGCTGCGTCTCCGGTTTTAATTTTGACCTCGTGTGACCCGGACCATGGTATGTACGGTTGGGTTATACCCCTGTTTCGTTCGTGCTAAATGGTTACTTGCTTTATTTCCTGCTACACGTCGATACACCTACAAAACTTGTTTTTTCAAAGAGTTCTTGGCTTAACTTTTTCAACGTGTCTGAATTCTTCACTGAGAAACGGGGGTTGGCCACAGGGTTAAACTTCCCATTTCTTCGTTGAGTAATTACTACCGATTCCCGGCGTATCAACTGCTAAGGGCATTGGTCCCGTAAGTGTAGGGTATGTTTGATCGCGGGAGGTGGATGTGATCTTCCCCCACTCCTACCCGCGGCTTGCGGGATTTTCCCCAACCAAGTATCTCCCATCAACGGGGTATCGTCTCAGCCGGGGCCACAAGCTCCTACGCTCCCACCTGGTCCCTGGCCAAAGGCGTGAGGACAGCACAAGGAAGAAGGAAATATTACGCGCGGTTGGTTACTCGTGTGGTACCTAACGGCTTTAGCGTTCGTCTAGTATTCATCGGAGGAAGCGCTGAGAACTTCCGATCAGCCGGCAGCCGGCCGCTAGAATTGCCTTGCAGACAGCGACACCCCTCGACTTCTCTTCTGCCTGGATTCGAAAATCCTGCCACTTTTGTCCCTAGGACTTCCCGTTCAGAGGCATTACAGTGACAACAATTGATGCCTTGAGACATCTATCCCGCTCCATTGTGTTCGTGTGGGTCGTACTGTTTTAACTGTAAAGGGTAAGTCACGGAGTGCAGTAATACATATTTGAACGCACCGGAAATTGTATCGGGGATTGTATTGAGAAAGAAATGTCAACGCCATTTGTTCCTCATTTAATAAATGAAAACGGAAAGTCAAGAACTACAATATTTGATTTTACCGGGAACAGAACCTGACGCGATCAAATATTTTCAGACCAAACCACGTAGGTCACAGTTGGTAACCACAAAAGTGTGTGTAATCCCATTTAATACATCGCCCTCCATCCTATTCGTTCTTTACTGCTTTTAGTGAAATTACTACTGGCCTGCTGCAACACAAATGCTCTTGAACAAATGAACAAAAAATGTTTTCCTCAATGTAACGCGCACACTTCACCACCACCAACACAACAACAACAACAACAACAACATATAAAATTTCTTCCATATAACACTAAATGAACATCAAATTAATAGGAAAAATACTCTGCACAAATATAAACGTAGTGTAGGATATGCCGATGCACAGTACAATTGCTTTGTTACCGAGAATTTAGAAAACGTTTGTTTTGTGAGGTGAGTAGCAAGTATTTAAGGCGGGCGGACACTTCCTTCGAGCCTTGTCGCCCCCCCCCCCCCGCCCCTCCCCCCTCTGATGCCCCCGTCGGCCCCTGTGTTGTAAGCAGTGACGCTTTGATACTGTTTTGAGAATTGAATTCGTACGCGCAGTGTGAAAATAGATGAAATTACACAATCGAATATTTGCATTTTCAGTCAAAATCGAACTTCTGTAATTGTTTTTGGGGTTTCCCCGACTTCTTGGGTATCTAACAAGCCATTTATGGTCGATACCGTATCCAATGGTTTCGTTAGGCACTCTTGCGGTATGCTCGGAAGCTGCTTAGCTCTCTTTCAATTTCTGCGCGGACTGGAAATTAGAAATGGAGATTGGTGATGTTCATTTTGTTAATACCTTCGCGTTCGTTTTGAGCGGGTAGTGCTTCGAGCTGCTTCATTTGTTTCGTTTTCCGGGCGCGGCAACTGCTACGAGAGCTAGTCCCTTAAGTGTAGTGTATGTTTTATCGTGGCAGGCAGCTGTGTTATTCCTGTCTGCGGTGAAATCCGCCGCTGACCTTCAAGTCGGGTTGCCTAGGTTTCCCCAATCAGGTATCTCCCACCAGCGGGGTTACCGCCCCAGACGGGACAAGCTCTAAGGTTTTGAGATGGATGGTAGCGTAGTGCTTGTAAGTGTGTTTCAGTAGGAAATGATGATAGGAAGATAATGAAAGATCGCGCGCGGTTAGGATACTAGAGTGTGAGGATACTACTCGGGCATTTACCAGCTGTTGATCGGAGAAGCTACAGAAAAATTCCGATCAAAGCAGCCGGCCGCGAGAATTCTCCTCCAGACCGCGACTGAATTCGATTTAAATATGTTGCTAGTGTCAAAATGCCTGTGGCCACCTACGCTGCGGCAACGTGGTGGACTACAGCTCTCAAGGATACACTTGAGCTGGTACAGAACAAAGTTCTACGGCTCATAGCACGCCCCCGTTTCGGAAACGGTTGAAAGTACTTAGGAAGGAACTTGATATCGAGTCTTTCACTCAGTGCTTGAGACGGCTTTCGTTTAACGAAGCCTATCAAGCCTTTCAAACCGACGAAGCTCCGGCGACGCTAAAACAGTTAGCTCGACTCGTCCTCACTGTAGGGCAAAGAAGATAAGCACTCCCCTCTGATATTCTGAGGGCGTAGTGCAACACAAAAGCCGACTTGGATAGTGACTTAGGTCCGACTCGAACCCACACCAGCCACTTACACGTAGCAGTAAAACGCAAAATTGCGTACGCACTGCAACATAAGTACACAAATCTTTGGCTAAGACAAAGAAAGAAAGGGGGGGGAATCTGCCACCGTCTGATGTGGAACGCCAGGACCTCCCGCTCAGAGGCGCTGCAGTGACGTTGGTTGATGCCCTGAGCCACTCCGCCGGTCTGTGCTACTTCGAAGCCGCTTGAAGCGTCTCCCGAAGACCCGTTTCCCTCTCGTACCGCGTTCGCGTCCATTTGGGGGCGGACGTTGTGTCCTTCCGGGGGCACTGTCCCGCTCGACGCCTGTGACTGCACCGCCGGAGTCCGTTGTGCCTGCTTCCGAGTTCTCTCGCAAATCCTGTTTGCACTTGTATCAGGAAGCTCGTCAATGTGTGTGTGTGTGTGTGTGTGTGTGTGTGTGTGTGTGTGTTGGTCTTTTGAGAGAAGCTCTATCGAACTGTGAAGTCGGAAAATATTTACTGTGTGTTGAGTGGGGTAAGCGACAGCGGCTTATCTCTTATGGCCCTCACGTTTCCTGCGCATTTCAAAAGTTGGTTTACCGGGGCCTTCGATTTCGTAAATTGTTGAGAGGGCGTTCGCGACGAGTGAATGGTTATTATGGTTGAGATAGAATTGTTTGTTGTTTTATACGTTATTTAAAAACAACAAATAATTTCATCTCAACAATCATTCATTACTATTCACCCCTTATCATTGATAACTTGGGGACGAATTTTAACGAAATGTCATTTTGTTTGTTTTCATTTTAGAACTATGTCTTTTAGTACAGACATGAATTTTATGTTTCACCAAAAGAAAATTACCCACCCAAGCTATGGCTTTTTTCATATTTCGTCGATTTTAACCAACACGTCATTTTCTTTTTCCGTCCTTTTAAACCATTTTTCGCCCATTTCATCAATTTTAATATCGTTTTAATGCTAGTTGCTGGAAATAATATTTACGAGAAGCAACAAATGTTCATTGAATTCCTGAGTAGCTTATTCGATTTCTTCGTTCAAAAATTGTAATGTCAGCCGTTTTATGTAATATAAGGGTGTAAAATAAGGTGACGCCTATCAGCAACTTCGTTGTTCAGCTGTCGGGCAGAGATTTCTTGACAAAGCACAGTCTAAGCCAAACGTTTATAAGCTGAGTTTACTTGTAAGCAAGGAAGAAACCTCGATCATCCAAGAGCTGGAGTTCTTCTGAATTAGTTTTGATCAAATATTTTACATTTTTCTTGAATTGTATGTGATTAAAAAAGAAACAATTTAAGAGCATTTTGTTGTTCATTTTTGGCGATATTTTGTCGTGAAAATCCACCCTCTCTTGATGACCCAATCACTCAATAACCTGATGACGAAAACGCACGTGTTTAACGTGGGATTTGAAGTGCAACGTTTCTGTTCGTGTACTGGGCAATGCTTAATGCTCGTGAAGTCGTAGGCTTCCGCGGCCAGAGTCATGTACGTGATCTGGGCTAACCGGGTGACGCCGCGTCGAAGGCTGTGTTGCCGACGTTTCGACCATCTTGTCGTGGCCTTCCTCAGAGCCGGTATGCGCCATACCAGGCCATACCAGCCCTGAGGAAGACCACGACAAGATGGTCGAAACGTCGGCAACACAGCCTTCGATGCGACGTCACCCGGTCAGCCCAGATCACGCGCTTAATGCTCGTGCACCACCGTGGCCGTCATCTGTTCCGTGCCACTTCATGGATTGTATTGCTTCTAAAGTCAACTTGCCAGGGAGAAAGATTTGCAACAATGACGCCATGCTTGCCTCCTTACGGGATGACTGCTGTCTCCTCGTATTCGCATCGCTGCTAATTTATTCAGACTTGCGAAAGCAATCCGCGTCTCAAATGGAGCTGGAGAACGTTGCAGCAGATGCCTTTGCTTTGCGGAACATTCGTATTGATTCTAAGTGATAGAATGTAGGCCTTCTCGTATGTGGTGTATATATAAATGACGAAACAAAGGATATAAGGCTTTCGGGGGACTATTTTTATTTTGGATTGGCGTGTTTGTGGAAATTCGCGTGCATCTTTTCTAGTGAGTGACTAGGATAAATATTAATTGAAGTATGAAGAAGTAAATTTCTTTCTGGCGATGCTAAAGTCATTTTGAAAGTTCTTGCGCGTGACTTTCCAGGTATGAGTTAATAACATGCACTATAATAGAGTAATTAAAGCACAGACGTATGTGCTACATTAGAGGAAGTGATGTTATGTTGTATACGCTGTTTTCGCTAATAGAAAAATCGGAGTCCGTTTCATCAGATTTAATTTGTGGAATAAAAGGTGTAAGTGCGTTTAGAAGGGTAGGGTTAAGGCAGGCAAAGGATGTTAATGAAATTGGTTGCGCGTCTTCGCCCCGCCTACGTCGCAGCGACGAATATCATCGCACGTCCCCCTTCCAGCAGACGCCGCCGCCTCCTCCTACCGGTCCACTTGCCGGCGCCCACGCAGCCCCGCCGCCCACGCTGGCGCGCGCGGCGTTTTCGGCGGTTCCTCTCCGCCCCACGCGCGGCCTCCGGCGCCCCCGCGCCCGCCACGCGCCCCGCCCCGCCCCGCCTCGCCCCACCCCGCCCGTTCCACTCCGCCTCGCTCCCCTCGCAGCATCACGCCATCCATCCCATCCCGCGTTCCTCCCCGCCCATCGCCATTCCTCCCCCTCGTAGCCCCGCGCTTCCCCGCACCGCGCCGCCCTCTCCCGCCCCATCCTATGACACCGTTCCCATCACTGCTCTGTGCCGCCCCGCCCCGCCCGGCTCCGCCTCGCTTCGTCCCTCTCCGTCCCACCCCGCCTCGCCCCACCCGCTCCACCCCACCCCGCTTCCCCCTGCCCCGCCCTACCCGCTCCACTCCGCCTCGCTCCTCTCGCAGCATCACGCCATCCATCCCACCCCACCCCATTCCATCACGCGTTCTTTCCCGCGCTGCCCTACCCCCGCCCCGCCCCTAGCGATTCCTACCCCTCGTAGCCCCGCGCCGCCCTCTCTCGCCCCGATCCAATGACACCGTTCCCATCACTAGCCTTCTGCTGCCCCATACTGCGCCCCCCGCGCCACCCTGTCTTGCCCGTCCCGCCACTCCCCGTCTCCTAGCAGCCCCCCTCCCAGTCCCCCCTCCCAGTCCCCCCTCCCGCCCCCCCGGCCCACCCCCACCTTGCTCCCTCGCAGCCGCGATCGCCTTTCCTCCCAGTTCCGCCTCGCCCGCCCAACGCTGCACTCCCAATTGCCACACCCATCAGCCTTAGAGCCCCACTCCGCTTCGTCCGCCAGCTGCTCCATTCACCGCCCGTCACCACTTCGCGCACCCTTGCCCCGTTCTGCCCCACCTCGTGCGTAGCCCCGCCCCATTCATTACCACGACTGTCGCCTGTCCGTCCTACCCCACGAACCGTCCATCTCTATCCTGTTCTTCCATCACCCGTGTCGTTCCTCCCTACCGCATTCCCACCTCCCCGATCCCGTTCACCTCGCCTCGGCTTCTTCCGGCCTCTTCTCGGCTCGATCTCACCACTGCCCAATTCAGCGAGGCAGCTGGCAGGAGGAAGATGAGATTGATGCCATGTTTGTGTTTACCGGATATCTTCGCACGTTTCGCCGTACTATAAAAAGATCAAGTTGTCTCGCGAAGAATTAAAAAAAATCAATATATACTTACTTTGCTTGGCAGTTTTTTTTGTATTCTAAATGAATAATGTGAGGCATGGAGAGCACGATCAATGCCTCTGAGAATTAAACATTTGCAATATATCGAGGTAAAGAGAACGTTATTTCGTTTTCCTTCGATATCGCACGAAAGAGTCCTTCGTTGTATTTCACCGACCACGAGCGACATTTCCTTGGATTATTTTGATGGTGTCGTCAGAAGATAGTGTCGAAAACATGTCTCAACATTGAATTGAGATAACGAAATATTTGTGGATAACATTTCGCGATACCCATGTTGCTGTATCCTGCTTTGTTCATTTCGCGCGCTTATCCCCCCTCTCCCACTCGAGAATATTCCTTGTTTGAGGAGGCCGCTTGCAATGATGTTTCGCAGGCGAATCCGCGACGTAGTTGACAGTGAGTCAGAGGTTGCGGATCTCCGTCGTGTGACGTGGAGGGCGGCCGGGAGGGAGGGGCGGTGGCCGCTGCGATGGCGCCGCGAATGTCGCTCGCGCCGCGCCGCCGCCTCCATTCACGCGCGCGGAAAATAGCGGGACCTTGAGCGGCGCCTCCCGCCCACGCGCGGCCGTCACGCACGCACGCGCGACGGCGGCGGCGGCCGTCGGGAATGCTCCCTGCGATCGGTCCTTGGGGCACGCCTGTTTCTTCTTTCGCTTCTTCTTTATCTTAGTATCTTCCTTCTTCCCTTGATACCTTATTGCCTTGTTCCTCCCCTCCTTTTGCCTCCCTTGACTCTGTTTCCTCCCTTCCCACATGTTCCTCCCTCCACCATTTCCCCCTCCTTTTGTTTCTCCCCACCCCTTTTCACACCTTTCCCCTTGGTTTCCTCCCTCCTGTTTCCCTCTCCTCCCTCCTGTTTCCCTCTCCTCCCCCTTTCCCTCTCCTCCCCCTTTCCCTCTCCTCCCCCTTTCCCTCTCCTCCCCTTTCCCTCTCCTCCCCTTTCCCTCTCCTCCCCCTTTCCCTCTCCTCCTCCTTTCCCTCTCCTCCCCCTTTCCCTCTCCTCCCCCTTTCCCTCTCCTCCCCCTTTCCCTCTCCTCCCCCTTTCCCTCTCCTCCCCCTTTCCCTCTCCTCCCCCTTCCCCTCTCCTCCCCCTTTCCCTCTCCTCCCCCTTTCCCTCTCCTCCCCCTTTTCCTCTCCTCCCCCTTTTCCTCTCCTCCCCCTTTCCCTCTCCTCCCCCTTTCCCTCTCCTCCCCCTTTCCCTCTCCTCCCCCTTTCCCTCTCCTCCCCCTTTCCCTCTCCTCCCCCTTTTCCTCTCCTCCCCCTTTTCCTCTCCTCCCCCTTTTCCTCTCCTCCCCCTTTTCCTCTCCTCCCCCTTTTCCTCTCCTCCCCCTTTTCCTCTCCTCCCCCTTTTCCTCTCCTCCCCCTTTTCCTCTCCTCCCCCTTTTCCTCTCCTCCCCCTTTTCCTCTCCTCCCCCTTTTCCTCTCCTCCCCCTTTTCCTCTCCTCCCCCTTTTCCTCTCCTCCCCCTTTTCCTCTCCTCCCCCTTTTCCTCTCCTCCCCCTTTTCCTCTCCTCCCCCTTTTCCTCTCCTCCCCCTTTTCCTCTCCTCCCCCTTTTCCTCTCCTCCCCCTTTTCCTCTCCTCCCCCTTTTCCTCTCCTCCCCCTTTTCCTCTCCTCCCCCTTTTCCTCTCCTCCCCCTTTTCCTCTCCTCCCCCTTTTCCTCTCCTCCCCCTTTTCCTCTCCTCCCCCTTTTCCTCTCCTCCCCCTTTTCCTCTCCTCCCCTTTTCCTCTCCTCCCCCTTTTCCTCTCCTCCCCCTTTTCCTCTCCTCCCCCTTTTCCTCTCCTCCCCCTTTTCCTCTCCTCCCCCTTTTCCTCTCCTCCCCCTTTTCCTCCCCCCTCACTTCTCCCCACTCCACTCACACCCCTTTGTTCCTCCCTTATTCTTCTCATTATATGTCGCCCTCTTCACTTTTTCTCTTCCAGCATGTTGGTAGCCAAGAACGGAGAGAACCGATGTTTCCACCCACTACCTTGTTGAGGTGAAATCGAGTGTGAAGGAAGGAATGAAAAAAACAACAACAAAAAAACGGGATAAACGTTGAAAACGAACTAGGAAGCTTCGTTGATATCGAGCGCATGTTCACGGGGAAGAGTAACGTCTGAACCCTGCAATCCAAAATAAGTTTCGAAACTTCGAATTGTTTGTTGTTTCGCAAATTTAATCCTTGGAATACCGTACTTTTAACTTCGTTTATTCTTTCTTCCTACTCTCCTGAAAGCTTTCGACAATTTCTCGCCTTATTTCTTTAATATACGAGTGAAATATTACCGTAACAAATCTCAATATTTAATGTACGTTTGCATTTAATGACGCAGTGGGCATGAGATTGTTTAAATGTCAATAAAAGCTATCCCGCCGGAATCCGCTGGTTTCTTCACTTTCATTGCGTCTTGGCGTGTTTCCTTCTTCGTGAAAGCCAGAGTTGAGGGACTTGTTGTGGGATGGCTGCATTGCGTAACTAATTTCGAGATAATGAATGAACGTAAGCCGATAACTGGGCACGCCGACTGCGGCCCCGCCGGTTTCCTGCCGCGGAGCCCGCTCCGAAGGTGAGACAGGACGGAGCGTTTCCTGCCAGCCGGAAGTTTGTCTGGGGGAAATGCGGAGAGGGAATTCAGAACCGGCGTCCGATCGTCCGAATGAATGTCAGAAAAAGAACAACGTGGGAGTGCTACGTCGCAACCTGGACATTATTCTTCGCAGCGAATGTGTAGGAAGGTGTTTTCCCTACCCCGAAACCCTGGCCGTGCCCTTCCTCCTCTGTGTCCGGTTGCCTTTCGTTCGAAATGTGAAGAAAACCAAGCACGGGTATTATTTGAAATACGTTGCGTGATACGACACGCAATTGCCTCGCGTCATGAAATGATGTTGTGCTGTGAAATAACGTAGACCTTAGTGTTTGCGTTTTCCTTTCGCACTGTTATAGAGCTGTGAAGCTGCTTGGTAGTGATTGCTTCTATTGAATGTAATTCAATTGATTACAACGTGGCTAAAAACGTAAAAATTTACAGATTCTTATATTCGATTTTTATTTAATAATTCCAGTGCTCATTGAAATCATATAATTTATTTATTTGCTGAAAGTCTTTTTTTAATAATATGTTTATTCGATTATGGTTTGTTCAATTTATTCAATTTGATTTTACAAACTACAAATCCAGATAATTGAATCGATTATTTGAAATCCTTGTTTTGGAATCTTGATTTTGCAGAGTTATTAACAAAGGAGGTGGAGTCTACAATGGTCTTGGGAACCCATGCTGTTGAACAAAAACTGATGATGGACGTTATAAATAAGAGTATTTAGAGCCGAAGTGTGATCGTCATTTATATTGCGGAAGGATGCGGTATTACTGGAATTTAGCATCAACAGCGCTCTTCCATCACAGTTCAGAACTACTTCCATTGCCCGAGATCCCCCTAGATTCCCATCCTTCTTTCATCGACTCCTCCTTTTAAAATCACTCATTGCTCTACAGACCCCTTAATATTTTCCTCTGTAATATACATATTCATACGTAAGATTTGAACGTTACGTAGATTAGAATTTCGTACACTAATATTTTGTTAAATACCTGTGTGCGAGGGGGTTCTGCCAAGAGCATCGATTTGCGTTACTTATGGCTAGAAATGTAACTCGTTTGTATCCCCTTTCCCCCTCCTGAAACACCGGCCGGGATGCTATCAGCTGTTCCCCGCACCGCAAGCTGTTCTTTGCGCAAGTGCGAGGCTGGCAGGAAGACGCAACGATGCGCCGCTCTGTGCACCCGGACAATCGCCTTACTTTAACCAGCCTCCTGTGAATTGAATTGAATTGATGCCTTATTTTACTGGCGAGACTTAGGCCATGAGGTCTGACCACACAAATTTCACCAACTGGCAGAGTAAGGAGGTATTGCTTGGGCGAGAAACAGGCGATTTGAATGTAGCCTGAGGCTACGTCATTTAGGCTTGAGGATCTTTTACATGCAAGTAAATCTACTAACATGGGACAGCCGGCTTTACTTCCCCTCCGAAGGAACGCGCCCTTAAAGGGGGAAGGGGGCTTCGATCGGGTTTGAACCCGCCAACTTGGGTACAACAGCCCGGTACGCTAACCGTTACACCACAGCCGCGCGCCCTGTGGCTAAATGAGTGTTGAGTGTTGTAGTACGCGGCAATTACTTTAGCGTTGTCTAGTGCATAACATAACCCGAGAGCTGGCGGTTACTTCTGCGTTGGAACGTTTAGGAAGGAATGATCGCGCGATGTCTTTGGCTCGTTAGTTACGACGCAGCTTAGGCATTCGCCCGGGGTTGATTGCAGAAAGCGTGGTGGAAATGCGTTGGTGAGTTCCTCCGGCGCACCGACTTTTTGCTATTTCCGCACAGCACCAGTTTGCGTCACGAACCACAGGCCGGGCGCTTCGTTTGAAAACCGAGCCCAGATGCTGGCCGCAATTTTGCATGGAGAGCGAGACATGTTGAGAAGCATTTTGAAAGTGGTGCAAATTGAGAGTTTTCAACGGTAACCAAGAAAAAAATAACACGGTGAAGGTGTACAAAATGCAACATTTAAAAGAAATGCTTCCTAAATCTCTTTGAATGCCTTGTAACGAGGTGGTAATTTTGGTATCAGGCTGCATTTAAAATTCCCTCTAATATTGTGACGCAAACTGGCGTCTGAAGCTCATTGGGTGAAGTCGGATAGGATGCGCAAGAGGACCCCTCCCCGTAGCAGAAACCACGGTCTATCGCAGAGACGGCCGGAAAAATTATTCTGCAGAGAGCGGCCGAATTCGTCCCAGCTATGAAGCTGGTGTCGCCCCCCGAGAATCCATGGACCTCCGTCGCAGACACATTGCGCCGTGAGCAGTTGATCCAGTGCCATCTCTGTCGGTAGTCAGTTGTTGCAGCTTGATCCGCGCCGGCTGGGTAATGTGCGAGTTAACCGGCCTCTTCTGATACGAGACGTACTTTGGGCTCAAATATTACAGGTAAATCGACATCGGATCTCGCCATCCAGCAGGGAAAAATCTCCTTCTTCAGTTGGAGAAAAACATGCTCTTCGCTTATGGGGGTAATGGTCTTGGAAGTTGACTCGCCCGGAACCGCCAATCAAACTGAAGCCGTAACGGCCGCCGCTGAGGCAGAGGCTCCAGCGTTGGCGCCACTGGCGGATCCAGAAGAGGGACATGGGAGCGATGCCTCCACCCCCCAAAAAAGGCCTAGAGTTTTCGTTTGCCTTTATTAGGCAAAATGGATTTAAATATTAAATATATCCCGAAAACGCTCCGTCCTGCCTCACCTTACGAGCGGGCTCCGCGGCAGGAAACCGGCGGGGCCGCAGTCGGCGTGCCCAGTTATCGGCGCACGTTCATTCATTATCTCGAAATTAGTTACGCTATTCAGCCATCCCACAAGTCCCTCAACCCTGCCTTTCACGAAGAAGGAAACATGCTAAGACGCAATGAAAGTGAAAAAACCGACAAAGCTGTTATTGCCATTTAATCAATATCGTGTCTACTGCGACCGTAAATGCAAACGTAAATTAAATATTGAGATTTGTTATGGTAATATTTCACTCGTGTATTAAACAAATAAAGCGAGAAATTGTTGAATAAACAAAAATGTTCGAAATATGTAATTATTAAGGCAATAATATTGTATGGTATTATTTCCACAGTACATAAATAACATAGGATACAATAACAAGTATGTTTATTATTTAACAAAAATCTACGATCGGTTGTTGGCGCCCAGCGTAGCCCCGGGCCCGGGCCGCGTGGCGGCCGCGAATCCGCGACTGGCCTGGCGGCCGCTCTCTGGGACGAGAGCGGGGGAGGGGGGGCGGGGCGTGGGCGAGGAAAATATGGAGCGCGCCAGCCGCTTCCGGCCGCGCCGGGACACGTCACGCCGACGTCACGCGTCCCTCCCCCCTCCCCTCCCCTCCCCCCCGCGGCAGCGCGCCTGCCAGCTGCCGTGCCGCGCCCCGCCTCCGTCGCCGCGGTCTGTGCGGGGCACCGCCTCGACTCGCAGCGGCGGCGGCAGTCGCTCTTGCACGTTCGTGCAGGAAGTTGGCGCCACGCCGCGGAAATCGCGCGCTTCGGAACTCGAGATCGGCGGAGGCAGAAGGATCGAATGTCCCTGGCTGCATCGCGCGTTAAGCACGTGCAACGCTGGAGAGTACGAAAAAAGCTACGGGATGTCGGTTGTAGAGGCTTTGTCGGCCCCCCAAACTAAATGCACCGTCAACTATAATAGTTTCGCTAGCAAAAGAAAGTCATGGCGTACGTGAAGTCTCGGAGGCGTCTCCCACCCTGCGGCAACTGCGATTTCCCCTCGCTGCGATAAGGAGGCAATCGCACTGACAGTCACTCGATAGTAGAGAGTCTGTGCCACCTCGAACGTTGAAGCACTATCCATCTTCTGCGCGTGCGCAGTTCAAGTTTCGCACCACTTTCGTGAATCTGCGCGTGCGCAGAAGATCGATAGTGCTAAGGCTATGGCGTGCACGAACTCTCTAGTATAAAAGCAACTCGCACTGCCAGGAGTGTCCAAAGAAATGACGAATTCATCTATCTGATGGTCCATCACATTTTGTTATTACTAAAAAAAACCTTCAAGAATCGGCTTATTTTCTGTTGATGTTTGATCCCCGCTGTGGAAATACGTAAGCTGCCTTCCGTCTGATCTTTCTCACTCGTCAGTTCATCGCCTAAGTCGCAGTGTAGAATGCCGGCTCGACCCACGAGAGAAGACCAAAAGAGCCATGCTGTGACAAGGAGCGCAGGCAGGCGGAGACGTATTGTGTAATTTGGAGGGGGAAGCCACGTCCGGGCATGCGCAGTTCTTTTTTACTCTGGTAGCGCTTTAGTAAAATAAATCCAAATTCAGATTCATTACGAAGAACATGTGTCTCAATACAAAATTAGTTTGTCAAAAGAAATAAATGAGAAAACGATGTGATGACTGTCTGGGAATGACAATAGTGAAGAGATACCACCGTCCGGTATTTGGACCCTCCATGGTGCTCTGACAGAGGAATGAAAGATGCCCGTACGGGAGGGCGGACGCGCGTTTGCCCACACGAGCAAAGGGCGCCCTCCGACGTGGACACTGTCACGCGTTTCCGATAAGCGGCAAGGCACTTCCCACGGGGCCACTGCCGCAAGCCCCACCACAGCTCACCGTGCAAGGTGGTGGTTTCGCCGACGACGAACAAAGGGACCGCAGGTACAACGCCGCGACGACTGTCCCAGTGGAAAGATCTCCATTTAAATCGGTGCTTAGCTAGCTGTGACGCGGACATCGTCCAGGGCTGCTCATGAAGCGTCCGCGGCCGAAAGATACCGCCGCACGTGAGAAGACCTCCATTTAAATCAATGCTAGCTGTGGTGCGGACTTCGTCTCGGGCTGCTCATGAAGCGTCCGCGGCCGAAAGATACCGCCGCACGTGAGAAGACCTCCATTTAAATCAATGCTAGCTGTGGTGCGGACTTCGTCCTGGGCTGCTCATGAAGCGTCCGTCGCCGATAGACACCGCCGCACGTGAGAAGACCTCCATTTAAATCAATGCTTTGCTAGCAGAGTCGCGGACATCGTCCTGGGCTGCTCATGAAGCTTCCGTCGCCGATAGACACCGCCGCACGTGAGAAGACCTCCATTTAAATCAATGCTTTGCTACCAGACGCGGTGTTCGGGAAGCGCGCTGCTGTGTCTGCACGTGTGAAGGGGCCCAAAGATACACAATCGAGACAATTTGTCCCTTCCGGGCGGGCGCGATATTATTATTATTATTATTATTATTATTATTATTATTATTTTATTTTTTTATACGGCAAGTACAGCCGTCATTCCGTCAAGAAATGAATTTCGGTTTTAGTTTTGGTGCTGGATTTCGATCTCCCATACATTTGGAATATCTCTGCAGGGTTTTGTTTTTGTTGAACTCGCACCGAGACGTGTTGCTTACTACGTTCTTTTCCTGTTTCGAACTGTCATACTTTGTGGCCACACCTATTACGTTTATCTCCCCTACATCTTCCGAAAATTCTTTTCTCGCTACGTGTGCGGAAGCTTTCCCCACAAATGAGCCGTCGCGCTGGCCGTACAGGTTTTCGCGTAAACGACCGCGTTTCGATTCGCCACGAGTCCGTATCATCCTGAAGGAAATGAAGAACAACGGTTTGTCTCCCCAATGCAGTTGCTGCTGTAGCCGTTAGGCAACGGTCCCAGAGCAGCCGAAATATCGGTCGTTCGCAACTGGAGGTCTGCAACAGTGTTTCCAAAGGATAGCATTCAGTGTGTTCTATAAAATGTGACATAACGCGCCAATCCATCAAAAATAGTTTCGTCCTCGCAACAGTACATGCTTGAAATCTATAGTGTTTCGAATCTGAATACTTTTTAATTAGTGTTGAAGTATGCGCTGTTTATGTAAGAGTCCTCACGTGAATGACATCATTTAATCGTTTTCTCTTTTGTCTTATGTCGTTTTAGAACAATTGCCCGCGATTCGTATTCTTGTTTCTGCTCTCTATGGAACGTAGATCGAACTTCGGCATAAATGTCACGTATTTTGTGAAATACAACCAATATGACATTTTTATTAGTGGCAAAAACTTCTTTTACTATATACGAGTAGCAATGAAAGATATATTAGAAGTTCGGTTTTTAATTTTTGCCCACCGTCGGCAGATCTGACGGCTATTGCCGATCTATCTAAAGCTACTAATCTTTTGAAAATAAACGTGGCTTAAGAAATATTTTTTGCCAATGCCGACAATCTTAACACGGATCAATTCACGGCTGTGTACATTTACAGCCCAGATGACAAACAAATATGTTTGACCTGAATATTGTTTGTGTGTGTGTGTGTGTGTGTGTGTGTATGAAGTGAGTGAATGAATGTGTATATGAGGAGTGAGTGAACGCATGAACCGGAAGAGGTGGTTCAGGGCATCAACTGATGTCACTCTGACCGGGAGGTCCTATGTTCGAGTCCCGACGGTGGCAGGATTTTCCACACTAGCTAGATGCATAGGTAGGTCGAATTCAGTACCTGCCTGGACAAGATTTCCAGCAGCCGGCTGCTCTGATCACTTATAGTTTTCCGTAGTTTCTCCGATCAGAGGGGTGAGTGAATGTGTGTATATAAGAGGTGAGTGAGTGAATGTGTGTATATAAGAGGTGAGTGAGTGAATGTGTGTATATAAGAGATGAGTGAGTGAGTGAATGTGTGTATATAAGAGGTGAGTGAGTGAATGTGTGTATATAAGAGGTGAGTGAGTGAATGTGTGTATATAAGAGGTGAGTGAGTGAGTGAATGTGTGTATATAAGAGGTGAGTGAGTGAGTGAATGTGTGTATATAAGAGGTGAGTGAGTGAGTGAATGTGTGTATATAAGAGGTGAGTGAGTGAGTGAATGTGTGTATATAAGAGGTGAGTGAGTGAGTGAATGTGTGTATATAAGAGGTGAGTGAGTGAGTGAATGTGTGTATATAAGAGGTGAGTGAGTGAGTGAATGTGTGTATATAAGAGGTGAGTGAGTGAGTGAATGTGTGTATATAAGAGGTGAGTGAGGGAGTGAATGTGTGTATATAAGAGGTGAGTGAGGGAGTGAATGTGCGTATATAAGAGGTGAGTGAGGGAGTGAATGTGTGTATATAAGAGGTGAGTGAGTGAGTGAATGTGTGTATATAAGAGGTGAGGTGAGTGAGTGAATGTGTGTATATAAGAGGAGTGAGTGAGTGAATGGAGAATTCGTGTCGTGTGAATTAATGCGTGACGAAGAGAGAGGTGAGGCGAGGCGAGGCGAGGGGCGAGGCGAGGCGAGGCGAGGGGCGAGGCGAGGCGAGGCGAGGCGAGGGGCGAGGCGAGGGGCGAGGCGAGGCGAGGCGAGGTGAGGGGCGAGGCGAGGCGAGGCGAGGGGCGAGGCGAGGCGAGGCGAGGGGCGAGGCGAGGCGAGGCGAGGGGCGAGGCGAGGCGAGGCGAGGCGAGGGGCGAGGCGAGGCGAGGCGGGGCGAGGCGCGAGGCGAGGCGAGGGGCGGGGCGAGGCGAGGCGAGGGGCGAGGCGAGGCGAGGCGAGGGGCGAGGCGAGGCGAGGGGCGAGGCGAGGCGGGGCGAGGCGAGGGGCGAGGCGAGGCGAGGGGCGAGGCGAGGCGAGGCGAGGGGCGAGGCGAGGCGAGGGGCGAGGCGAGGTGCGAGGCGAGGCGAGGGGCGAGGCGAGGCGGGGCGAGGCGAGGGGCGAGGCGAGACGAGGCGAGGGGCAAGGCGAGGCGAGGCGAGGGGCGAGGCGAGGCGAGGCGGGGCGAGGCGAGGCGAGGGGCGAGGCGGGGCGAGGCGAGGCGGGGCGAGGCGAGGGGCGAGGCGGGGCGAGGCGAGGCGAGAGGCGAGGCGAGGCGAGGGGCGAGGCGAGGGGAGGCGAGGCGAGGGGCGAGGCGAGGCGAGGGGCGAGGCGAGGCGAGGCGAGGGGCGAGGCGAGGGGCGATGCGAGGCGAGGGGCGATGCGAGGCGAGGCGAGGCGAGGGGCGAGGCGAGGCGAGGGGCGAGGCGAGGGGCGGGGCGAGGCGAGGGGCGAGGCGGGGCGAGGCGGGGCGAGGCGGGGCGAGGCGAGGCGAGGCGAGGGGCGAGGCGAGGCGAGGGGCGAGGCGAGGCGAGGGGCGAGGCGAGGGGCGAGGCGAGGCGAGGGGCGAGGGGCGAGGCGAGGGGCGATGCGAGGCGAGGCGAGGCGAGGGGCGAGGCGAGGGGCGGGGCGAGGCGAGGGGCGAGGCGGGGCGAGGCGGGGCGAGGCGAGGCGAGGGGCGAGGCGGGGCGAGGCGAGGGGCGAGGCGAGGGGCGAGGCGGGGCGAGGCGAGGCGAGGGGCGAGGCGAGGCGAGGCGAGGGGCGAGGCGAGGGGCGAGGCGAGGGGCGAGGCGAGGCGAGGGGCGAGGCGAGGCGGGGCGAGGCGAGGGGCGAGGCGAGACGAGGCGAGGGGCAAGGCGAGGCGAGGCGAGGGGCGAGGCGAGGCGAGGCGGGGCGAGGCGAGGGGCGAGGCGGGGCGAGGCGAGGCGGGGCGAGGCGAGGCGAGGCGAGGCGAGGCGAGGCGGGGCGAGGCGAGGCGAGAGGCGAGGCGAGGCGAGGGGCGAGGCGAGGCGAGGCGAGGGGCGAGGCGAGGCGAGGGGCGAGGCGAGGGGCGAGGCGAGGCGAGGGGCGAGGCGAGGCGAGGGGCGAGGCGAGGGGCGGGGCGAGGCGAGGGGCGAGGCGGGGCGAGGCGGGGCGAGGCGAGGCGAGGCGAGGGGCGAGGCGAGGCGAGGGGCGAGGCGAGGCGAGGGGCGAGGCGAGGCGAGGCGAGGGGCGAGGCGAGGCGAGGCGAGGCGAGGGGCGAGGCGAGGGGCGAGGCGAGGCGAGGTGAGGGGCGAGGCGAGGCGAGGCGAGGGGCGAGGCGAGGCGAGGCGAGGCGAGGGGCGAGGCGAGGCGAGGGGCGAGGCGAGGCGAGGGGCGAGGCGCGGGGCGAGGCGCGAGGCGAGGCGAGGGGCGGGGCGAGGCGGGGCGAGGCAAGGCGAGGCGAGGGGCGAGGCGAGGGGCGAGGCGAGGCGAGGGGCGAGGCGAGGCGAGGCGAGGGGCGAGGCGAGGCGAGGGGCGAGGCGAGGTGCGAGGCGAGGCGAGGGGCGAGGCGAGGCGGGGCGAGGCGAGGGGCGAGGCGAGACGAGGCGAGGGGCAAGGCGAGGCGAGGCGAGGGGCGAGGCGAGGCGAGGCGGGGCGAGGCGAGGCGAGGGGCGAGGCGGGGCGAGGCGAGGCGGGGCGAGGCGAGGCGAGGCGAGGGGCGAGGCGGGGCGAGGCGAGGCGAGAGGCGAGGCGAGGCGAGAGGCGAGGCGAGGGGCGAGGCGAGGCGAGGGGCGAGGCGAGGGGCGAGGCGAGGCGAGGCGAGGGGCGAGGCGAGGCGAGGGGCGAGGCGAGGGGCGAGGCGAGGGGCGAGGCGAGGGGCGAGGCGAGGGGCGAGGCGAGGGGCGATGCGAGGCGAGGCGAGGGGCGAGGCGAGGGGCGAGGCGAGGCGAGGGGCGAGGCGAGGGGCGGGGCGAGGCGAGGCGGGGCGAGGCGGGGCGAGGCGAGGCGAGGGGCGAGGCGAGGCGAGGCGAGGGGCGAGGCGAGGGGCGAGGCGGGGCGAGGCGAGGCGAGGCGAGGGGCGAGGCGAGGCGAGGCGAGGCGAGGCGAGGGGCGAGGCGAGGCGAGGCGAGGGGCGAGGCGAGGGGCGAGGCGAGGCGAGGGGCGAGGCGAGGCGAGGGGCGAGGCGAGGGGCGAGGCGAGGTGAGGCGAGGCGAGGCGAGGCGAGGGGCGAGGCGAGGGGCGAGGCGAGGCGAGGGGCGAGGCGAGGCGAGGGGCGAGGCGAGGCGAGGCGAGGGGCGAGGCGAGGGGCGAGGCGGGGCGAGGCGAGGCGAGGCGAGGGGCGAGGCGAGGCGAGGGGCGAGGCGAGGCGAGGCGAGGGGCGAGGCGAGGCGAGGGGCGAGGCGAGGCGAGGGGCGAGGCGAGGTGAGGCGAGGCGAGGCGAGGCGAGGGGCGAGGCGAGGGGCGAGGCGAGGCGAGGGGCGAGGCGAGGCGAGGGGCGAGGCGAGGCGAGGCGAGGGGCGATGCGGGGCGAGGCGAGGCGAGGGGCGAGGCGAGGCGAGAGGCGAGGGGCGAGGCGAGGCGAGGGGCGAAGCGAGGCGAGGGGCGAGGCGGGGCGAGGCGAGGGGCGAGGCGAGGCGAGGCGGGGCGAGGCGAGGCGAGGCGAGGCGAGGCGAGGGGCGAGGCGAGGCGAGGGGCGAGGCGAGGCGAGGCGAGGCGAGGCGAGGGGCGAGGCGAGGCGAGGCGAGGGGCGAGGCGAGGCGAGGCGATGCGAGGGGCGATGCGAGGGGCGAGGCGGGGCGAGGCGAGGCGAGGGGCGAGGCGGGGCGAGGCGAGGGGCGAGGGGCGAGGCGAGGCGAGGGGCGTGGCGAGGCGAGGGGCGAGGCGAGGCGAGGGGCGAGGCGAGGCGAGGGGCGAGGCGAGGCGAGGGGCGAGGCGGGGCGAGGCGAGGCGAGGCGAGGGGCGAGGCGAGGGGCGAGGCGAAGGGCGAGGCGAGGCGAGGGGCGAGGCGAGGGGCGAGGCGAGGCGAGGCGAGGGGCGAGGCGAGGCTGAGCCGTGAGGTGCGCTGCTGCCGCCGCTGGGTTTATTCAGTGACCTGTGCGCGTAGAGCGTGGGCGGGAGGGGCGGCGCCGGCGGCGGCGGCGCGGCGCCGGGCCACGAGGGCGCCCTGCTTTATTAATAAGCTATTTCTGGGGAGGGCCCCGCCCCGACCTGCCCCGCCCGGCCCCGCCCCGCCACGCGCGCCGCGCAGTTATTTCGGGCGGGGGCGGGGGAGGGCGGCGCGTATCCGGCTGCCGGAGGCTCCGCCCCCTTTCTCCACCCCCGCCCCGCCGCCGCCGCCGCACAGAGGGCCGAGGCACGTAGTACAAGCAGACATGCCATTAAAAGTCATAGTAACAATGAAAGCAGAAAGATTTATTATTATTATTATTATTATTATTATTATTATTATATTCCTGTATATATTTAAATTCTAAGCTTAGATTAATATGGTTTGAGATGATGAACCATAACGGACAAAACGCTGATCATTGATAAATATGTGTTCAGATATGCCGGTAAAATTTGTGGGGGTGGTCAGCGGAAGATCAGACCCGAGGAGTAATCCTAGTAACTCATGATGGGTATAGAAGAGGGGCTTGAAGTGGGCAATATTTAAATTATCTGGAGTAGAAGAACTAAGGGAAGGGGAGGGGCGAGAAGAAAGAAAGAAAGAGAGAGAGAGAGGGACGAGAAGAGAACAATTTGAATTGAATTAATGCCTTATTTTACGTGGCGAGATTCGGGCCAACAGGCCCGTTCTTCCGCCTGACCCCGAAATTTCGCTACGCTCCTTTCACCAACTAGCGAAGAAAGGAGGTATTTCTTGGGCGACGAACAGGCAAATTGAATTTTGCTCAGAGGCGACATTTAGGCTTGAGGATCTTGTACATGCAAGTAAATCTACTAACATGGGACCGCCGGCTGTACTTCCCCTCCGAAGGAAGGCGCACGAAGGATTTTTTTCGCCCTTAAAAATCCACGGCTTCGATCGGGTTTGAACCCGCCAACTTGGGTATAACAGTGCGATACGCTAACCGTTACACCATCGCGCCGAAGAAGAGACAGGAAAGAAGGAAATTCCATGCGATGCGTTTGTACTCCGCGGCTGCGTCCTGGCCCAGTGTGCGTCGTGGCCGGTGGAATCCGCTGCGCCTCGCCACGTTGGGGGGGGGGGGGGGGGGCGTCGGGCTTCTTTGCGCGGCCCAGGAAGACATAAATCGCGGCCGCCGGGTATGCGAATCATGGCACGCTTTTAAAAATACGCCATTCAGCGGAGAAATCGAAAATAAACGCGCGCACTAGCCTCTTACGAAAGCTTCCGGGGATTGTTGCTCTTGCACTGCGCCTGTGATGTTTTTATCGTACATTTTTGAACGGGCTATTTTTGATAGAGTAATTGGTACATGTAATTGCCTCTCGAGGCTGGACCCAAACTTGGTTTAGTTATTATCATTTGGTCATTATGGAGCAAATAACGCATGTTATTGAGGTTACACGTTTACAGCCAAGACCTTTACTATATCGCTCGTGTGTAGTTCAATATTTTTGTTATACTACCTAATAAGAAAAATTCGTATAAATAAGGAAATTGCTTTAATTTTTAAACGAGTACTCATCATCTAGATATAGTTTTTGTACTTGACGGAATAAATATTTTTTTCTTAAATTACGTTCAATTTTTTTAAAGTAATGCATATTGTGCTTAATGCCTTGATGTTTAATACAAGAACTATGTAATAAATGTCCAGTGCGGACATTTTGCGAAAAACCTCAAACACATATTTTCGCCTAAGAAAATAGGAAACTAATTAGGTCGAGAAAGCTTGTGCCATTCTGTTGCGCCACTAGTTCAGTCTCGAAATTGAAATTAGCAAGGAAAAATACTTGAACACGCATTTCTTTGAAACAGAAGCTTCCCAAGCTTAAGTCCTCAACCACCTCCGTAGGTGGTCCGAGGGGACACAAAAAACATGCCCTCCGGACTCACAGCAGGTCTTAGGGGAGACGATCCAATTTAGAGGTTGCCTCTTTCTCCAGACTTTCAAAATAGCCCCTTACCCCTTCCGTAGGTGGTCTGAGGAATACACAATCGGTACAAAGCTGAGGTGCTCAACTCTTTGTGTATTTCGATTCGTTTACCTTTTTAATGGCTACATTTATAACGAAGCTTTAGCCGTTTGTCAAATTTGTCACCTTTTGGCCTCGGTGACCTGACATTACGGTCTCAGCATCACGCCACCAATGAGGCTGCAAGTGTAAGAGGAGGCGATGATGGATTTGCTTTTCCTCGTGATGTAGTGGAAAGAATGACACCAGTGTAGTCAAGAAGCACTCGTGGAGCAATTGGTGCTTTATGCGTCCTGAATGAGGAAATCTTAAATGTCTTAGATTAAACAAACTATCGACTCTTGCTATCGTTCTAATTTTAAATTGAAAATGTAATGCCATTGTGTTCAATGGAGATTGGCATGGACATTCTTTGCTTCTGGAAAGAGTCGTTATTAAATGGTCACCTACTGAGTATTCGTTCTATTCATTCGTTCCTCTGAAAACGTCATTTTAATTATGTTACTGATGGCGCACTTTGTCATCCAAGGACCGGACGAAAATACGTCTAATGTGTAATAATACTTCTAAACGTGGAATCGTGGTTATTCGTTCACTGAATAAGGATAACATCTGGTATTCTAGAAAAAGCATCTATAATAAAAATTCGTCCATGATGAAAAAAAAACTGATTAGTCCAAAGTCCTTTCTTTATACAGGTTCGCGCGTGAAATCTTGCTCTCGGCTGACGTCACAGAAAAGGAACACGGCTACACTGCAAACCGTCTCAAAAATATTGATTTCGTAGCTTTTTGACGGTCAGACTCTTGACTCCGTTCAAAATATTACTGCTTTAAAATTTCTTTAAGGAAAGCACACAAGGAATCAAATTGGTAACAGTTTACGGCAAACGCTAGAAAGCAAACACGTCAACGTTCAGCACGTTCTTTGACACTATTGTCTCCATGCTTTGAAGTTGTTTATACTATTTCGTGGACCACCATCATTTGGTTCAGTCCCATAATTTGTCTTATAATAGTGTGGGAGTTGTATTTTTGTTCATTGTTTATTCTATCAAATTATTTTACGATCGTTATTAATTTTGTGTTACACGATACAAACAATAACACTTTTTTGTTGAAAGGAATGTCATAATTTATTAATTATAAAACGAATAATAAATACTATACTGATACAAGCCTCTCATGACCTTAACCTAAGTTACAAATGTTATCTTTTTATTATTGCAAGATATACCGGGAGAAATACTGTTTATTAAAGGTACAATCTTTCCGTTCTCCGCCATGTGGTTACAACTAGGCTACACTACGTATCTGTCAGAAGTTAATTCTGATTTTTCTTTAATTTGCTCCATCACCAATAATGCCGATCTCTAGGAAAGGCGAAAGCCGAAAGCGAGTCCGAAAATCAGTTTGATCGGAGTCTTCGAAGAAGTTTGCCCTCTCTCAGATCCATCTGGTTTGCCCAAGTGGAGAAATTCTGTATTCAAAAACGTGCTTGTCGTAACGGAATGCAATTGCCCATAACCTCTCCGCCATGTTTCCTTGGTCTCCTTAAGCCGGCTTAAGTCCCTTAAACGATCATCCGGCGAGCGCTTATCTACAAAGCGTAGCCTCACGCTTTGCTATCACGCCTTCGAATCATGGTGCAACGCTACTATTTTGACCGAAGCTGGCTTATTTCTGCTGAAGCCCCGCTTGACAATCTTCAGCGGACGTGGCGACACCCGCCCTTGGTCGCGCCGTGGGACGGAGGCGCGCGAAAGAGAGGGCGGTGGCCGACGGAGGCGAGGTCGCCGCCTCCCCCGCGCGACGCGCACCGTCGTCCTTCCGGTGGTGGCGGCGCCGGCGCCGGAAGCGCTCTGCGCGCCCGCTTCCGCCCGCGCTCTGGGCTGCACACAGCGGCCCACGACCGGCCCCAGAATGTGCTGCACGTACTCCGCCCCTGGCGGGGACCAGCTGTTGACAGTTTCATTCAGTCGCGAGCTTGGAACGCGGAGCGGAACTACTACCACTTTCACGTTTCGAGTGAAACAAAATCGACCCCGGTGCAGATCGAGTAATTGATTGACTCGTGTTTCCTCGCGTGTTAACTCGTATGGTAATAAGACCCGTAAGTACAGTGCATGTTCCTCTCCCGTCGGATGGCGAGTCCCGGCGCCGACCTACACGACGTCTATTCCCCATCCACGTATCTCCCACCCAAAAGGTACTGCTGGAATAGGCTCTAAGTTTCTGACTGATTTCCCGACACGTCTGATAATGTAGTGAATGTTAGTGTGTGGGTGTGTGTGTGTGCGTAGGTAGTGAGGATAGGGCAAGAAAGTGGAAGGAAAGATCGCCCGTATGTTCGGTATTCGACTGGTATTGACCGGAGAAACCACGGTCAACCACCGATCAGAGCAGCCGGCCGCTAGAATTCTCCTCCAGACAGCGGCTGAACGCGGCCTATACTGTAATTTTCGCAACTCTTCCTCTGCAGGTATCAGTTGTTCACGGTTTCATCCAATTGGGAGCTTCAACGTCACCATGGTGACGTCGCTATGGCGACGTTCAAGCTCCCGATTGGATGAAACCATCAACAGGTGACACCTGCCAGGAACTGAGATGGAAGAATCGCAGTATAGAGTAACTGCTCCTTGGTTTTAGCGCTCTTGGTGGACGCTCGCAGAACTAGCGACTGCCTTTTTAATTATTATTATTATTATTATTATTATTATTATTATTATTATTTATTACTAGCTTTAATGTACGATCTCCATATTTTATTCTCTAATGGTCAAACTAGGTTGTGGAAAAAGAAAATAGAACTGTGGAAATATTGACGCCACACTTCAATTCTCGCGCTGCTCGTGGGCCCGTAAACGAGCAGTTTATATCAAATGCATTCAAGACTTCTACGCAGTACTGCAGGAGTGTAAAGAGAGAAAAATAGTCAAATGCTATTACATTAAATGAAGCAACACATCAGAGTGCATCCAGATGTAAACGAAAAGGGAGAGAGAGGAAGAAGTTTCTGTCTCGGTTTTCCCTATCACTCGAGTTTCCGCCAGCCCACGGGGCGAGATATTACAACGTGCCTCTTCCTGCGTCCTGGCCCATGATGCATGCGCGTATGGGCATCCGGCGAGTGCCGCGTGTTCATTTAATGTCAGTGGCTGACGACAGACGGCATTCCACAGGAGGAACTCCTTCTTTCAGGCCGTACAGCTGCATTAAAAAGCGTTTCCTATTCTTGTCTCGCCGCAACGCTGTGCTATAGGGACCATATTACGCGAGAAAAGAAAGGCTGAGATTTCCCTCAAAGCTATTTCGAGTTTTTGAGTTGCCTAAAAAGCGCGCGCAGTTTAAATACTCGTTCAAAGATAATTTCCGATAACAATGAAATAAAAAGAATTATACCTTTTTCCTCTTACATCTAACAAAATATTGTATTTGTTAATTACATTTAAAAGTAAAAAATGTGTAAGGAGGACATTCTATTACCTGAAGAACCGCCACACGATAGATCTCTTTGCGACAAATATTTTGACCAAAGTGTCTACGATGTCGCTCCTAAAGCAATCGAGCGAACTGTCGCCCAGCAAGGATTACCTGTCGTATGGATTGTGTAGTGTAAAATAATGTGGCTCGTGGATTTTACAGTGTTTTGTTATTTCCATTTGCTGGAGTCCCGAGAATGATTTCGTCCTTCAGTTACCTTCATTAAATAAGTATTTTTCTGCACACTGCCACCCCACACACACACACACACACACCATCGCAAATCAATTTAACTTCTACAAATGTTCATCAAAAAGACCTTCTACAAAAGCCGATCCGGTGGTCGAAATCGCTAATGGCAGTAGTGCCGTAGCTATCTCGGGTCGAAGGAACGCAGGTTCAAGTCCCCCCTCAGGCATGGTTGTATTTGTGTTCGTCCTTTCACCCCTATCACCATATCAGTGCATTTAGTTCAGTTTCCCATACCGTAAAAACAATTTGGTCGCTAATGACCTACATGATAATGCTACTTTAAATAACACATACACAAAATGTTCAAAGGCAAGGGGCACACGCAAGTGGGAAATCTTGAGTGATAAAATCATAATATAATTATGTTATCAGTGTAAAGAGAACAACAAAGGCTTTAAACGGAATCCTACTGGCTACTTCAGCTATTAAACTTGAGTTGGGGTCCGGTAAGTCCCTTCTTAAAAACTATTACTTATTGTGAACTAAATCGAGAACATTCTACCTACCATTAAAATAATTTTAACACGGTGTACTTGAAAATTTGGCTTCGTTATTGTTAACAAAATTTTGTTTGTTCGATTTTAAAATACTATATTTATGAAGTCGCATCTTTCCAACTCTAAAAAAGAAATGCTCGCAAATTGTTTTTGTAACAATATTGCGAAGTCCTCAGAAATATTTCTTGCATTTATGGTCAATTGTTTGCGAGGAAAAATAACATAAAAAAATCTAATTTGACGTAGGGTAAAATAGAGGCTACAGGAACCCCTTTTGGGAGTGAGGGCATAATGTTCATGAAAAAGTGACCACTAAGTCTATTTCTTTCGTATGTGCGAGTACGAAAAATGAGATTCAACTAAAAAATCGTCATTTTTTAGTCAACTAATGAAAATATATATATAAAAAATCATGTAATTTTGTGGTAAACATTTTATGAAAATAGTTCAAAAGACAGCCTATATTTGGAGTAAAACACTGTCCAACAAATAAAGATCTCCGCCCTGATTAAAACAGTCCTGTACAATATTATTTGCGATGTGCCACTTTTCTTGTGTGTAATGCTCACAATGTCTTCTGGCCGGTCCGCGTTGAACCGAGGTATACAAAGCAGGTTTGCAGGCCCGTTTTCTCAGGGTTCTCGTTTCGTCTGTCTCCCATTCCGTCATCGCTTCATCATTTAAATAATATCGTAATGACCTTTCCGTCATTTTTTTTTATTTTTTATTTCATCTAATTTTTAATTAACTCTTATATTTTCAGTTTTTGTATTAAGTAATTCAGTGGGAGTGTGATGTGTAGAAACCATGACTTTAGGTCTGTAAGATGTGGAGGAGGATAGGGGAAAATCGCCCAAGGACCTCCATCCTCTTACTCCAGTGCAGTTCTGCTGCTATGGCTGTAACAACAGCAAGTCATTCGTACTAGAGAACTCCCCGAGGTCGAGGCATAGACTTTGTCATATATACAGTGGAACCCCACTAATCCAAACCCCACAATTCCGAAATTTTCGATAATCGGAACAAAATTCGGTTCGGAGGAGAAAAAAAAGGAAAGAAAAAAAAGGCACTTGAGTTGTATTAATTTAATTTATGAATGAAAAATCATGCACACAATGTAAACAAACCCGATTCTGAATACTGCACGTAGAATAGACGTTAACAGCAGCGACACAATCTGTGCTTCAACCCTTCTACTGCATGCGATCGTACGAATGATGTACGTACCGCACTCTGTTGTTAGCAGCATTGCCTCATGTGGCTACGTCGCCATTTTCTCACATCGCATGTAATGTTGCGTTGTGTCTGGTAATCTTATAAATGTATTTGTATATGTACGTTTTTGTTTTTTTTTAATAATCCAAACAGAGCACACTCCCAATTAGTTTGGAATACCGAGGTTCTACTGTACTTCGAATTTTCTGTAGTGGCCAATCATCAAGGTCAATCTTAGATCTTCTGTCTCATAAAATGAATCTTTTTTTAATTAATTCGCGAACGTCCTTCTCAACTGGGCTCAGAAATGCGCTAATCACTGTTAAATCATTCATTATATAAGGTAGGAGGTTCAACAATGACCTAATATCATCGGCCACTGTAGAAAAATCGATTTTATAGGAGTTGGGTCTTCCAGGCGGGCGGCTTCCGAAAAACGGCTGTTGGTCACGTGGTGCCGAGCGGAGGGGGTAGGCAGGTGCGAATCCAGCCGATCATTGGGGGAGGGGGGGGAATTTCATAGATTTTGTTATTAAATTAATTTTTTAATAGTGTGTGTATATATACAATATTATTTCTTAAATTATAACATAATTCTAATATAAATATTTAAATCAATTTTGGGGTCGAGATCCCTGTGTGTGTGTGTGTCGTGGTTGAGCAGTTTGAGATTCGCGCAGCCGCCGCCGCCGCTGGCGCGTGGCCGGTTCGTTGGCCCTGGCTGGGCGCGGGCGCGCGCGGGCGAGAGCGTGGGCGGCGAGCTGCCCGCGGATCGATGCGCGAGCGAGCGGGGGCGGAGGGCGGCAGGGCGCTCCATTCAGCCGCAGGGGCGACGCCACCGCCACCGCCGCCGCCGCAGACAGCTCTTCGTCCGTCACCCTTCTTCGCCCCCGTGGCAGCAGACGCTGGCCCGAATGCGATCGCGCTTCCTGGAGGTGCGCGCGCCCGGGCTCATTCAGCCGGCCGCCCGGCCGGTCGCTCGCTGAGCCATTCACCGCGCAGGCGGCCATTCATGGAGGAATCGCGTGCCAGAGATGGCGTTGACTGCACGTGCCATGTACTGTTCACCACGAAAGGGAGAGTGTTCAACTAAACACGTTGTGTTCGAACGGTGTGGAGTTGCTAGATGCGTGTGTTTAGGCGCCTGTTCATCCGTGCTTGGGGAATACTTAGCCATCCGCGCACCTATCCATTCATGTATTTAGACGTCCGTCTCTCCATTCATGTACGTAGCCGTCCAACTAGCCTTCATGGATTCAGGCATCCATTCATCTATTCGCGTAGCCAACCATCCAGTCCCTTCTTCGTCCGTGCAATGCCATTATATATTTGGTATTTATTCACGTGTACATTTTATGGGTGGGTTTTACCTCGAGGGATGCTTCGAGCATTTTATCAAGTGAAATGAAAATTTTATATTTTCTCTCTATTATAATAATACACGTATTTTTATTGTAACCTTTTATTTACTTATTGATTTTGAAATAATTTCATCTCCACGTTTTTTTCTACAATAATATTTAGATTTGTAGTAGAGAATGCTAGATTGTGTAATATGAGTAGGAGGACGCCGGCTGTCTCTTTGGTTCACCAGATGCGGAGGCACTGCAGTGTCTCTGAGCTGGAGGTCTTAGGCTCCTGGACTAGTTAGACAGGTGAGATTCTGTCGCTGTCTGGAGGAGAATTCTAGGGTTGGTTCGTCCGATCAACACCAGGCGAATGCCGGAGCAGTGCCCAGGCCATGGACCACCCGCGATCTTTCCCGTCTCTTCCTTGCTCTATCCCCCACCCCCTTACTTACACGCACATACACTAACATGCACTACATACTATCACACATGTGTGGAGCTTAGAGCTTGTCCCGGCTCGGGCGGTGGCCCGCTGGTGGGAGTTAGGTGGTTGGGGAAAACCCCGCTGGCCGAATGTAGGTCGGCACCGGATCTCACGATCTAGCGAGGGTTAATCGGCCGACTAGGACCACGCAAGCAAGCATCCTGCATTTACCGTGGCTCAGTTTTTATTTATTATCGCGGTGGCAGGTGCTTGCAACAATTCTTAGGGGGGGACCAGCATTTAGCTGGATCCGATTTTTATCCCCCATGGTTGTTAGCCCGGGGGTATGGAAGATGAGAGATGATAGGAATGGATTAGGAGGCGATAGGTGATCGTGGACTTTTGGAACCATCCCAGCATTCGCCTTTATGACCGAGGGAAACCACGAAAACCCCGGTCAGGATGGCCGGCCCGGGAATCGAACCTGGACCTCCCGATTACGAAGTCAGTGCGCTACGCACTGAGCCACTTCGCTCGGTATATATATATAAAACCCTGTTTGTGTCGTTGGGCGGCGCAGTTGGAGAGCGCAGCAGTGCGCACGGGCGCTCGTCGCGGAGAGGGCGATGCGGTTTCGTGACAAATGCGGCGACGTTGCTTTCGTCGCCGGTGGATGGGCTTTCGCATCATTAACACGCACTCGCGAAATGGACGTAATTTGTCTCGCTATCGCGAAGGTCGAGTTCCTTTTCTTTTTTATTCGCTGATGAAAATCACATAGCGGCAGAAGCTCTTTTCCCCATTTGGGAAGTTTCTAGTGCTTTCCGACGAAGGGCGGGGCGAAGGGATGAGTGTGCAGCTGTCCCTGACGGCGTGCTTTTACGGGTGGCTCTGGAAAAAAAAAAAAAGAGAGAGAGAGAGAGAGAGAAAAGGAAAAATAAAATGACACCGTGACCTGTGTTGCTTCAACGCTACATAAACCACGCATGCTCTGTGTGAGTTTACTCGGACCCGCTTGCTGCGGGCTGTGTAGCTGGCGGTGTGCTACCTTTTCACCTCTGAGTACCGGAGTTCAAATCCCCGTCGATCCATGCCGAATTTGTGATAGACACGCCATGTTCACTGCAGGTTTTGTCAGGGGTGCTCCCGGTTTCTGTGCCTTTCATTCAATCATTACTCAATTATCCAATTTTCCATCTTATTTACCTACCAATAGAAATCATTCATCCATTCCAGGTACGGCCACAAGGCTGAGGCACTTCCGAATTAAACAATAGAAAAGATGCTTCTACCATATATCGGCTGGCATGCAATTTTTTAACTATATCTGGCAATCTGATGATAGTGTATAGAACTAGAAGGGGAAAAAAATTGAGATACGTCATTTTGAGAATAAACTCTTATTGGTAGTTTACTGTTGTGGGGAAGTATGGAATGGTAAATTGCGCTTATGTCAGGGGAACCAAATGGCTGGTTTATTTCCGCTGCACACTCGGAACTGCCATAATGCAGCAACCCTAACCAAGAGATATATAGATAGATAGATAGATAGATAGATAGATAGATTGATTGGTGATTACGAGCGAGTCAACGGATAAGGTCCTTATTCCCGAAAGAGTAGTGCCTCTTATTGCGGGAGATGGCTGTGATCTCCCCCCCCCTCTTGAGGGTGAGGTCCGATGTCCACCTTCGAGTTGGTTTACAGGCATTTTCCCCACCTAAGTATCACCGCCAGTGGAGGGAGCATCGCCTCAGCGGGTTCTAAGCTCAAGTTCTAAGCTCCCGACATGTGTGGTAGTGTAGTGCGAGTGGGTGTACGAAAGGGGTGAGGATAGGGCGAGGAAGAGGAAGCAACGATCGCGCGCGTTCCGTTTTTTTGGGTTCTGCTGCGGCCGCCTTCGCCTGGTGTTGATCGGTGAATCCACGAAAAACTACGAATCGGAGCAGGCGGCGGCTAGAAGTCTTCCCCACCCAGGGATTTTATTCCACGCAGCTGACGGGCCTCTCGGTGAGAAGTAGCTTGCCGCATTCGTCTGCCTCTCTCCCCATTCAATGTTTCATAACGCAGTGTTCACGTTATGATGATGATTATTATTATGATTATGATCACTATGATGATGACGACGACGATGATTATTATTATGATGACGATTATTATTATGATGATGATGATTATTATTATTATTATGACGATTATTATTATTATTATTATTATGACGATGTTTAATATTATGATGATTATTATTTCCATTGTCATTATCATTATTATTACTATTAGTATTATTATCACTAGTATTATTATTACTATTAGTATTATCACTATTATTATTACTATCACTTATTAATAATAATAATAATAATAATAATAATAATTTAATGGAAGTGCGCGAGCGCACGTGCTGAGCAAGACCTGGCCGCGTCCGACGCCCCCCCCCCCCCCCCCCCGCTGCGCTTCCGTCGCCGCGCGCGCGCGCGGGCGGGCGGAGGAAGGACCTTGCCCTGCGCGAGTCGCGGAAGTGGGTCGCGCGGCGGAAGCGGCGCGGCGGTGGGCGGGAAGAAGAAGAAGGACGCCTACCGACTGTCCCCGCACTGCACGACTGCGCTCGGCGACCAAGGGGCGGGCGAAGGGAAGCAAACCCCAGCGTGGAACCGCAACCGCGCAATACGTTGTACTTTACTAGCTGTCAGCCGACACTCCATCATAATAATAGTAATAGTAATAATAATAATAATAATAATAATAATAGTATTAACAATGATAATAATATTAGTATTAATAATAATAATAATAATAATGATAATGATAAAATAATATTAATGACTGATGACCTAGTTGTTCACATGTCGTTGGAAGAATGGCTCATCATTGTTATTAGAGCACTCGTCGTTTACTTCCTTCCTAAAAAAGGAGGAAACACTTAAAAACTCTAGAATTGGAGAAATACAAGTGTTTTGTGAAATGCAGATATTTTTAACGTTGGACGACAATAGATTAATGAAGAGATAAAGACGTTCGAAAAGAAAGTAAATGATGAGTTATTTGAGTTTCAATAACTGAAAACTCTAAAATTACGGTTTATTATGTCTTTTACTTTCTTGTACGAGTATATACCTATTTGGAACGTAGTATTGTTTATTATTTGAATGTATTCCTTGGTTAAATAATTTACAAGAAATATTTTAAATAGTTGTTATTCTTGTTCTTTAAAAAAATATTTTTGTCGTACGTAAGTAAGTAAGATAATGTTGTATAGAATTTATTATGGGGGATGGAGTGTCACATTTATTATTTACTTTCTCACCTTTTTGTAATTCTTACGTTAATTATGTACTAACTCCAAGACACTGGACATGCGCGGGGCGCCTGGCGTGTAGGCTACCCGCATGACGGTGGTGCGCTGCGGGCTATCGCTCTGGCCTGTCTGTCAAGCCGTTCCTCTTTCTCCGCGGCCGAACGTGTGAGTGGTGACAGGGAGACGGGCAGACGTTCTAGATCCACACTTGTAAGACCTCGCGTCTCCAAAGGAATTTCGTTACATCTCAAGACGCTGCGCTCGAGTGACGGCTGCACGGCGTTCTCTTTCCGTTCGCGTTATTTGGCGTCTCGGCGCAGTGATATTGTTAAATTCAGATCATGCGATGATGCGCCAAATATTGTAACTAACGCTGAACCCCATATCCAGACGGTGAGTAAGTGTACATGTTAGCTTTGAAATTTTTTTTTAAGAGAAGGATGGTCCACCGAATGGTAGTGTCCGCGAACAGGGTGGCAATTTAATGGAAAACCGGGAAAAATCAGGGAATTTCTGGGAGAGTCGTTAGATGCGAGGGAAAATGTTGAGACTTATATAACTGGATGTTATTATTTAAAAAAGTATTCAGCCAGTAATAGTGTGTCAATGTTTACTCAAGTTTTTTTCATTTTGGTTTGTTTCGTATTTTATCAGAGCGAGTTCAGAGTCCTGAAAACTTAGTACCAGTCGTTCGTCAATATTGTTGATTTTAAAAAATAAGTGTGAAATACTTTAAAAGTCTTATCAGTGAAAAAAAAAACACTGTAAAACCAGGAAAAGTGAAGGCAATGTGTTCCCAAAAATGAGGGGCCACGTCGGCGAATGATCCAGCTTTTCTTCTTGCCCTCCTTGTTTTTCTTGTGCTTTTTCACTTATCTTCTGTTATTGAAATTGTATCTGTGAAATGCCCGTAGTAAATCTCTCAAATTTGTATTTCCTATAATTATGCGAGATTTGGTATGGCAGCGTTTGCCATGGGGTGAGGGCGATTTCCGTGATGAATCTGTAAAATGTATTGGACTGTTACAGCGAAGTTCGTGGGTACAAACCCGATGAAAGCTGTGGATTTTTAAGAGCGAAAAAAAAGGCAATCGGAGGGGAAGTAAAGCTGGATGTCCTATGTAGTAGATTTACTGCATGTAAAATATCGTCCAGCCTAAAGGAAGCCTGTGAGCAAAATCCAAATCGCCTGATTCGTCGCCCGCGTAATGCCTCCTTTCTCTGCCGGCTGTTCAGAGGAGCCTATCAGAATTTGTGTGGCCAGTCCATGAAAATAAGGCGTAATTGGATTGAGTTGAGGGTGAAGGGCGTTGCAAGGGGCTTGGGTTACCGTGTCGCGGTTTTTAATAGTGTGGAATATTCTACAAATCTTATCGGTGGAAAATTAAACTGGGAAACCGGAAAAAGTGAGGGAAATGTGTTTCACGAAATGAGTGGCCACTTTGGTGAATGATCGCATATTTTCTTCTTCCCCTCTTTCTTGTTCTTTTGCTGTTTCACGTTCCTTCTGTTGTACCCAAGTTGGCGGGTTCAAACCCGATTGAAGCCGTGGATTTTTTAAGGGCAAAAAAATCCTTCGTACGCCTTCCTTCGGAGGGGAAGTAAAGCCGACTGTCCCATGTTAGTAGATTTACTTGCATGTAAAAGATCTTCAAGCCTAAATGACGCCTCTGAGCTAAATTCAAATCGCCTGTTTCTCGCCCAAGAAATACCCCCTTTCTCTGCTAGATGGTGAAAGGAGCGTAGCGAAATTTACGTGGTCAGACGGAAGAGCAGGCCTCATGGCCTGAGTCTCGCCACGTAAAATAAGGCATTAATTCAATTCAATTCAATTCAATTCTGTTAATGAAATAGTGTTGGTGGACTGCCTTGCTAGTGGCGTGGGCTACCGTGTCCTGCCCGTGTGTCGCGAGCGCATTCGAGCAGGGCTGTGCGCGCGTTGCATCAACCCCCTGTCGGAGGGGAGGGGAGGGACGACGGGCGCGGAGAGCGAAAGTGCGGGGGAGGGGGCGGGGGCGGGCAGGCGGACTCCTCCCCTCCCCTCCCCTCCCGCCACACGGAGACGGAGGGGAAGCGGCCGGCGCTGTTGCCATGCGCCCCCCCCCGTCGAGCGGCAACGTTGCCTCCTCCCTCACAGGCGAACTGGAGCGACCGTCCGTTCACACTGCCTGGGTGGCGAAACGATTAAAGGCATTACTCATCAATGGTTTTTGGAGGCGGCTTTTGATGACCTAAAGCATTGCTAAAAATGATCAATAAAATGCGCTTAAATGCTTCAAAATGCCCGAAAGAAGAAGAAACGCGACCTAAAAAATTTGATCAAAACCACTTAAGATGACCAACTCGAGCTGGTGGGTTTGTTACTGATGTAATCGAGGCTTCTTCCTTTTTCTTTTTTGTATATATATTTTTTTCTCATGTGAACTCAGCTTCCGAAACCTTTGGTTTGAACTGTTCTTTTAAAAAAAATCTTTGCTTTTATTAATCGCGACATCGGCCGAACAGGCAGTGGTGTCGATAGGCGTCACAGGAATCTATGAGCGTAGAAAACGAATAGGCTACTCAGGAATTGTGGGAAACATTTGTTGCACCTTGTAAATATTGTTTGAAGCAAATATCATTAAATTATATTAAAATCGATGAAATCCGCGAAATTACGTAAATATGCAAAAAAAAAAAAAAGAGACTTATTAGTCGAAATCGACGGAAAAGGAAGAAAAAAATTACATAAAATGGTCATTTCGTTTTGTCATATCATTAAATGAATGTCTGTACTAAACGGCGTTGTTCTAAAGAGATAAGGGAAAAAATGACATTTAATTACAATCGCACCCTTCTCATCTCTCAGCGATAGCAATAACATTATGTTGTCGATCGTGGAGTTTACAAGTTTGAATCGCCCGCGTATCCTCTCGATGCCCTCGTGTGCACGTCAAGAAGCTCCTAGAATTCATCATAAGGCCTGCTGCAATTTGCGTGTTTGTTACTTCTTTGGAACTACCTTGGACACGGAAGGGTTTCTTATGTGTGTTGTTTGATCTCAATGTTAATCGAAACCTGAAATAACATTGCATCTCAGAATTGTATTGAAATAATGATAGGATGAAAAACTTATATTTGTTCTAGCCTTGTTGAAAGGAATTGATCCGGTGGAATTAACAATTGTAGTACAAACATGGGTAGGAGTGCAACCCGGTGTGATGCATTCTGATACTAGGATCCACAGAGCAACAATGGGAATTTGATTGCAAAAGATAGGCGTGTGCCATTAGATACATGTTACAAAATATTTTTCACATCCAACTTTATATAATATTCTTTGAGCCAAGTTCTCTAATACGCCATACAAATTGCTTCTGCTCTCTACTGCAGGGGTCACTTAACATACGATGCTTCTGAGCAAACGTTTTAAAATCTTGCTACGAGCTACCACAAGAAACGAAAACAGAAATGAAAACTTTACTTTAGCAAATGTCTGATGGGCACGCGAAAAACTTATGACATATCAAGCTCGTAAAATCAGCTACAAGACTGTCAGCTACAGTTGACAGTTTTTCAATCTTACCGTGAGCTACCAAAAGATACCAGGTTAGAAATAAGAACTTTCGTCTAACTATCCTCATTGGCAAATCTCTGCTCTTTAGTCCTAGCTGCGGCGTGCGTTTCCAGGTACGTCCTGGTACCTCATGCTAGCGGAATGAGGATTTTGGTTCGTTGATGTAAACCCCTCACTTTTGATGTTAGGATGAGCGTAGTAATAACTGTCTTAAGATCCCCCGATTCAAAATGGTTTATGGAAGTTGACCAGCAGTTTCTGGGTTCGGAGCTGGATTAATGTTGCCACAGAAAGTGGAGTGTAACGAAACACCTATAGCGCGGGCATGAATTGTAACTGTACATATTTTTGTTTTGTGTTTTGTCATTTGTATTTTTGTTTCGATGTATACCAGTGCGTTGAAATAGAGGTCCAGTTTTTAATCAACTGGTGTTGAAAACCATTCGAAATTCAGAGTCTCACTAATTTAACTATTTAAATTTACCTGTAATTAAATATCAGAATGTTAATTTAATTGCACAGTGAATTGTGACAGATAGGTTTAATATCTACGGGATTTGACGTCAGGCTCGGGTCGCATTTTGTTACGCATATACAGGTCTGGAGACCTACATCCATCGCTGGTGTATTTTTTTAAATTATTTATTTTCTTTGTGCCGCGTCCTCGAATAAAAACGTGTGTATCAACGTATATATACAGTATACACAGCGTGCCGGCCTTTCAGCATATTGCAATGTTTGTGTTGGTATTTTGTTAACGTTTGCCAGAAGAAGAAAAAATCAGCTTTACTGCTGAGGTTTCTGTGGAAGGCTCTGTATCTGTGTACCCGCAACTTGTGCTCCTGAATAAATGTTAAATTCTAGGACATGAATGGGTGTCGAAGACGCCTTTTCTCAATGAACGTGTGCGAAATGTCATGCAATGAGATCACACTGGTGGCATTTGCTCGTGAGTGGTTGGCACGGGTGTTTGGCGGTACCCTTGCGTCAGAACGTGTGCCCTACTTACGTGAAGGAACGAATTTCCTACCAATCAGCTGCAAATATTCTACGGGTTTCTTCTTTAAATGAGATTTTTCACTACATGTTCATCGACTAAACGTATGACCTTCAACACCTTCACCTACCCGAGAAGTTTGTATCATTTAGTCTTACAAATCTGTGTAACCGAGTCGCAGGCATTGCCTCGGACATCGCGGCCTCTGGCCGTGACATGCTGGTGTACACGTGAGATATATCATCTCAGACGGAAAGGAAACGAAAGGGAGTGCTAATTTCTGAGCATAGATGGAATGACACTTGGCATCTACGCCCACCTTTTTTTCGGTCAGGTGTTCACAGCCGTGGTTTGCCTTCGCCTTCCACTGTGTGAACGATGGCACTTTGCGTTTAATCCCCCTGAGTGAATTGTCACATGCCGACTTTATCGGTTGTGCCGTCGTCTTAGGCCGTCTGGCTGGGAGACGAGGTGATAAAGCTGTTTGAGCGTTCTCGTAACTCGATTCCGGCATTCGATTTGCTGCTTTTTTCCGCTGTTGAATTATCTTTCCGTAACTGTTCCTCCGGCTGTTGCCGGAGTTTCTTCTTCCTCCTTCTCCTTTTCCTCCCTCCTCGCTCTGCCCGCGAGGCGCAGCGCCCGGGTTGGCTCTCGCTTCGTTCTGGCGGCCACACACACACACACAAAAACAAAAAGAGAGCGAGAAACGGAGAGAAGGGGAGAGAGAAACAGATACAAGAGAGAGGAAAATGGAGAGAGAGAGGAAGATGGAGAGAGAGGGGAAGATGGAGAGAGAGGGGAAGATGGAGAGAGAGGGGAAGATGGAGAGAGAGGGGAAGATGGAGAGAGAGGGGAAGATGGAGAGAGAGGGGAAGATGGAGAGAGAGGGGAAGATGGAGAGAGAGGGGAAGATGGAGAGAGAGGGGAAGATGGAGAGAGAGGGGAAGATGGAGAGAGAGAGGGGAAGATGGAGAGAGGGAGGGGGGCGGAGACCCGGCTGTTACCTCCGCCTCTGCAGCCGGAAGCGCACTAGACCCGCTTCGCCCCGTCCCTCTCTGCCCTCTCCGCCCCCGCGCGCCGTTGACGCGTATCGATCCGCCGTCTGCGGGGGCGGAGCCTGCCAGCCAGCGGAGGCCCCTCATTGACCGCCCCGCCCCGCCCCGCCCCGCCCCGCCCCGTCCCCCGCCCCGTACCGCGTCTCTCCATTCATCCCTCCGGCCGACGGCGACGCGCCGTAAACACGGCGCGGGCGGACCGCCCCCGCGCCGTCAAAAACTGGCGCCAGGGCTAATGGCGCTCGGGCAGGTGTGCGAGAACCCGCGACCGCCTGCGAAGCACGCCCGCCGCCGCGGCCGCCGCCGCGCGCAACTTCCTGCTTGGCGCCGGGGATGGGGGTGAGTGGAGAGGGTAGGCGCTATTCCAACCGGGGAGGAGCTCGGTTCTGGATCTGGTGGAGAATCGGACACGTCCAACTCGGGTTTCTTGCCGATACACGTCGTTAGCAGCAAACGGGGTGTGGCGGGGGCGCATATCCGCCGTCGGAGGACTATGTTTCGGTCCTTCGCCAGACAACTGCGGTGGGGATTTTGAATGTTCTCCTGGTTGGATTCCAATACCCACGTCGTTATTGCTAGGGATGATGTGGTGAGAAGCGGGGGGAGGGGGGCAGCCATCGCGGTCGCACCGATCCGGTTGTCCCCTTGTGGTGTGGACTCGTGGCCTGGAGATATTATGTAGGTATTGAATGCTTCTTCGTTGCCCACGTCGTCAGTACCCAATGTCCGAGGCCAATGTTGGGACTTAGCTCCTTCATGCGAAAACATTCGCGGGGATTAGAAACTCCGGCCTGGTTTATTGTTGATACGTCGGTGGTGACAGTGTTGCCGTGGTGGAGATGCGAGGAGATGAGACTTTCGGCTCCGAAAGCGCAATCCCCTTGGGTCCCTTATGGGGTTGAACTCATGGTCAGTGGTCCTCAACCCAGGAGAAATTGATTAGAGAATCTCCCGTCGCGGGAGTGTGTAGCAATCGCTTATGCTGTGAATGAAAATCTGGGCTGGTCGCTTCCCGTAGACGTCGCGTGTGTTTGTTCCGAAGAGGGTTGCGAATGTAGGGAAGAGATCGATACCTCCAAATCTGCTCGTGCATGATCGAACAGCAGAACACGATACTGAGTGTAGAGCAATGAATTCTGAATTATTTATGCGATTGTGAGCTTCACTAAAACGCTGAACCTTCTGTGGAAAATAGTACACCCGATAAAAATGCGAATAAAATTTCTAGCCCTTGCTCTATACTATGTTACTTTTTTATTGTATTCAGCGTTGTATTGTTCTGTGATCCAGCACTGCGAAACCAGCCTTTGACGGACTGATTATTTATCAGTATTTCATTCATTAGACGATAACGATGTTTTAAATACATGTATTTATGATCGTTGATGAAAAAGAGCTGTATTGCTATTTAATGTTTCTCAGATTCCATGCTGTGTTGTACTCGCGCGTTTGTCATTTACATCCTAAAATTTTGTTTTTGTTTGTTTCAGGTAAGGCAGTACACGTGGATCATTTCATTCTTTCCTCGAACAGTCTACATGCGTAGGTAATATAGTCTTCGAAAGATTGCATCAGCAAGGTACTGTGAATACTCGCATTGTTTGTGGCCTTTTGCATAATACGCTGTTTCCAGAAGAATCAAGTAATTCCAAACATGCTTAATATCATCATTCGATACATACAAGAAGTGCACTATGTTTCATTACTAAATTATAGATGGGGTTGTACTATGTTAATCATAAAACACGCTGTTTGAGAATTGTGTGATATGCTCTACTCCGAATTTTCTATTTTTTTTTATTGGGTTACGTGAATTTTCTTGAAGGAGAAACATGTTCCTTTTGTCACTGATGAGTTAATCTGAGTGGGGTATGATGTGAGTTAATTTTTAGTTGCGTGTGCAAATTCACTAAATGTATGTATCTACACCCAAAAGAACTGCATGCTTCTTTTTCTTCGTAAGCGATGCTTGTGCCAACTGCGCGAAACACGATCATGACGAAAACTAACAGATAGCCTGTAAAGTTGGAGACCGTGTGGACCGATGGAGTCGTCGATTTATGAAAGACTACTTCAGTGATTGTGCTTGATACTGTGCAGATACTGTGCTTCTGGTGATTCTCAAACCGGATCGTTGATGTTAATTTCCTTTTATCTAGAAATGTTACGCAAGTGAGAAAGAGTGTTCGTGACATAATTGAAAACAATTCGTAACCACAGCGCGGTCCAGAAGCTCGTTGACTTATGCAATAACAACTTCAAAATCAAAGGGATACACATTTCGACTGTTCGTTTATAAGGATCGTTTCCATGCGATGCTTTGCTCTGCTCGAGCCCTGGGAAGGCCTCTTTCGGAATTGCTTTCGAGATTGTCTGCTCCGCTTATTGGGCTTCTGATTGTCCTCAATCAAATTTTAAATTCTTTCTGAGTTTTGTGCTTTGAAAAAGAAGGAAAATTTCCGTAGGTGACAAATTCTGTGTTTTAAGGTGAGTGGTCAAACTTGAAGACTTGCATTTCAGCAAAGAACCGGTATTCCATTGCTGGCTAATGAGTCAATTTTAGTGCAGCGAGTCAAAATCGCTAAAGGTGAAAAGGTTCTAAAGCACTTCAAAGGTCTGCGTTTCTGAAACTTTTGCTTTGTCGCAAAGAGTAATTGTGAACTGCTATTCTTCTCGTCAGATCTTGTGAATCGCACGCAACAACAATAATGGGTTTTATCAGTCGTCCGTAGTATTACAAGAGGACGGCTATGCTTTTTGCTTGTCGACGTAACTAGCGGTTCGAACTTCGTAGTTCGGAAGTTATTAACTCGAATAATTAATCGGACGGCTACAAAAATTAGTTCCATAGCATACGGAGTGCACCATGAATATTTTTATTTTCCCGTACGTATAATACGGAGAATTGGGAAAGTTATGTATTGCTGCGGAAAATCGATTTCGAGATTTCAACGGAAATACGTTTTGCGGTCTCCTGATCCCGAAAGGGTTTTTTTCCAAAACGTCTGTCCGTCTGTGAACACCACTTGCGCCTAAACCATACGTGTTTTTTTTCCCCCTTCAAATTGAAGAAACCCCTGTCCATCTGGCTGGTCCATCTTTTCGAACGGATAGTGCTCACTGGACTCTTTCATGTGGCGTAAAGTTCATTTCGCTGTTGTTATTGTTGTTTTTTTTTCTCAAAAATTACCCAAATGTACTTATTTTATCTCAGTAAGTATCTCACGCCATTAATATGCACATTTGCAAACAATTGTATTTGTGTGTTAAAGTGCTTCAAATGACTTCAAATAAAGTTTTTCGAAAACTCAAATTTTCTGTGAAAAATAATTTCATATTTCAAATTCACAGTAATGCCGCTTAAGAGTCTTTTTTTTTAAATGGCTCCAAATTTTGTAAAGGAAATGGCTATTTAGGACTAGGTTTTACTTTTCTTTCATATTCATAAAATATTTCCATTCTATTTGTAGGAGACCGACAAAAAAAGAAAATTTAGAAATAATATATTTTGGGCGGCGATAATAGCTGGCAAGGGTATGTGACAAATTCGCTGCCGAGACGGAAGGAATAGAAAACTAATACGACAAAGTCTGTGCCATTCTGTAGCACCACTTTATATATATATATATATATATATATATATATATATATATATATATATATATATAAATGAGAAGGAATATTTGAAGCTTACAGACTAACGAAATCGTAGCGCGTAGTCGCGAGTTGCGGTGAAGCGCGAACCTTGAGTGAAGCCGTGAACGCCGCCGCTGGGCGCGGTAACGTTGCTCTCCCCTTCACTGCAGTGTCAGTTGCTTCACTGCCATGAGAGATCTGGATCAACACTCCCAACCACTCGTGTTAAGAGACCCTCAACACCCTGCGAGGTAGTTGGGCGTTTACAAACTTCGTCAGGCGTGCAACAGGCTTAGCTTCGTCTCGGAGTATCCGAAGTAGCCGGCGTTATGTGTGTGTTTCACAATTGCGCGTTACAGAGGGAATTAATTTTAATTTATTGTGAGGCAGAAGGTTTTTTTTCTCCATCTCTGCTCCGCTTATTTCCGCACTTCCCCTGCTGGGCTCCACCATTCTTGAATTGAATGAATGCCTTATTTTACGTGGCGAGACTCAGGACATCAGGCCCGCTCTTTTCGCTACGCTCCTTTCACCCTAGCAGAGAAAGGAGGTATTTCTTGGGCGAAAAACAGGCGATTTGAATTTAGCTCAGAGGCTACGTCATTTAGGCTTGATAATCTTTTACATGCAAGTAAATCTACTAACATGGGACAGCCAGCTTTACTTCCCCTCCGAAGGAAGGCGTACGAAGGACTTTTTCGCCCTTAGAAATCCACGGCGTCGATCGGGTTTGAACCCGCCAACTTGGGTATAAGAGTTCGTAAATTGCAAATTCATATGTTAATAATGCTAGAACGTAAGTCTATTTAGCACTTAATTTTGTAATATTATTACATAAGATGAAAGGTGTACCGTAGTTTTATTGTGAATTAAAGGTGGCTAGCATTCTATAAATTTATTTTAATGATTTTGTAGGTTGGAAACCATTAAAATTACTGAATTTGGTGACGTTGGAGTTGGATGGATCGCTAGTTACGAAATTAGTTACATTTTAATAACTAAACAAATAAATTAACAAGCAAATAACAAAATTGTGTGCACGTGCTATTAAAGAAGGCAGCAAATTACCGTTTTCTCCTGGTGCCACACCGATCACTGATGTCGCAAACTACTCTCTCGGAGAGTAACCCAGAGAACATCTCAATCCTCTTTCGCCACTCTTGGGGAGAGAGAGGGACTGGGAGATCAGTCGCCGAGGCTCACCTGTCTGCCTGGCAGCTGCGGGGGCGTCGCAATTAGCCGGGTGGGCCCCACCAACGCGCTAGACCTCAGCGCCTAAGGGCCCCTTCCCACGGCGCGACGGCGGGGCGCTTCGCAGCAGCGCGGCGCGTAGCAGAGCATTGGTTTGAATGGAGGCCTTCCCACGTGCAGCGGGTGGCGGCTGCTGCGGCAGCCGACGCCGAACTCCAGCTACGCGAAGCGGAGGAGGGGCCACGCGCCACCGCTAGCAGAACACAGCTTTAAATGGGAGCCTTCCCACTGCGGCCGCCGGTCGCGGTTTACCTGTTGCGGTCCCTTTGTTCGTCGTCGCCGGAGGGTCGGCGAAACCTATCCCTCCAGACCCCACCCCCTTCCACGGCGGGCGGCGGTGCGGCCGTGACTGCGGCGGTGGCTGTGTCGGAAGGGCTCTGCTGCTTGAAGGAAGCGCGGCGCCGTGGCGCCGTGGGAAGGAGCCCTAACTCCCCCCTTCGTTGACTGGAACGTATTCTTATACGGACCAACGGTACCTCAGTGGGAGAATTTTTAGGTATTTGCCTAATACATTTTTGGCGATGTCATTAAAAATCACGCACAAACACGTTTAATGTCTTTGCGATTTCAATGAACAACGTTTATAGTACCCTAAAATACATATATTTTAGTATTGCAATTACGGCTTACGGGTTTTCTAACCCCTTAAATCACCATTTCATTGTGATAATTAATCGTGCTCCTGACCTGCAATGAGAAACATTCGCATGTTCCATTAAAAAACAAATTAAGATGAAAAGTCATCTTTATAGGCGTATTGCGTTTATTTAGTGACACCGAAACGGTATGACACGCTCACAACCGGCAATAACAAATTAATTTGAACATGCCTATCAATGATCTATCATCCCTCACATGGTTTGACTTTGCTTTTCGAAAGTGATTGTCTCTCTGTTCTCGTATCTATCTATGAGTCTAGTCGAGCAGGCAAAGTAGGTTTCCGTAGATGACTTTGAGGGTGCGGGTAAAGGGGAGACTCGAAACATTCTTGAAAGTGAATTGGCTCGTTCAGACGGAAGCAATAATCTGTGCCGTAACATTTCATTAAATTTCAAGACTGTTTCACTCACGATACCCGTCGGATAAGATTTCTTCGGAATTAGTTTTCGTGGTTGACGCCTCCCTAGTAACTATAAACATATACGGGGATCCCTGACTGAGGTGGCTTAGGGCTCAGTGATGCCGCTATGGTGTCGTTCAATCTCCCGTTTGGATGAAACTATTAACAGCTGATATCTGCCTCGAGCAGAGTTGCGACAATCGCAGTATAGGCCGTGTTCAGCCGCTGTCTGGAGGAGAATTCTAGCGGCCGGCGTCTCTGATCGGTAGTTTGCCGTGGTTTCTCCAGATCCATCCCGGTCGAATGCCCAACGAACGGGCCACGGACCGCGCGCGATCTTTCTTTCCTCATCCTTGTCCTATCCGCACTCCCTACCTACACTAACATGTACCACACTTCCGCACGTGTTGGGAAACCAGTAGCAAGCTTAGAGCTTGTTCCAGCAGTACCCTTTTGGTGTGATGTACGTCGATGGGGAATATAAGTCGTGTAGGTCGGCGCCGGATCTCGCCGTCCGACAGGAGAGGGACATGCACTGTACTTCCGGGCCTTATTACCAGACGAGTTAACACGCGCGGAAATATGGAAATAATCAATTCCTCGATCTGTACCGGCAGCGATTTTGTTCAACTCGGAAGTGGTGGTAGTTCCGTTGCGCGCAACGCGATACGCCCGGACGAGAGTGGCCCGGTAGGCCCGTGAGTTCGCACGGAATGTAATGAGCACGAAATGAGCTCGTAGACACTAGGCGAAAGTGCAGGCGTCTTCGCAGGGTGGTCAAGAGCTCGGCGTTCTGCAACCCGAACGTGCGCAATTGTTGGTTCCCCTGAACGTTCTGGAAAATCTTGGGGGGGGGGTGCAGGCAGGTCATTTCAGTGCTCTGGAAAAGTCGGAGAAAAAATTGAGACGGGTAAATAACTATAATAGATAAGGAAAGTTACTCAATGTTCACTTTTCCGTATATGTATGTACGTACGGAGTAATATAGTTATAATATTTCCGTTCTACTATTCAGAAACCGTAAAAATTATGAAAAGTTTTTTTTAAAAAATGTACTTTGGGTGACGATAGTAGTGGGCAACAGTATGTGGCACGTTCGTATAGCTAGCCGAGACCAAAGGATATAGAAAACTAATACGGGAAAGTCTGTGCCGTTCTGTAGCACCACAAGTTATTTGTAGAATTTTGTTTTTTAGTTTGTTCTTCGTCATATCTCAATCAAAACTGACGTGTTTGCTGTAGACGTGCTTTAATTCTTAAATAATAAAGTGAAGTAATAGTTGAGGTACTGTACGAATCTTGTCAGTGGAAGAAAAAAAAAGGCGCGTTGTAAAAGCATGAAAAGTGAGGGAAACTTGTTCGAGGAAAGGCTTCCCCATTCACCGTGCGCGGCGCGACCGCCGTTAATGCGTTCTTACATTCTGTGGCCGCGCACCTCCGCCGCCACGCCCCCCTCCGCGCGCCGCGGCCGTTCACCGACGGCGCGGCGCGCAGTGCGCGGACTCGCCGCGGCGAGGCGCCACCGCTCGGCCCCCCTCCCCTCTCCTCACCCCGCCGACTGTGCGTCTGGTCATTGTGCATCCGCCGTCGCCCCTCCCGGACGGACTCCGGCGGGTGGACCGCCGTTTGAATGGCGCAAGGTGCAACGCGCCGGGGGGGGGGGGGGTGACGCATAGCACAGTGCCGCTCCACCACCGCGCTTGCCCCCTACGACACGGAGCGTTTAGGTACTGAGGTTCTCCCTGGCGCACAAACGCCTTGCTCCCCTCCCTTCGGAAATATTTCTTAATTGCATTAATACAGTAGACTAATTAACTAGTATTGTACTGGTTCAAACATGTTTTGACATTTTGCAATTACGAGTATCTATCAGTCTATCGTTAGGTTTCTATTTCACACGTTGTTGATGTTTTTCTTTTTCGTTTTATTTTTGTCAATTTGTTCTCTGATTAATTGTCGTGCTTCTTTTATAGTTTCTTCCGAAGCAGTATATTGCTGTATATATTTATAGAAATCATCTTTAAGTAATGATTTGGTTTTACTCTAAAGGGGAAAAGTTAACATCAAACAAACAAGCAGTCGGGTCTGAAACGGTTCAAATTATTATTTTTAAAAAAACACACATTAAACGAAAAAAAAAAAACACATAATTTGAAGCTGATCTATATTTCAATAGTTTTTGTTTCTCTTACATTTAGAGGAAATCAAATCTCAAAACATAGAGATGAAACACATTAGAAATTAACAGAATATTTTAATAAAATGGTTTAAACTGATTTTTTTTAACGTATGGGTGTGGCTTTGCATACTTTTAAAGAACCGAAAGTCTAAAAAATGTTTCTAACATTTTTTTTCTGGGACGTGGCACTACCTTCTAACCATCTGCGCACTTTGATTAGGTAAATCCGGGCCTGACCATTGTTATAATTATTCATATTTTAATAAAATGTCGTTTTTTTCTTTTCACTTTAGAACAATGTCTTTCAATACAGAATTTAGTTTTAAGTGATGACAAAAGAAAATGATGAATTTTTGTTTTTAATTTTTCGTCGATTTCGACTAACAAGTCGTGTTTTATCTTATCCCATTTTTTTTAAAAAATCGCTGATTTCATCGTTTTTAATATCGTATTAATGGTACTTGCTTCAAATAATATTTAAGTGATGCAACAGATGTTCTCCACAGAATTCCTACGTACATATTCGTTTTCTTCGCTCAGACATTGTAATGCCAGCCGTTGTATGTAATAGAAGCTTCATGTGACGCCTGTCAGCGCCATTGTCTGTTCGGCCGATTTCGGGATAACTAAAGACAGATTTCGTGATAAAGAACTGTCCAAACCAAAGGTTTTACAAGCTGAGTGCACTTAAACGAATAGAAGCAGCCTCGATTACACCAGTAAACGTATCCAGCTTGAGTTGTTCATCTGAAGAGGTTTCGATCACATTTTTTACGTCATTTGTGTTTGCTTTTAGGGCATTTTTAAAACACTTTAAGAGCCTTTTATTGGTCACTTTTGGCGATGTTTTAGAGGGTCACAATCCGCCCCCCCCCCTAGTTACAATGAATTACGTGTGTTCGCCAGGCGCCGACGGGTCTCGAGGGGGGGGGGGGGGGGGGGGCTGCCCGCCGCCTCCGTCCATCGCTCGCGCACGTGCGATGCCAAGGGCGAATGCACGGGCCGTGGGCGCTTTGAATTGAATTGAATTAATGCCTTATTTTACGTGGCGAGACTCAGGCCATTAGGCCTGCTCTTCCGTCTGACCACGCAAATTTCGCTACGCTCCCTTCACCAACTAGCAGAGAAAGGAGGTATTTCTTGGGCGAGAAACAGGCGATTTGAATTTAGCTCAGAGGCTACGTCATTTAGGCTTGAGGATCTTTTACATGCAAGTAAATCTACTAACATGGGACAGCCGGCTTTACTTCCCCTCCGAAGGAAGGCGTACGAAGGATTTTTTCGCCCTTAAAAATCCGAGGCTTCGATCGGGTTTGAACCCGCCAACTTGGGTACAACAGTCCGAAACGCTAAACGTTACACCATCGCCGCCGCTAATGCTTTGCGCCTCCTCTATAAATTGACTGTGAACCTGCGGTGAACAAGAGGGGGGGGGGACGCGTTGTAAATCATACGCAGAACATCCGGGGCACTTGGGTGGACGGAAACGCTCGAACAGTATTTGGGGAAACTTGGGTGGACGGAAACGTTCGAGCAGTATTTGGGGAAACTTGGGTGGACGGAAACGCTCGAGCAGTATTTGGGGAAACTTGGGTGGACGGAAACGTTCGAGCAGTATTTGGGGAAACTTGGGTGGACGGAAACGTTCGAGCAGTATTTGGGGAAACTTGGGTGGACGGAAACGCTCGAGCAGTATTTGGGGAAACTTGGGTGGACGGAAACGTTCGAGCAGTATTTGGGGAAACTTGGGTGGACGGAAACGTTCGAGCAGTATTTGGGGAAACTTGGGTGGACGGAAACGTTCGAGCAGTATTTGGGGAAACTTGGGTGGACGGAAACGTTCGAGCAGTATTTGGGGAAACTTGGGTGGACGGAAACGTTCGAGCAGTATTTGGGGAAACTTGGGTGGACGGAAACGTTCGAGCAGTATTTGGGGAAACTTGGGTGGACGGAAACGTTCGAGCAGTATTTGGGGGAACTTGGGTGGACGGAAACGTTCGAGCAGTATTTGGGGAAACTTGGGTGGACGGAAACGTTCTAGCAGTATTTGGGGAAACTTGGGTGGACGGAAACGTTCGAGCAGTATTTGGGGAAACTTGGGTGGACGGAAACGTTCGAGCAGTATTTGGGGAAACTTGGGTGGACGGAAACGTTCGAGCAGTATTTGGGGAAACTTGGGTGGACGGAAACGTTCGAGCAGTATTTGGGGAAACTTGGGTGGACGGAAACGTTCGAGCAGTATTTGGGGAAACTTGGGTGGACGGAAACGTTCGAGCAGTATTTGGGGAAACTTGGGTGGACGGAAACGTTCTAGCAGTATTTGGGGAAACTTGGGTGGACGGAAACGTTCGAGCAGTATTTGGGGGAACTTGGGTGGACGGAAACGTTTGAGCAGTATTTGGGGGAACTTGGGTGGACGGAAACGTTCGAGCAGTATTTCGGGAAACTTGGGTGGACGGAAACGTTCTAGCAGTATTTGGGGAAACTTGGGTGGACGGAAACGTTCGAGCAGTATTTGGGGGAACTTGGGTGGACGGAAACGTTTGAGCAGTATTTGGGGGAACTTGGGTGGACGGAAACGTTCGAGCAGTATTTGGGGAAACTTGGGTGGACGGAAACGTTCTAGCAGTATTTGGGGAAACTTGGGTGGACGGAAACGTTCGAGCAGTATTTGGGGGAACTTGGGTGGACGGAAACGTTTGAGCAGTATTTGGGGGAACTTGGGTGGACGGAAACGTTCGAGCAGTATTTGGGGAAACTTGAGTGGACGGAAACGTTCGAGCAGTATTTGGGGGAACTTGGGTGGACGGAAACGTTTGAGCAGTATTTGGGGGAACTTGGGTGGACGGAAACGTTCGAGCAGTATTTGGGGGAACGTGCGGAGACAGGCAGCGTCCGCCTTGTAATTCCAAAGCGGGGTTCTATAAATTGAGATCCCCTTTGAGCCTTTGGACTTTTTTTTTCGCTGTTCTGGGTACACCCGCTCCGTGGCACGCATGAGAAATCAGAATCAAGTACAAAATTCGAAATGATATACAATGAAATTGACTCGTCGATATTCGAATCATTACGAGCCTCTACTGTTTTATCGCCGGCCAGGATAGCCGAGGTCGCTAAGACTGAAGGGCCGTAGCTGCCTCGTGCCTGAAGGGTCGTGGGTTCGAACCCCGGCCGGGGCATGGATGTTTGTGTGTGTCCGTATAAAGTATGCGAGTTCCTCTATGTTACCGCTAAAAGTTCAAAAACCAATGGTAAATTACAGTGGTCGCTGTAGGACCCTGTAGTTAAAAAAAGCTACCTTTAAAAAAATGTTTTAACAAATACTGTATAACGCAAAGGCTGGTCATTCAGTGTTGGGATCCATTAAGAAGCAATTATCGCTTTTAAAATATTGGTTTCCAAAGTCTGGAACGTTTGCAGAGTTCAGATTATTATTATTTATTATGACAATATTAATTTTACTTCCTCGCCTACAGCTTACGTATAATATAGAACGCGAAGTACGTTTGTAAAAAAAAATGCGGAGGTTCTATTTTCGTTAAACCTACAGAAATTTTGAAAATTGGAAAATTTACAAATAATGCAAGAAAATATGTGCTATTCTAGCGTTTCTTCTTTTAAAGTGCAAAAGTTATAGTTCCGATCGATTTGATTACTAAATGTTCAGTATTTCTTCAGGAGGTATGTTGTTTCATGGTGCTTAGGACTTCTCGAAGGTATTAAATCCGTCCGTTTTCGTGGGACTCGGCGGCTAAGTTTCCTTAAATCTTGTTTTACACGGTTATTTTTGCATCCTTTTTTCATCATTTTTCTGTACAGAAAATGCATGAAAAAATGACGTTCGTTTCTACGCGTTATGTTTCGGTGCCGAAACTGGATGAGTGATTCCAGCGTTTTACACGGTCATTTCTGTCTTTGTACGTAATCATAAAGGAAATACTTCCTCCGGACGCCGCATATAGCGCTGAAGTTAAAACATTTGAACATCGGATCTGTGGTAACAAATTAAGTTAGGTTATATTAGGACCGAGCACGGAGGCGACAATATTAGAATACAGTATATAATTTATTTCTCACTACATAACCACTTCACATTACAATTCAACACATCAGAATGCTCTCACGCAACTACCAAATGAACATATCGCTTCACACACATAACAAACCAGAGAAAGTTCCGTAAAGTGCCGCCAGGAGCGCGGTGGTCAAACTGGATGAAATCTGAACCGAAAAATGAAGCATGCGTAATTTTATCGTACAAATTACATCCAGTCTGATCTGTATCTTTTCTGTACCTGCAAAAAATGATGAAAAAATGATTGTGTAAAACAGGCTTAAGTCAAGTTTGGCGCGAGAAATATCCTCCGCCGCACCACCGGCGTCGGGGTGGTGGAGGGCTGGGACAAGCGCCTCTAAACATCGCCACCTCCGCCGCTTTGGTTATTTTCGGTACAAAGTTACAGAGTTATTTTCGCCCAGGGGCGGCTCCAAGGGGTGAGTGCTTCAGCCCGCTGAGACCAGAAATGTTACAAATGCTACAATGAAATTGTTACATAACGTGTGTTTAAAATATGTATTTGTATACAAGATTGTGTCATTAAATGTTTATTTACACACCGTTATAATTTTAATATTTTTTTAAAATTTAATGTGTATTTACAATTTGATTACGATTGTTGTACAAAAATGTACACTAATAATAAAGCGTTTATCAAATAGTTCTTGCGGTTCTATAGGTGCACTTCCTTTGTTTTCTGTTGTAGTTGTTTATCCAAAAGGTGATTAAACGAGATCTTTAGTGAGTACTTCCGTTAGTTCGTTAATGTAATAAGAGTAATGTGAATGGCATTACGGTCACAGAACAAATAGTATAAATAGAAATACTTTTAAGACAAACGTAGTATCTGTATTTAAACATTACATCACGTTTCATTGCCAATCGTCTGACACAGGCTCTAAAGAAAAATGGCTGTTGTTTGTTTCAAACGATTGCAGTTGCTCAGATTTTGAGTAAACCTATTTCCCGAACCGTTTACTTTTGACATTTTTTTGGGGGTTGTTCAAGCGCTCTGAGAGGCCAAAGACGTAAAGTACAGAACTTCCCACTTTTCTTCCTTAATTTGAACCGCCCGGCACAATCCTCGCATTATAAGAAATGCGTTGTCCTGAATATATTCGATAATCGCCATTTAATCTGTGGTAAAGAAATCAACGAAGTATTGTCTTCAACGAAGTATTTTTTCAAACAACCGATGATTGGCCATAGGAGCTTCCATGCTTTGTGGTAAAGAAATCAACGAAGTATTTTTTCAAACAACCGATGATTGGCCATAGGAGCTTCCATGCTTTGTGGTAAAGAAATCAACGAAGTATTTTTTCAAACAACCGATGATTGGCCATAGGAGCTTCCATGCTTTGCTGATTTTCGGTTAAATGTCAGCCTGCAGGCAGTGATGTGCGTGACGTAAAGAACCATAGTCTGCATCTACGCGTAAACGCTTTTGACGTAGAAAAAAAGTAAGCTATGTAGACAACGGTAATATTTTTTGTGGGGTAGGATCGAATCTATGAGGGCCATGATCCACCCAAAAGCCAAAAATTATGTATAATTATACTCGATTTATCCGAAGCAATACTACAAATTGATTGGATCACATCCAAAGGAGTCCTACTTCTACGAATTTTTTATTTTTTTTATTTTTAAAATATTTTGTTAATTTCAACTTAAAATGGTTTTGCTTCAAAAAAAAATACGGAGCGGGTGACAGTCATGACTGGAATTACCTTCTTCCTCAGAAATACTTACTGGGTCCGCCTCTCTTGCGCGGCGGGCAAAGATGTTGGTGACACTGCACGTAGAGGGAAAGGCGGAGGCATAGTGGTCTGATGTGCAAGTGGAAACAAGTCCCCACAGGTTCCTTGAGACGGTTACGAAGGTTGTGATTTCTTCATTAGGAGCGGTGTATTTTGTTTGACTTACTGAATCGAAAATAACTGTTTTAATGGTACATATTGTAACACCCCCGGTCGTCTCGTGAGAGAACGCCCGGTAAGCGGCCCTGAAATAGCTCAGTCGGTGATGGAAGGAATTGTTAACAAATACTGGTAACATGAAAGAAACACTTTGATCACTGGTAAAATCACTTTTATTCCTGGGCAAAATAATTCAAAATGCCCCAGGGAAGTTACACATTAAATAGAATCGGAAATCTGAAAATTAGGTGGACAGATAAGAAGATGAAAAGTTAGTAGCCAGTATAAAGCTTAGAAATTAGTAAGACTTATAGTTAGCATCACAATGGTAACAAATATTACAGATTATTGTGTCTTAGCGCGACACCGCATTACAGGATTTTCGCAGGGGTGAATACCCTGAATTATATTGCCTTGGTAAAGTTTTCTTTTGTGGGCCCAAGACGGGTGCGTTGCGGCCGAGAGGGCGGCGGCAACCTTCACAGGGGACGCGGCCGGGGCGATGTCCTTGTGCCCACCCAGGCACGCCTGTCAGCTGGTCTGGCGTCTGAGGGGCGTTACCCTCAGAGGCGGCGGCGCGGCCAGGGCGAGGGCGGCGGCACGGCCGAGGGAGGCGGCGTTGTAACGGCGCTTGGCAGTCCGGTTGAGCTCGGGGTCGGCCGGCAGTCACTCTCGATTTCAAGAGCGTAGTAACCATTCACGGATTCTTCTGATACTCGTGATTATTCACAATTGCAACTTTAGAAAGTCTAGAAATCCTGCAGCGACACATTCGCTTCACTTTGCAACTGATTCCCGCTTCAGAGAATTTTCTCTGCCCACGTTACTCTGCTCTATTACAACAGCCCACACCGAAGTTTTTTCAAAGTCCATCAGAGGCGAACTTGCCTCTGGTCGGTGAATAGCTCTCCCTCCCAAAGAAGTTTCTCTCCCGACTGCCCTGCTCTGAATGCCAATTTTATAAGTCAAATCTTATTAAGTTAACTCTTACCCCCCACTCGTTTTCTCGCATGTTCTGGCTCCTTAAGATAGTTGCGTCGCCATTGGCCGAAAGAAATGGCGCATTGCGTTATTGCGACCAATGGTGGCAGGGGTAGTAAATGGAGTTCCGACTCTTTGCATAACTGTGAGCGTCGAGAATTTTCTTTGCCCTTCCAGAACATGCTCGTACAGGACGGGCGTTGTCCGTGAAAGAATTTGTCGATTTCAAAAGTGATCTAGAAGGTTCTTGCAGCCGGCCATGCGAACACGTGCTCCACAGTAAATCTGTCGACGACTGACCCTTGTAACTACTCTCTTAATGTGCCGGAGGCGGAGACGTCTGTCAGATAAGCAGGGTTGCGCGCGTGAGGCCATGTCGCAATCTGTTCCCAGTATTACTCAGGGTGGCCGAGTCTGTTTATTTAATTTAATTTTCTTGGCGTGAATTTCGTTTCAAAAGGTATGACGAAATCTGTATCGCTACAATATGAACATGCTTCTACTATTACTACTTAGTACAAACTTGTTTGGGTTATTTGGTGTGAAAAAATGAAGTCTACACGTAAAAGGAGTCGTGTAGATTAGGTGTAGAAAGCACGCGTAGACGTAAAATTATAGTGTTAGCTAAAGCTAGAGGTTGCTACTATAGGATGCGCTAGTGTCGCCGGATACAGCTGCTGGTAAGGCTCGTCAACTTTCGCACATAATAATTGGTCAAGAAATACGAATACACTTTGATTATGAGCGATTTCTGAAATAAATTACAAGAGAAGTTAAATACTACGTGTTTATCTTCTAAAACTCATTTATTCATAATAATACACGCACGAAAGAAAAGGTAGCGCATCCGAAAGAAACAGCGGCACGATCTCTTGTATCAAGCGCGTGTGTTTGCGTCCCGAGAACCACGCACGTTTTAAATAACGTTGGTAGCAGTTCGTAATTTAGTTCGTGTAAGAAGTTGATGCAGCAGTGCGCGCCACTGTAATGGTCCCCACCACGTTGTATGGGAGGTATAAGGCCCCGGGCATACCCATTGAACCCCACTGATTAAATTGCGGGGAAGAAGTCGTACTACCGATGCAATCAATCGTCTGTTGAGCCCGGAGCCCTCCGCCGGCTCTGATTGCGCAGCGGTTGCGTTGGAGGTCGAATTTCGCTGCCGGTCGCCGGTTGTTTCTGTGGGGCTTCCAGGCCTCCGCCCCCGCCCCCGCCCCCGCCCCCGCCTCCGCCGCAGCAGCGTCGAATGACGTTCAGCAGGGTGGCCAACCGACAGGGAAAGTGTGGGAATCGTGCGAAAGCGGAGAAATTTGCTGCTGCCCGAAAGAAAAAAAAAAGCGAACGACATTGTCGTGGAATTTTTCTCGCGCGTGATACATTGCTTGTTTTCTCGTATTGTGAGTAAACTTGTTGCCTTTATAATCGTAATGCTGATGAGAGTTAAAGGGGATTGGGACACGCACAAGTATGGCCTTCTCGTCAATATATTATTGACATGGCAAAAATGTTATTTTCACTTTAACATACAAAATCTATAAATGTTAACCAGATAATTGCTTTTCGCAATACTGCGCACTTATTGTCCACTTAATGCAACCAGAGAAACGAAAATCCTCTCTTTAATAGCCGGCGTCCGTTAAAAAAAAAGTGATGCCAAAGGTTGTGTAAGAGTACATTTCTAACAAGAAATGGTATTTCTTGTTTCAATAGTTTTTTTCTTTTAGGTATTACAGAAGTATATTGAATGACTCTAGTAGAAATCTGTATCGGTTTGTTATGTCCTGTACCAGTCATCAAATTATTTAAAAAAATCTTCTCCGCTGTGGGTGAAAATATGCAATGTTTAGTTTTCAAATACGAAATCGCTGCGAAGTAGTTGTATTGAACAGATATTGCCATAATGGGAAGTTTTTTTGCAAGTAATTCACATACCTCTTGAAAACTTATAAGTTCGATCCCAACTAGTCAATAGCTTGTTTTATATAATGTATAAAGTAAATAATGACGTTTGACTTTATTGATTCAAAATCATATAATTTATGTATTACGTACATATATTACAATAGTTGTCGTGCCAGTAGTCGTTATAAAATTTCGGACCTGTACTACACATACTTTTCCAAACTTGCAACGAAAACGGCTACTACGCTCTTGGGTGCGTAGTATAGAAAGCTACATGATTCATAAAAAATAGACTTGGAGATTTTAACGAAAATATTCGTCCCTGATGCCCTGAAAAGGTATTTTTTCCAAGAATAGTGAGTGTGCCTTCTGTTTGCCGTTTGTGGATATCGTCCCAATGTCAAACGATCAAGCTGTTAAACGGTTGATACAGGCTTGAATAAAATAATGTCTTTGACGTAACTGTTAAAAAAAGTTCCAAAAACTCTGTGCAAAGTTTTACCACTCGACTCCACTACTAATTTCTTTCTTTTTCCTTCATTCTTTCTGTTTCATTATCTCGTTCTCTCTGGGGCCATAGGTTTGGCCAGTACCGAGGATGTCTGTGAGAGCCTTCTACTAGATTCAGTTCAGTTCAGTGAAGCCTTTTTTTACGTGGAGAGGCTCAGGTAATCAGGCCTGCTCTTGCGCATGATGACGCGCATTGCGTTACATCCCTTTCGCCATCTAGCAGCAACAGAAAGTGTGATTCACGGGCGAAACTTGCGATTAGAATTTAGTTCAGAGGCTTCGGTTTTTTTTACAACGCGGTAAATCTACGTCATGGGGCGGACAGCTTTTCTTCCCTCCCCGTAGGAAGACGTACGGATGATTTTCTCGACCTTAATGTACCGCTGCGCTCTTCCGGAGCGCCCGACAGACACCCGATGCGAGGTCCATATTTCGAAACAATGATCGATGTTGAAAATACATCGGTCCAAAACCATTGATGTTTCTGAAACTATTTTAGTAATCCCAACATCCGTGTTCACATGCTGGGGAGGGCGATTGTCACGGAGGTCAAGTTTATTAATTTATAATTGATATTTAGGGGACAAAACAAAGTGAAAACAAAATACAGAAGAATTTGCGAACGTTTATTATTTTCTTGGAAAACACAAAAATAATACACTACATTTATTAACAAAAAATCAACTAACTAATTCTTTGCTCTTGGTGAGATTGGTCTGAAGAACGTTTAAATTATGGCTATGTGAAAATTATTTTTTTATTATTATTGTTATTATTATTGTTATTATTATTATTGTTATTATTATTTGCATATTACTGATCGCACTCAACGTTCTCTTCGGAGGCCCAGTCGTATTCTGTCCTGGAGAACGATTAACGTGTGTAATTAAGGGATCAGCGTTTCGGTTGAATCCCTTGCTAAGATAAGGTCGTTACGCTTTGAACTATGAATTATGAGGTGATAGGATGAGGAGGAGGAGGAGGGGGGAAGGGACAATCGCAAATCCTGTTATTCGAACGCGGGACTCGATCCTGCAGCCTCCTCGGCGCAAACAACGGCTGCCGCAACCCTCTGTGTCACGAGGCCATTATTATTATTATTATTATTATTATTATTATTATTATTATTATTATTATTAGCGTGTAGGCCATTACTGACCACGCTACACGATTAACGTGTGTAATTCTTCCAGGATCAGCTTTTTTCTGATCCTTGGATCCTTTCTATCCTTGGATTACAACAAGTGCCAGTGCCTTGAAGTGTGAATTATGTGATGAAAGGATGATGATGATAGGTGAAGGGACAATCACAAATACGAACACGCCAACAAAATGTCTACGCAGGACTCGAACCTGCAGCCTCCTCGGCACAGACGACGGCTGCCGCAACCGTCTGCGCCACGGGGCCGACATTATTATTATTATTATTTTTATTATTATATTAGATTTTAATTCAAAAATAAAATATCAACTAAGTAAAAACAACGAACTCAAAACATCGATGTTAAAAAAAACAAACGTCGACTTGAATTAACCGGTGTTTGGGGGACATCTGCTTGAATAAATCGATATTAAATACATCGATGTTTGCGTAAAAAAAAAAGAGAGTGGACCTGGATGTCGCGCCCGTCAAAGAGACTGGCGGGCGCCCGCGGAGAGCGGCCCCTTTTTCTTTTGTCCCCTCCACAGTAACCCTGTGAAGGGGGGATTTTATTATCTATGTTTTTATATTATGCTGCTGCCTTGCGGCTTAAGCAGCTACAGGCGGGGCTTTTTCTTACAACTAATTTACAATCTAGACCTAAAGTTATTTTAATTGCACTTTGGCATTACTAACTTACACTAAAATCATTTTTGTAATTCTATTTTATACATTCTACGTAATTTGTATTTTGTATTGTTGGTAAATTGTTATTGAGAGCGGCCCCCTGCCTCCGGCCGTGCGCCGGGTGGGTTGGGCCGCTCGGCGTCGTGAGCTGCCGACGAGGCCCAGGGGAGCCGCAGCGCCTCGTCAGGCGGCGGGGCCCGCCCCCGCACTTTCCCCGCGACGGCCTCCGTGCCTAAAAGCGAGAAAATGGCAAGAGCAATATTCTTTCGCAAGAAAACTTGCCAATGTAAACACTGCGGCAATAAATATTTCTTATGTTGGCAATATTTCTTGCTAGATATTCCGGTCGTAATGTAAACCCGTGTGTTTCCACCCTCGGAAAGATATTGCCGGTTGATGCTGGGACTAGAATTGTATTGAAGTATGAGCAAGATATTGCTGGAAGAAGCCAATGATGACCACGGTCACTTGCGTAGGAAATACGTGCGGCAGTACATAGACCTAATATTTCCATTTTAAAATGCATGTTTTCGTAAAATGGGTGGGTGAATGTTTACGACAATAAAAGTAGTAATGAATATTCCCTCTATGGTTGATTATCAAATGTTCACATTTTGATTCAGCCATAGATGCCCCTGATTATTATTTTTTTACGTTAAAAATTATTAAGAAATTAATGTAATCTAAATAAATTTTAAGATTGCTCTATAATACATCAGCTATAGGAAATGGATATTTTAAAACTTTTTGCCGAATTAGTAATTGCACTTTTTAATACAAGAAAATTACTTTGCTTACACGGGAATCGAAATCCACGAAATCATTTTCTTCTATGAAAAATATTCAGACACTTCTACCTAATTCGCACAAACGTCCTTTTCCTTTCTTCTTAAAATTCAGTCACACGTTCTCACAAATCGTCGGCGTTACTTCATCTCCCCATTTACCACAATAAGTGCGACCGCAACTCGCCATCTTCTGCCTTTCACTAGTTATGTCGGGAAGTGAGGTATAACCTCACTTAAATTCATGCGCCTTTTTCCTCGCGCCATCACCAAACACAGCAACAAATAGTCCTAATGTAAAGCGATCGGCAATATCTTGCAAGAAAGATTTTGCTCAGATCTTTCTGGCAATATATTGCCCCTCCTTGCTCTTGCTAGTGTAAAGATGACCGCAAGGAGCAGAAACAAATTGCTGAAAGATATTGCGGAAACGTATTACTAATGTAAGACCAACATAACGAACTGCCCCGGCGCGTACCCACATACAGTACTCGTGCATACGCGTTACTGACATGCATTAGATTTATAAGACCAGACGTAATGATATATAGTTTTGTTTTATATTTTACTTTTTTGTATTCATGCTCGTACGCAAATGAGTGGAAAAATGTATGTTGCCGGAAATTGATTTGAGATTTCAACGGAAATACACATTTTAGGGTCCCTTGATACCTACAATGTTTTTTTTTTTCTTTCTTTCTTCAAAACTGTCTATATGTGATTGTTTGGTGATTCCAGGCGCATCAACTAAGAACATTAGTGCCGTAAGTGTAGTGTATGCTTTTGCTGGAGACGGTTATCTTTGAGGTGGCGGTAATCATTCCCCGGTCTTTCCAGGAGCACCGCCCCAGCCGGGACAAGCTCTAAGCTCCCAGCCGGTCACCCTTCGTTTACGGTAGTGTTGTGCGTGTAAGTGTTCATCTGTGTACGTAATTGGGTGACGATAGAAATAAGGATAAAAAGAGAGTAAATGGGTGACGATAAAAAGGAAGGAAAGATCGCGTGCTGTCCCTGTCTTGTTTGTTAGGGTACAGGCGTTGATCGGACAAAACGCGGAAACCTACCAATCAGAGCAACCTGCCGATAGAATTGTCCGTCAGACAGCGGCAGAACTCGACTTAGGTATTTAGCTAGTGTCGACACTCCTGCTACCTTCGGAACTTGAACCTAGGACCTTCCAATCAGACGCACTGATTTCCCGGTCCTCATCTGTGAACACTAGCGCCTAAACTATCTTAAAAAAAAGTGTCTTTAGGCGCCAAATTGTAGAGGGTGGGGCAACACCTATCAGCTATCCCAGACGCAATAGAATAGGAAACAAGTGCGAGAAAGTCTGTGCCATTCTGTTGCAATACTATTTTCTTTAGAAGCATGTTACGGTTACGTGATCTACGTGGACCGAATCACTCCTTGAGGAGTGAAGTAGCGGATCCTATTGCAATAGCTCGTTCATCCGATTCTTAGAAGTATACCAATTCCAACAAGTAATACTGAGAAATTCGACGCTCTGTGCAATCTCACAATTCGTCAATCTGTGCGACGCTCTATGTAAATCCGGGCGCGTTGCTCTTTGCCCCGAGAGCGCCCATAAGACGCAAAGGAGGGCAGGCGGTGCACGTCACGTAGGTTGCGGGAGCTCTGCCGCGACGAGGCTCTGAAGGGGTGGGGGGTTGCAAACGCAGGTAACCGCCGTTTGACGAGGACGTGTTCCGTCGGAGAACGCCGTCTCCTTCCAGCCGGGTTTCGCGCCGAGAGGTCTTTGTCGGCCCCGCGACGCCTCCAGCGACGTTCAGTGGTGCTCTGAGATGAAAGGAACATGTCTGGAAAGGAGGTCGCGGGCGTCACGCCAATGGAGTGTGTGATCAAATCGGCGTCTTCAAATCACCTGCGTATTTCTGTGGTTCTGCGTGTTCTATATTTTTCTTTTCTCACGCCTAACCAATGTGCGCGGAGAAGAAAAGAATTGCTCTTTGTCTTTTTAAATACCTGTAGTTGTTGGAAAACGCGTGTAAATTAGGCAGGAGCCAATGCAATCGCAAAACAGTCCTTTAAAGTCTCTTTCTTGATATCGATCTTGCGTAACTCAAAAAGTGTGCGTTCAATGGTCTTAACATTCTTTTTGACGCCGGTAGCCTCACGTTGTGTGCATTTCACAATTACTTTCACAGCGAGATAATTTGGGATCTTCCGTTAGTGTGTGTGTGTGTGGGGGGGGGGTCATCGTCTCTCCTGGGTTCTCTGGGTACCGGATTTGTTGGTATACTGGTCAGCGTATCGGGTGGTACCCAAGTTTGTAGATTCAAACCCGATCGAAGCCGTGGATTTTGAAGGGCGATAAATTCTTCGTACTTCTTTTCCTTTCGATTCTTCCTCTTCGCAGGGGAAGTAAAGCCGTCTGTCCCACGTAGTAGATTTGCTGCATAATAAAAATCAAAAAAAAAAAAAAAAACTCCTGTTTCGTGGCCCGAGACAATACCTCCTTTCTCCGTCTGATGGTGAAAGGAGCGTAGCGAAATTTGCGTGGTCAGACGGATGAGTGGGCCTGATCGCCCGAGTCTCGCCTCGTGAAATAAGGCATTAACTGTTCGTGGTGAGGGTGAGTTGCAGAGTGTGAAAGTGCAGGGAATTCCTTTAAACCGCCCTTTAACGAAAATATATCTTTCTCTTTACACGGGGAGGGACAAGGGTCGCGTTACAACACGCGAGAGTTCCAGCACAGGTACGGTAGTGTAATTTATTGCGGATTGATTTACGAGCCGACGGGCATGGTGTGTCTGACAGTGCCTGTGAGACTGAAGGGAGGCGGGCTCGATTCTCGCCGTGTTATGGATGTTCTCCCCTTGTACATCGCGCTACGGAGGATCTGGCAGTGTTATTTTACACTCTCGCTTCGGAGTAGAGAGAAAGTTATGTCGAATTTTCGATAGAGAGATCTTATTACAGGGTCCTGTTAACGAAAACGTGTATATAAATCCAGTTGCTAAATTTAGAAACAAAAATCCTCTGACACATGGTGTAGCCAGAATGTATGTTTTGTTTGTCCTTGATACCGAAAAATCGAATGACAGTAGAACATGTCAGTCCGTCCGTCTGTGAACAACGCTGGTGCATCAGTTGGTGCATCAAACCGTTCAGCCGATTTTCTCCAAAATTGATATTTCCCAATCAATCTAGCTAATGTTGCGACCCCTTGATTTTGAAACCGATAGTTTAATTGGGAGGGGGGGCTCTTTACATGAAGCCCCTGGGACATTTTCAAAATTCCAAATATTCCATTGTTTTTGGTTTAATTTTGTTGTTGAGTAGTGTGAAGGAAGTTTAAGAGGCTGGTGCAGGTCTCATGATCGTGGAAAATCCAGATTTTTCGGAAATTGCAAAAATTCCAACAAAAAAAAAATCGCCGTCTTCCTATATCACTACAATTATGAAGATAGAGAATTAATGAAATCTGTTTCTTAAAAATCGATTTTGAAATAAGGTGATGTTCAATTTTTCGGAAACGTGTGTACTTTTCGCGTAATTTCGCGTGAAATGACGGGCGAGAAAGCCCGTGCTGTTTTAGCGCCGCCGGTTCCCACGCCGGCGGAGAGTGCGGAAGGCGATGTCCAATTGGCGCTCTGGGGCATCTCCCTGCGCGTGGGCGCTGAGGATCTGACGAGGCGGGAAACTTTCTTTTGTACTTTTACTTTTATGAGCTTCCCTGCTTGCCACGGTTGCTTCGTCAGGCTTGCAACATAGTGGTTTGTAACTGTAGCCTAGCAACAGGAGACGTTGTTGGGGATTGAAAAATAAACAACTAGAAGCCTGGAGTGGTCAAAGAATGCAGACCTTCTTATAGCCGATCCACGATAGCTAGTGTAGATGTGAAGCTGTGGATAGTTTCTAAATGTATCAATAAGTACTGGATGTCCTAAACAGAAATAATAAAAGTTGTTGTTCAGAATGAAATTAATTTCTGAGGAGTTGACGGGAGGTCAGCTGACCCATGTCTGCCCGTAGTATTGCTGACGATTGCGACGCTACAGGGTGGCCACTTTTTGGAAAACGTGGAAAACCGAAGGGGGGGATGACGGAATTTCATTGCTCTCACGTCGGGGGGAAAGTCGGGATATTTCGAAAGAATGATTAGAAACCAGAAAATTTTGAGATGGCTGTAAAAGTAGATATTTAAAAAACATTTTGCTCTCTTTCTCTCTCTCTTTCTCTTTTTCTCTCTCTCTCTCTTTTTCTCTCTTTTTTCTCTCTCTCTCTTTCTCTCTCTTTTTTCCTTTTTTGACTTTGTTGATCTTTTTCATTACGTAAAGCTACGGAGCCCCTTGCAAAATGTTCAAGGGCGTCACACCCTCCCTGCCGTATTCATCACCACCATCCCTGCCCCACAGTGTTTCCTTCGCTCCCTCTTCTCCTCTTTCTCTTCTCTCTTCTTTCTCCTCTTTCTCTTCTCTCTTCTTTCTCCTCTTTCTCTTCTCTCTTCCTTCTCCTCTTTCTCTTCTCTCTTCCTTCTCTTTCTCTTCTCTCTTCCTTCTCCTCTTTCTCTTCTCTCTTCCTTCTCCTCTTTCTCTTCTCTCTTCCTCCTCCTCTTCTCTCTTCTCTCTTCCTTCTCCTCTTTCTCTTCTCTCTTCCTTCTCCTCTTTCTCTTCTCTCTTCCTTCTCCTCTTTCTCTTCCTCTTCTCTCTTCCTTTTCCTCTTTCTCTTCCTCTTCTCTCTTCCTTCTCCTCTTTCTCTTCCTCTTCTCTCTTCCTTCTCCTCTTTCTCTTCCTCTTCTCTCTTCCTCCTCCTCTTTCTCTTCCTCGTCTCTCTTCCTCCTCCTCTTTCTCTTCCTCGTCTCTCTTCCTCCTCCTCTTTCTCTTCCTCTTTGTCTTGTAGTTTTTGCCTTGGCTTCAGCCTCCTGCCCCGCTCCCGCGGTGTCGCCTTGTGACCCCCCCCCCCCCCCAGTCGGCCAGTGTGGTTTGCATCGCGGCCGAAGTCGCGTGTGCACTTGTGCACCGGCGCAGCCGGGTGTGTCGGGGCGACTTGTGGCGCTAGTGGGCGGGGCGGGCGCGGGCGCGGGCGCAGGTCGATACGAATGGCGCGCGCGGGGGCGGGGCGGGGAGAAGAGAGGAGAGGAGAGGAGAGGACATCCGGCACGGCGCGACCCGCCCATTCATTGGCCGCCGCCCCCGCCCCCGCGGCCCGCTTGCCCGCCTTCCGCATGTAGAGCGCTGCTCGCATACCGCGCGAATAACAGGAACGTTTCCCAGCGCCCCCCTTCGCCAACTTCCTTAGCGGCGAACGCGAAAAAACTAGGCACATACTTTTTCGTAAGCGTTACTTTCTGTAACTCGTCTCACCGTGATATCTTTTCGGTTTTGCACCGTCGTCTTCTATCATCTATTGGCACCAAAAACACATTTATTTTTCGCGTTTTGTCAATTTTTCGGATGCCTAATATTAGAATTGTAATTTGACTTTAAGATTGTTGTATATAAGGGTAAACTCTCGACGTGTATGCTCATTTTCATTGGAAATTTGTTTTCGGCACCCAAAACGGTTCGGTGTATTTCCGTGGAAATATCGAAATCGATTTTCCGCAGCTTAACACATCTTTCTCTATACTACGTATACTACCCCGTATATTCGTACGTATATGAGAAGATGAAAATACAGCGTGTTGCGGTCCAGAGTACCAGTGATTGCGAGGTCGCGGGTTCGAACCCGGTGAGTTGTCTGACATTTGCTCCATGAGTTTGAGGCGCCTGCCGGAATCGCATTCGTTCACTTACTGTTCTGGTTAGTGGCTTTTCTGATCGCCTACAGACGAATGTCGGAGCAGCATGTTAAGGTGGTATGACGGATAGCATATCAGACTGTTCAGGCGTTGGAACCCGTAGCCGTGAATTTTTAAGGGCGATAAAATTGTACGTATGCCTTCCTTCGGAGGGGAAGTAATGCCGGCTGTCCCATGTAGTTTTACTGGATGTAAAAGATCAAGCCGAAAATATGCCTCTGAGCAAAATTCAAAATCGCCTGTTTCGTCGTCAGAGTAATACTTTCTTCCTCCGCTAGATACTGGAAGGAACGTAGCGAAATTTGCGATGTCAAACAGAAGAGCGGGCCCGAGTCTCGCCACGGCTAGGGCATTATACTAGAATTTATACTCTTGCACGTGACGTAAATTAGCTTGAACGTCCCCATTGTGACGTCACTAAAACGACATATAACCCCCCGATTGGATAAAACCGCAACAGCTGATTTACGTCAAGTGCACGACTAAATAAATCGTACTATAACTAACAGTATCTTATCAATGGGCCACACACCGTGCGCGATCTTTCCGTTCCGTTCCGTTCCCGTTCATGAATGTCCGCCGTTTTCACTTTAACGAAGATTAAAATTTAGTAAGTAATCTCTCAATACTTCGTTTGTAAACATCATTGTGATTGGTCGACAACCTGTTCTGGAATGAAGCAGAATGAACATCATGATAAAACGAGCTGCAGTCATTAAGTAAAATAATTATTCAATGGGAATAGAAAAACACATTTTATCACATTCTTACAAATAAGAGGTTTTTGCAAATAAAAGTGAAATGAATTCATTTTCAAGAGAGAAGTTTACACCTTCATTCGAGAATTCTCGCTAGGTTGATCACACACCAAATTACGAAATTCTAAACTACGTTAACGATCAGTTTAGTCAAAACTATCCGGGAAAAGTTTTTTTTTTTAGATTTATTTCAGTTGTGTGCTTGTTTTTTCGCAATATCGTTATTTGGACGAAAATTGTGATTGATTCAAGTTTGAAACTTCAATGTCATGGGGCTCTGAACTTGTAATTCTGAAGTCCATAATTGGGATGAATAGAAACTTAAAATGTGTTTCTTCGAGTTGATTGAAAAAAAAAAAAAAAAACGCTGAGAATCCCAATGAAAATGCAAAACTGGTAAACGAGTGTTAACGTGGAATAATGTAATGGACTGAAGGAATGGAGAGAATGACGTATGGAAAGAAAGTTTTTGCACGCAATGCGGTGAGCGCGCTCTTGCCGCCTGCTGGGAGGAAATAAATCCCAATGAACTTTCATCTTCTGTTAGAAGAATGTATTGTTCGGGCTGTGGAGGCGAGCACTACGCGGTCGCTCGGGAAGCAAAGCGAAAACAAATGAAGCCACGCTAAACCCACCAGGGCTCCGTTTTCATTCCCATTACAACCGCAAAAGGAAACAGATGGGAGAATACATGTCGTCGGTGACCACATCTCAAACATTTTCATTTTTATTTTTATTTTTGTGAAATGAAAATGTTTATTAATCGTTACATTTTTACTGATAAAAATAATTAAGACTAGTGGCCTGCAACGACGAAAATGCTGCGGAACACAGAAGGGTTTTCCAAAAAGGAGCCCGCACACCGCTAAAGAACAAATGAAATATTTGTACAAATAACACAATCATATATTGTAAAGAAAGGTCTTCGCGAATACTGTAATAATATTTTTTGTTTTCCAGTATTATAAAAGAACCTTTTCTGTTGCAAGAAATCTTTCATAATCGGGCATTTTATGGCCACAAATGATGACGTATTAGATTTTATGTCACGAATGATTGCGTCATCAGCATTCAGCCAATCGTCGAGAGAATCGGGGAGAGGTAGAGCTAAACGGAACAGCCGACCACCATTTACTCGCACGATGTCAAAAACCCGAGTCGTCACAGGGAAGTTGTTTCGCAAACTTAAGTTTGATTCTCTTATAAATGTATAATGCTGTTATACAAAAAAAATATAGTATGCAACTCGTTTATAATGTTTCTTTATTACATTCGTAGAAATTTAAAAACTCGCTCCTAAAGTCGCTCGTTTTCAAAACATGTGCTCATGCAATAAAGCTTAACAAATAAACTAATTGCATAAACTACTATTTGTGTGTATAACTAATAATTCCATATTTCTGACGAAAATAGATTGAGATAGTAATAACATACTTGTACACTGTGATCATTAACTATATTATCCACATGTATTACCATCGTGTATTTTTCGCGTATGGGCCACTACTGACAATCCAACGCATTTCTCTCTCCGAGGCCCAATTGTATTCTTTCCTGGAGAGATCAAAGTGTGAAATTGTGAGGAGCAGTTGTTCGGCTGCATCCCTCTGTTAAGACAAGGTTGTTAGCCTTGAATAGCACTTGGGGGGATAGATTTTTTTTTTTTTTTTTTGGTTAATCGGTCGACTAGGACCAAGCAAGCATCATGCATTTACCGTGGCTCAGTTTTTATTTATTATCGCGGTAGCAGGTGCTTGCAACAATTCTTTGGGGGGGATCAGCATTTAGCTAGATCCGATTTTTATCCCCCATGGTTGTTAGCCCGGGGGTATGGAAGATGAAAGATGATAGGAATGGATTAGGAGGCGATAGGTGATCGTGGACTTTTGGAACCATCCCAGCATTCGCTTTATGACCGAGGGAAACCACGAAAAACCCGGTCAGGATGGCCGGCCCGGGAATCGAATCCGGACCTCCCGATTACGAAGTCAGTGCGCTACGCACTGAGCCACTTCGCTCGATATTATTATTATTATTATTATTATTATTAGGTGATAATGAGGAGTGAAAGGATTATTATGATGGTAGGAGGTGTTAGGTGTGGTAGTGGGAGATGTTCGTGAGCTTTTGAAACATTCCTAGCATTCACCTTGTGGCCGAGGGAAACCACGAAAACTCCGGCCCGAGGATCGAACCCGGATCCCCCGATCGCGAATCCAGAGAGCTACGCTTTGAGCCACTTCGCTCGGTATATATTATATATTCGATATCTTCTTTCGAGATCATTGAGAATGCTGTCGCCTTGTGTTGGACTACTTCTCCGCTGTCGCCTTGTGTTGGACGTCTCCGCTGTCGCCTTGTGTTGGACGTCTCCGCTGTCGCCTTGTGTTGGACGTCTCCGCTGTCGCCTTGTGTTGGACGTCTCCGCTGTCTCCTTGTGTTGGACGTCTCCGCTGTCTCCTTGTGTTGGACGTCTCCGCTGTCTCCTTGTGTTGGACGTCTCCGCTGTCTCCTTGTGTTGGACGTCTCCGCTGTCTCCTTGTGTTGGACGTCTCCGCTGTCGCCTTGTGTTGGACGTCTCCGCTGTCGCCTTGTGTTGGACGTCTCCGCTGTCGCCTTGTGTTGGACGTCTCCGCTGTCGCCTTGTGTTGGACGTCTCCGCTGTCGCCTTGTGTTGGACGTCTCCGCTGTCGCTTTGTGTTGGACGTCTCCGCTGTCGCCTTGTGTTGGACGTCTCCGCTGTCGCCTTGTGTTGGACGTCTCCGCTGTCGCCTTGTGTTGGACGTCTCCGCTGTCGCCTTGTGTTGGACGTCTCCGCTGTCGCCTTGTGTTGGACGTCTCCGCTGTCGCCTTGTGTTGGACGTCTCCGCTGTCGCCTTGTGTTGGACGTCTCCGCTGTCGCCTTGTGTTGGACGTCTCCGCTGTCGCCTTGTGTTGGACGTCTCCGCTGTCGCCTTGTGTTGGACGTCTCCGCTGTCGCCTTGTGTTGGACGTCTCCGCTGTCGCCTTGTGTTGGACGTCTCCGCTGTCGCCTTGTGTTGGACGTCTCCGCTGTCGCCTTGTGTTGGACTTCTCCTCCGCTGTCGCCTTGTGTTGGACTTCTCCTCCGCTGTCGCCTTGTGTTGGACTTCTCCTCCGCTGTCGCCTTGTGTTGGACTTCTCCTCCGCTGTCGCCTTGTGTTTGACTTCTCCTCCGCTGTCGCCTTGTGTTGGACTTCTCCTCCGCTGTCGCCTTGTGTTGGACTTCTCCTCCGCTGTCGCCTTGTGTTGGACTTCTCCTCCGCTGTCGCCTTGTGTTGGACTTCTCCTCCGCTGTCGCCTTGTGTTGGACTTCTCCTCCGCTGTCGCCTTGTGTTGGACTTCTCCTCCGCTGTCGCCTTGTGTTGGACTTCTCCTCCGCTGTCGCCTTGTGTTGGACTTCTCCTCCGCTGTCGCCTTGTGTTGGACTTCTCCTCCGCTGTCTCCTTGTGTTGGACGTCTCCGCTGTCTCCTTGTGTTGGACGTCTCCGCTGTCTCCTTGTGTTGGACGTCTCCGCTGTCTCCTTGTGTTGGACGTCTCCGCTGTCTCCTTGTGTTGGACGTCTCCGCTGTCGCCTTGTGTTGGACGTCTCCGCTGTCGCCTTGCGTTGGACTTCTCCTCCGCTGTCGCCTTGCGTTGGACGTCTCCGCTGTCGCCTTGTGTTGGACTTCTTCTCCGCTGTCGCCTTGTGTTGGACTTCTTCTCCGCTGTCGCCTTGTGTTGGACTACTTCTCCGCTGTCGCCTTGTGTTGGACGTCTCCGCTGTCGCCTTGTGTTAGACTTCTTCTCCGCTGTCGCCTTGCGTTGGACTTCTCCTCCGCTGTCGCCTTGTGTTGGACCTCTCCGCTGTCGCCTTGCGTTGGACTTCTCCTCCGCTGTCGCCTTGTGTTGGACCTCTCCGCTGTCGCCTTGTGTTGGACGTCTCCGCTGTCGCCCTCGTCCACACCGGGCCGAGTGAGTGAGCGAGCTAGTGGTGGAGGAAGGTGGGAGAGAGAGATTGGGCCGTGGGAAGCGCAAGGGGGGAAATCGGTTTCGCTTTTCCCAGCGCACGCGGAAGCTCCTCGCGGGGGCGCCGGAGACAAGCGCCGGGCGGTTGGCGTCCGCTCTGCGAATGACGGCGACGTTTGTTCGAACAGCCAATGGGTGCCCGCTTCCGTCTCTCTCTCCGATGGCACTATAACCCAGGTAGCTCCTTGGTTTCTCTTTCGCACGGCACTCAGGATTGTCTGCATCTTTGGGAATCACGGACGGTTTGGCAAGGCAGTAATTTTTTCGCGTTCGTTTTTTTTTTTTTTTTTTTTTTAATGGCACCGAAAATAATCAATTTTGCGGAGTTTCGTTTCTTGTTATTTTGCAAAAGAAACAATGTAGTTTTTCTTCTTTCTTTTAAAATATTTCTGTTAAAAGAGCGTAAATGTATTATATAAATAAGTGTCTAATAGTGTGGAGTCCAATAGTACAAATAGGTGTATAGAGTCTAGTAGTTTCATGAATCTCGGGTGGTTTTTCAGTAGGAAGACAATGGCCTAGAATAGATTAATATGTTCCGAATGGAATGTTTTTGCAAACCATGCACTGATTCATGATGGCGTTGGTTGGCCCGCCAAAACGCTGGCTAGCTCAATCTACGCCCACGTTGTCGTCTTTACGACAAGAACCCCACGCCCTCGTCACGAAATGAGCAAAAGTTACAGCAAACTAGGCCACTCTGCTGTCTTGACTGTCGGGAGCGCGAAATGTTGACTCTAAGCTTTGCAGAAGACGCGAGTTTTTATAACTAAAAACACAACTCGCTACTTGTATGTCGGCGAGACTTAATTAACAGTTTTGCCAAAATGTGTGAAGTGATCGGAACTTGAAATTAATAAGCGTGAAGGCTTTTATGAAGCTGAATCAATCCCTTTGGATTTCCTCTCCATTTTCTAATCAATAAACAAGGAGTTTCTTAAACATTAAAAAAAGGATTTTTGCTTAAGAAATTCGCTTTTGTTGAACATTGAATTGTGGGGCTCAACAATTCAGTTTGTCAAGAAAACACGAAATCGTTTTAAATGAGCTTTTGTCGCGTTTGTTGTTAATCCGAAAAACTCGTGGCACTGGCGATGGGCTATCAACCCATTGCTCTGTCCCCGGCAAGGGAGCGATGGCAGGAGGAAATGAAAGATGGTGAGTTCCACATTGTGCGACGTGTCAAATTGATCGGAATATTCCACGCCAGCGATATGATAATGAATGGTATGAACTGAGATGATATATTATGGAAAAATCATTAGAATTCTTGCTGATAAAATAAGAGTAGATAATGAAGTAGAATTGTCATAAGTCTTCTGATATTATAAGTTCTAATAATATTCAACCAATGTGATTGATGTTATGTATATGTTATGTATATTGAGTAAGTTATAATTTTTCGTGTTGTTTGATTTAAACCGCCAATAGAACCAATAATAATAGATAAAATTATTACAAATAATATCATAGGTTGGCAATATGATAAATAGGATAAAATAATAAATGGATCAGAAGAACCGTCCTCTGCAGTTCTGCCAGCTCTAGCTGACAATGGTCAACGCAGCTACATGCGTACTGCATGTAGTAACAAAGAGTCACCGCAGCTGCTCACGTGCATGTTGTAAGGAATAGGTAGCGATTCTCCCCTCGTTGGTACTCGAAACTGTGACCTCGCGGTCTTCTAACGCTGTACCTCAAACATCGGACACTCAACTACACACAACTGGCACCTTGACTTTCCTGCGCAGTTATCAAATGACGTAAAAGTATAATGATATGCCTAGTATAATGAAATGTTAAAAAGTATAATGAATGAAATGAAAATGAAATGAAATGGTAAAAGTATAATGAAATGGTACAATTGGCCACACGCGAGATATTTCGTACGCACCAAAATGAAACAATCTCCCATCATTTTTAGGATTCGGGCGCTAACCCTAATTTTTGCTATTCTGCTTACCGATCCCGAATTGCCTCGCTCTAAGCAGCCTAGTGCAGTCCCTCGGTGAAATAAGCTTTCTGATCGAACAGATACGGATCAACTTCGGTCCATTTCTGCGGGACCGAAACAGTTGAATTGTGTAATGTCAAGTTTGCAACAAGTGCTCTAAGAGGATGGAGACGCGTTTCTTTTTATGAAACGGAGGAAGTTATGGAGATTAATAGTGAAGGAATGTAAGAAGACTGCAAGGGGTACATTAACAAATGACGGACAAAATGTGCAAGCAAGGCGAAGAATGAATGCAAATCGGTAAGACCGAGGAGGGTTTGTTTATTTATTTATTTACGTCAAAATCAGTTCAAAACTGTGTGTGACGTGCTGTGGGGAGAAGTTCGTTTGAAGTTACATTTATGTCTAGAAGCAAAACAAGGGGCCATCTCAGCATTTGCTCGAGGATCAGGGAAACTGGACGAAAACCTGATCGAGATGGGGTCATTGTCCCAGAAGCTGAAGTACAATACTTGTTACAGATTCTTTTGAATTATACATTCCAAATGGTATAAAATACATTAAATGTAATTTTTAAAATTAATATTACTTTCCTTTTGGATTCTCGGTGTAGTCTCTAATTGTATAGAAATAGTTGTGCAGCAAAAAAGATTTTACTTGGGACTTAAACTTTTGAATGGAATTTAATCGTTTAATGTCATTTGCCAAGGTGTTGTAAAACATGTACATGTATTATATGTGATTTTTTTGTAGTGAGCTGTTGATACTGTTACCTGATAAATATGATTACTACGTCGAGTGTTGTAGTTATAGACAATACGTTTATCCTTTTATTTGTGAAATCCTGGCTTCGAATTAACCTAATTTGACCCCAAAAAAAGTGTATTTTTGACGTTTGTTTTATTTGGTATTTCCAGAAACGTATATTAATTTGCAACCGTCAAATTATTCTAGCGTAGTTAATTGCATGCGTTTTATTGCATGCCTGAAGAAAACCGCAGAAAAGAGCTTTCGAAATCGACGTAGTGCGACGAGATTGTAATTGCATTGAGTGGAAACGGCGGTAGTTTCGTACACTACGAAACACTACCACCGCTGCGCAGTGCGTAATGGTGAGCTTCTGTCTGGTGAGCGACGAGTGCCTTTGAGGGGGGGAGGGGAGGGCAGGATGCGGCGCGTTACGTGTTGCTTGTGGGGAATTGGAGTTGGGCTCCCTTCCTCCTGAGGCGGGGAGGGCGAGGGCGAGGGCGAGGGGGTCTGGCGGACGCCGCTTCCGGGAAGGTGGCAGGCCGAGTGACGCTGCTACTACGCCGGACGATCTTCTGTGGCGCTGTTTGACTTCAGGTGCTGAGGAGGCCAAGCACTGGAAGAAGACTGCGGGACGCCCACGCCAGAAAATAAATAGTTAAAATAAACGTCGGATAGATTAGTATGTATTCGGCTTCTGACGGCAGGTTTTTCTCCCTTCAGGGTTTTTTTCCTGAGCCGTACCTTATGGTCTCTTTTCCGCGGCTTTGATGCGATGGAGAGACCATTTGGGGTGAATACCAGAATTCGAAAGATTAGAACGCGGAAGGATGTAGGTATTGTAATGGCTTAAAGGCCCTCGGCCTAACCACATAGGATCAAGTAAGCTAATTTGTTTGTAATAATTACCTATTAAATAAATAAATACTACGCCCACGCCGACCCAGACGCCGCTAGCACCGCTCGCAGGCGGACTCCGTTCCAGGGGTAGAGGGAGGGGGGGGAATCAGTGGTAATTTTTTCTACGTCTTGATTGATAATTGATTCCTGGGGCGTCGACTGCTAAGGACGTTAGTCCCGTAAGTGTAGGGTATGTTTTTTTATCGCGGGAATTGGCTGTGGTCGTCTCTCGCAGAAAGGCAAGATTCGGCGCCGTCAAAATAGTCTGTATACGTAAGCTTCCGCGGCTCGAATCCACGAATTCTCGGCTATCCGGGAGACGCCGCGTCGTTGGCTGGGGTGCCGACGTTTCGCCTGACATATCGCAGGCTTCCTCAGGGCAGTGAAGAAGGTAACAGAATCGGCCACTCGAAGCCGATGCTCGTCACTGCCCTGAGGAAGCCTTCGACATGTCAGACGAAACGTCGGCACCCCAGCCAACGACGCGGCGTCTCCCGGATTGCCGAGAATTCGTCAAAATAGTCGGTTTGTGGGCTTTTCCCATTACTAGGTATCTCCCGCCTGTCGAAGCCCGCCCCGCCCCGCCCGGGGCAAGCTCTGAGTTCCCGGCGTGTGTGGAGTAGTGTGGTTGTAAGGAAGGGGTGAGGTCAGGACAAGGAACGAGAAGGAACGGTCGCGCGCGGTCCTTGGCTCGGTTGTTAGGCTACTACTGCCTGGTGGTGGTGGTCGGAAGAACCAAACCCCGATCGGAGCAGCCAGCCGCTAGTCCTCTTCCAGGCGGCTGCATTCGATCTAGCTGGTGGCTGGTGGCCAACAGCCTGCCACAGCCGGGACTCGAACCCTAGGCTCTTCCGGTCGGAGGGTCTGCAGTGAGATCAGTTGATGCCCTGAGCCACCTTTAGGCCGCTTGCCCACGCGGCCACAGAATCGCGCGAACGTCAATCATCAGGGCTCTTCGCCGACCCTCCGGCGACGACGGACAAAGGGACCGCAGCAGGTACCTGCTTCGGTCCCTTTGTCCGTCGTCGGCGAAGAGCCCTGATGATTGACGTTCGCGCGATTCTGTGGCCGCGTGGGCAAGCGGCCTTACCGGTCGTTTAGGTCTTAATGTACTTCGACAAGTTTACGTCAGATAGGTTAGGCTATGTTTTATAAAACTGTGTTTCATTAACGAAATATACAAGTATTGTGTTTAGGATATATGTAGATGTCAGCGGATTCTAATTATGGTATATAGATGACCTAGGAGGAAAGTTAAGATTTTTGAATGTCACAGTATCGGTCAGTCTAATCAAAAAAAGATCATATGAACATGTATGTCGAATCCAAAATACTGTACCGTCAAATAGCTCTACCTCTGGAGTACGACACATGTTTGTATAAGCTTTTTTGCTTCGAGTGGCCGATGCTGTTACCTTCTGGGACATACTATAAAAGTACAAATTATAATAAAATATTTCGTAAGCCTCGTTTTTCCCCATTTTGTATTGTATTGTTGGTATTGTGCTCGTCACGACACAATCTCTTCAATATTTCACTTTTTGAAATAGTCTTATCTATTATTTTGAGATTTTAAATGTAAAGAAAACAACTTTAGTATTTGTCGACGTAGAAAAGAGACTCTGAAGAACCGTAAGTAAACTTGCCAATGGTTTTAATACTTCTTTGCATTCACATGTCTAAGTAACGGTAGGTTGGCACCGCGTGAGGTATGAAGTCCTAAACGTTTCGAGGGGGTGGTTAAAAAATTGGGGTGAGATACCACACGCCAAGGAGGCAATCTCGTAAACCACTGGCTAACGTTTGGGCCCAGGGAAAAGAGGGCCTTTTTTAGGAGATATTTCCTCTTATGTAAGGTACTAATTCTACTCGTGTTAGCTATACATATTTATACAGGGGCCCGGATAAACATTTATTTACGTCAAAAACAGTTCAAAACTGTGTGACGCTATGGGGAGAAGTTAATTTGAAGTTACATTTATGCCCAGAAGCAAAACAAGGAGCCATCGCAGCATTTGCTCGAGGATCAGGGAAACTGGACGAAAACCTGATCGAGATGGGGGTCATTGAACCACAAGCTGAAGTACAATACTTGTTACAGGTTCTTTAGATTTATACAATCCAATCGGTGTATAATACATTAAAGGTCATTGTTAAAATTAATATTACTTTCGTTTTGGATGATCGGTATAGTCTCTAATTGTATAGGAACAGTTGCGCAGCAGAAAATATTTTACTTAGGACTTAAACTCGAATTTAATCGTGTAATGTCATTTGGCAAGGTGTAAAAGAAAATGTACATGTATTATATGTGAATTTTTTGTAGTGAGCTGTTGTTACTGTTACCTGATGAATATGATTACTACGTCGAGTGTTGTAGTTATAGACAACGGCGTTTGCTGAAAATATATTCCCACCCTTAAATGAGTCATTTTTGACGAAAACCACTGATTCATATATGAAGAGACAAGGTAATGGTAAAATATCTAGATTAATAAAGAGAGGCTTACAAGAATCACGTGGGTGGGATTTGCTTATTGGTACAATTCTTTTTTGTAATCTAAAACTCTGGGAGCTATAAGAGGTATTTCCCCAGAATAATATGCCATATCTCAGGCGGGGATGAACATTCGCGAAATATACACAACGAGCAGTGTGTAGGCTGGCTGAATTTGAAAGAATTCTGAAAGCGTAGCATAAAGAACTTAAGTTAGTGTTCGATTCATTTAACTGGACGTTCCATTTAAGGGTTGACTGAATTGAAAGACCTAAAAATTGTGTTACCTTCACATGAGTCAAAGGCACACCGTTCATTTTCAGTTTTGCGGGCGGACCCGCACTCATTTCACTGCGCTACTGACTGGCTCATTTTAATTAGTTTTATTATTTAATTATTTAATTAAGCAGGGCTGTTGCGCTCCTGGAAGAATCTCGAAATGCGGTCCTGGTCCGCAGTGCGCTTTGATACATATGCAAAAATTAATTTACACATACAATGAGTATATTGTGTGTGTGTGTGTGTGTGTGTGTGGCTAACCTGCTAATAGCTTTCCAATCGATAATTTATTTTTTATGAACATTTTTATACCTTTACAGCTTAATGTTAAAAAGTGGATTTGTCAGGTTTAAGTACTGTGACTTGTGACGGATCTTTTGCTTTTGACGCGGTTATCCATTCGGGAGCTGCAATACCAAGTATGAAAGTTGGAACGAAGCTCCATATTGGATATCCGCGTCCGACTGATAATCTGCCACAAGTCGATATATGTAAATGACAATGTACTTTCGCCTCGAAATTCCGTCAGAGTCCTGCCGTCCCTGCCCCATAGGGCAGAAAAAAGTGCGCGCTCTTTCAGATTTTCGCCAATGTATTGAGAACGGCGAGGTAATCGGAAATTTTCGAAAGACCGTGAAAAGTATTTTATTATTATTTTTAATAATAATAATAATAATAATAATAATAATAATAATTTGTTGCGTCGTTGACGCAGTGCGTCTCTTAAATCCTTGTTGGGCATTGTGCGCTTGCGTAAGTAATCCTCCTTTACTTTCTTTGTAAAGCCTCGTCTCGTCGCAGTCAGTGCCTTTTATCCCTTCGGCCAGGGGCTCGGCGCCGTAGCGTAGTAGGCGAATTTGGCTGACGTCGGCATACATAAATGCATTTTAGTTAATTCAGATGTTGCAACTAGGCTTCGAGCGTGAGACGGAGGGCAGGGAAGAATGGTTTGATTCTGCCTCCGGGCGCGGTGCTTTGTCTTCGTTCCCGCTCGCATAGTGCATGTTATATCGCGATCGGCAGCGGTTTTCGCGTGGGCATGGAAATATCCGGAAAAACTAAGGGGTGCTACAGAATGTCACAGACTTTCTCGTACTAGTTAGTTTCCTCAATTCCTCAGGCGGTGCTCTCTTTTCGGTTTTGCCCCATCGTCTTCTCAACTGCCGTCTTGTTGGCGCCTACAATACTTTTTTTTTTTTTTTTTTTTTTTTTTTTACGTTTCCTCAATTTTTCGGAGTCTTAATTAGTGGAATTGAAAAATGATTCTAAGATTATAATACAAGGGTAAACTCTCGTCCTGCGTGCACATTTTTATTATTTTGTTTTTTGTCGTTTATATTTCGATATCTGGGGACTCCAAAACGTGCACTTCTCTTTAAGTCTTAAATTTTCCGCAGCAGTACATAACTTTCTTGACACTGCATATATTACTCTGTATGTACACACCCATATCAAAAAGTCAAAGTGATCATCAGTTCCCAACCAGTTTTTAACCATAAGTAACATTGACTTCTGCAGACTACACTCCATAAATTTCTTTGCATTCACATGTCTAAGTAACGGTAGGTTGGCACCGCGTGAGGTATGAAGTCCTAAACGTTTCGAGGGGGTGGTTAAAAAATTGGGGTGAGATACCACACGCATTGTGTGCATTGTTCTGGTATTTCTCAATAAAAAAATTGATTTGTCACATTTCAATGGTATAATTTTTGTTTCAGCACCTTGGTGCCTTGGAAGATCTTTCGCCAAGTTCTGAACGAAGTCCACCCTATTAGTTCTGGTCTCGAAGCCATGGCCCTCAAATCCACTATTGACCTCACCTGCAACGACTACATTTCCAATTTTGAGTTTGATGTTTTCACCAGGTGAGTGAGTCTTCTTGCATTCATAGTCTGCCTTTTATTTTAAATAATTTCCGTGTGGACTTATGTCTATTGAGTTTGTCTTCTCAGGAAAAAGAAAGAAAATATTAGAAGGAAGGAATGTCTTACATTAATTGTTTTAAGCCCACTCTTTCATTTTTGTATATTTTATATGTAATTAATGAAGACTAAGTAGTTGGTGTGAAAAATATGATGGAATTCTAGCTTATTCTTTCTCAATATCTGGTTGAAGTAACATAGGAAATTCATAGAAAGTGCATGGGTTGAAAACACACAATTCTTTTTCTTCTTTAATTATAATTTAAGTGTATCATTGCCAAGTAGAAATCTGCTTGTATTTTTTCTAAATGTCTTGATCGTTTGGGGTTATTATTGATTTTATATATATATATATATATATATATATATATATATATATATATATATATATATATATATATATATATATATATATATATAAATCTTGATATACTTTTGATGAACTCCAGAGTTAATTTTTTTTTATATTTTATTTGCATAAAATGAGCCTATGGTTTCTTTTTATCATAAATAAATAATCCTAATATATAATAGGATTTCTTTTATCTTTCTCATTTCATGATTTTCAAACCCTGAATATTTCCAATAATTTGGTTCTTTTTTTGAATCAGAATTTGAAAAGGAATAATTTTTCAGGCTCTTTCAACCATGGACTACCTTGCTTAGAAACTGGCAAATATTAGCTGTTACACATCCAGGTTATGTAGCATTCCTTACCTATGATGAAGTGAAAGCTCGGCTGCAGAAGTACATTACAAAACCAGGAAGGTAAGAATTTCTCTCCAACATCAATGTGTCCTATAGGGGGAACAAAAGTTTGCTAAACGTTCTTTGAAACTTGCATAAACATAAACTCAATTAACTCCATACTTTAGTAATACTCTTCATTAAATATATCTCCTACAATTAAACTATGATAAGGTGGTGACTGGCTCTCATCCAATTTACATTTAATACACTGCATTTTATTATGTCTAAAAAAATTTTAAAAAAATAAAAAATTTCAAAGATTCCAGAATCTGCTTTCTAATTTTAAGAGAGTTGAGGGTCTTTAACTTTCTGTCCTTGTTTCAAAACTTTTTGAAAGTAATTGGATCACAACTCTAAGTGAAGGAAGCATGTTTAAAATATTTTTACAATTTAAGAAAATTCTTGTTTTTGTTTTGTTTGTAAACATTGTTTTTAAACAATCAATTAAAGGATTGTTAGTATTAGTGTATTGTGTAAAATATTAAAAAATATTGTTACTTCATTATCAAACTGCACTAAATGTTTGTTGATTACATGAGACTGCGTTTATGATTTTAGTATTTCAGTAAAGGGGGCGTGAAAGACATTTACAACAGAGTTGTTTTTGTTATAGCTATGTGTTTCGCCTGAGCTGCACGCGACTTGGGCAGTGGGCCATTGGTTATGTCACGGGTGATGGAGACATTTTGCAGACAATACCTCAGAACAAGTCATTATGCCAAGCTTTATTGGATGGGTACCGTGAAGGCTTGTAAGTACCTAATGTGAAAAAAGTTCATTAATCAGCAGGAACTGAAGATTTTCCCATAAAAATTCAGGAAGTTTATGTAAAATTAAACTTCAATTTTCTAAATTTTTTTAATTATCATACCTACACAGTTAATTAACATGGTCTGCTTCCTCATGGGTTGTGAATTTTAGGTTAGTACACAGTAGTAAGAATTAAAGGATGTGTAGAAACATCCTTAAATTCCAGAAAATGTTTTCCTTATGAGAAACCCAAGAATGTCAAATTCAAATCCTCTGAGAGTGAACACAGAAAAATCTGGACGGAAAAGTAGTGTCAGCTAAACAGGTTACTCACTAATAGAAGTTTTTTGAATGAAAAATGTCAAGACTTCTTAATTAGTCTCACCAGGTTTCTCCCTTATCGAGGATTGACTGAATTATCTTTTTTTCCTGTTCCCCAACTCGTTGATCAGTAAGTAAATGTATGTACTTGCTGATTATTTTGGGTGCCCCACAGTGGTATAACCTTCAAATTGGTTCACAACTGCATATAGGATATGTTAACTTCTATTTGAGGTAATTTCAGGAGATCGAATTTTACCCTTGAATGGGAATTTTACAGCTATTTGTATCCTGATGGGCGCAATGTAAACCCAGACCTGTCATGGGCAGTGCAGCCTACACCAGAGGACCACATCAAGGTGACGCAGGAACAGTATGAGCTGTACTGTGAAATGGGGTCGACATTCCAGCTGTGCAAGATTTGTGCGGAGAACGACAAGGACATCCGAATAGAGCCTTGCGGACACCTTCTGTGTACTCCATGCCTCACATCGTGGCAGGTAAGTTCAGAGACAGGTGCCACAAATGGCAGTGGTGCATTTGAGGGTGGACCAGACAGACATTTACTTGTACAGAAGATGCCATATTATCTGACCTCATTAGATCCAGTTCCTTTGTTGGGTATTGAGAGGTGTTTGGTTGGGGAAAAGAAACAAAAATTAAGATAGGAGAAGAAGTCAATGACTAAACATTATGGATGGTACATTCTAACTTCATATGATTTCAGTTGCTGAAGGGGGGTTAAAAGGAGAGTAAATGAAATGAATAAACAATCCTCTGTCACCTGATTTGCCAATTACTCTCATCTCTTATGTTGCTTTCTAAGAAAAGTTGGTTTTTAATTTCATTTATTTATTTTATTTCTTGCATATTGCTTAATGTGATGCTTCTATAAGCTGCAGAATAAATTTTACTATTTACTATAGAATTATACTTGCAAGAAATATGCAATGGCAATGTTAGATATGTAAATGAGTGAATTCGCTTTCAGGATTCGGAAGGACAAGGCTGCCCGTTCTGCCGGGCAGAAATCAAAGGTACGGAGCAGATCGTGGTGGACCCGTTTGACCCAAAGCGCCAGCACAAGGCCGGCTCCACGGGCAACCTGGTGGACTTGGACGAGGACGAGGAGGTAGCCGATGCTTCTGAGTAATTCTTGTGCCATTGTGTGACTGTTTGGCTTGGCCTGGTCTGGTCCGTGCTTTGTCAACGCTTGCACTCCCTTGTACCAGCCCCTGCGAGACACCATAGTGAGACCTTGTAGCTGTTGTTGAATGAATTTGTACTGATACTTTGTTTTTTTTTGACATGAATAGTTTGTGTAATTATGTTCTTGTTTCTTCGTGACAATTATTTACAATAGGATTTATTGTGCTGGGCACAGAGCCTTTCTTCATCTCTCTCTTTTTTTCCTCCAAAACATTATTTTTGTGTTAAAAAAAATGAAAGTACCCCAAATTATAATAGTTTTAAATATCAAACTAATAAACAGTGGGGCATTTTTGTAGTTTCTTTTATTGTAAAATACAAATTAGTACTTTGATTACCTGCAGGACGAAAGTTTATGATCATATTTCATAGACATTCAGATGACTACATTATTCAGATAGAGATTCATTTCACTATGTGGCTTCTGTAGCCCAAATGCTTTGCAGTTTCATCTCTTTGTAAAAATGCATAAGCATTTGATTATTTGGACGACTGGCTTGTGCTTTCAGCCACTCTGTGTTCATTTCGGACTGTATTCACTTGCATGTTAATTAAAAAAATAATTTATCTTCATTTTTCTTAATGATTTGAGTTCTGAAACCAATTTAGTGACTGAAAATTTGCTTCGCGCCATATATTTTTTTCAGAAGTGTCCTAGGAATTATAATATATAACGACTCTGATATGCTGCTGTGGCAGATTTGAAGTTTGTGAACATGTAAATGTGTTATATGAAACTTATGAATATATAGTCAGGGTGGAAAGATTTTTGTTGCATGAACATTGTTATGACATGTGACTGGAATGTCCAGTATTATGTGGTGTTATGTGTGTGGTAAATATGTCACAGTTTCATTAGCATGCTGTAAACTGTGCAACACCAATACAAATTATTGTCATAAAATTTTGTGTGATTCGTAGTTAATATTTCACTTGGGAATAACCAAGGGGAGCGAATGGTCCTGAAATGTATATTCCATATTGTAGTGTCTTGCACTGTGACTTGTGTGATGCATTATTTACAGACAGTGAAATCAAAAAAGCATGAGTTGATTTTTATAAAAAATGCATGCTTAGAATCATGGTTTTACTACATAATTTATCGGTTCTGTTTTATCCTTTTTAAAACTTCAGAGGAACAAAAGCTTCAGTGTATTTTATTTTAAATTGAATATCAGTCCTTTTTTAAAATTTCTACCAGAACATTCCATCCCATCTCATTATTATTTAAAAGTGATACTTGTTAAAATGTTTTTTAGGTGTACGTGTTGCGTTATTTTCAGAGAGAAAAAGTTTTGCATTTAATTGCAAAAATAATTTATTTGAGAATGAAATACATTGTTGACACAATGTTGCTAGTTTTTTTATAGTAAATGAAAATTCTTTGCATTCATTCTGTAGGTTAATTATTGAACAATTTTATTTTAAGTGTGTTGAACAATGCAGAGAGTAAAGAATTTGCGTAATAATATTTTATTACAGAATAAAATGTGTGTAGTGACAGTCATGAACTTTTTTGTATTTAAAATTTATTTAATGTTATATACATTATTATATTTATGAAAAGTGCAATAGAAAATCATTGCTTTGATTTGTTTTATCTCTCCTTTGCATGAATTTTTTAAAAATTTTGTTGATATGTGAGAATGACATAATTTCACTCTTTAATTTTTGCAACTTTTGAAAACATTATTGTATGTATGTTGTATTTATCTGAATGTATTATTGTTGTAAATAATTTTTATCTGAGTAAACAATTTCAATGCGAGAAGTTTATTTACTTTTCATTCCAAAGAGCTTCAGAATAGGAGCATGAATTCGCGTGTTCAATCGTAAGCCTGTGGGGTGGGGGTGGGGGGGCATGGCTACTTGTAGCACTCGCTAAACAAACTGCACAGTGCATTCCTTTGTTCTGAATTTGGCCACCTTTTTTCATATTTCCCCTCTAATGATTTCCTTGGAAATTTCATCCTCAGTTTTCCCATTTAATTATTTTTATTTATAGAATAGCATACACACAATTCTTAATTACTTTGGTATCTAAGGGATTCACTGAATCCGCATCTGTTATTGATCCAGCATAACAAGCTTTATTTATTGAGAAAGGTGTAGATGTTAAGTGGTACAACACATAGTAACTTTGTTATTTATTTGAGAAATTACCCAAAATCCAAATGTAGGAGAGAGACAATCACCCTTTCTTTCCTGCTAGGCATGTATGAAACACAACTTTCAAGGGGAAAGAAAACAACCTATATACTACTGTGAAATGTAATGCACATAATCACTTGTTGCTTGAAGATACATAAACATTTCAGATGTGTGTGAAACTGAATGTGGGTCATTCCCTTTACAAGTGTTTAATTGATTACAAGTGAACAGTGGGTGAAACTGAATGTGGATCATTCCCTTTACAAGTGTTTAATTGATGAAAGAAATGTTTGTGTGCAGCAATCTCGAAATACATTTAAAGAAACAAAACAGTCACTGAAACAAAAGTAAAAGTAATTATAAGAAAGCAAATATCATTACTCTTAAAATTGTTGTAAATGATTACTAGGTCAGAAGCAGGAATCTTGAAACTGAATAAAAACAGTACTGCATTTCTGCTTTTTAGAGTTTATTCAGTATCTTCGTTTCAAAATTTGAGAATTGATAGACAGTCCTTAATTAAGTGCAAAATTATAGAAAACTTCATCATAATTCATCATGTTATTCTTAATGTTATGTATGGTTATTGTCGACAATGAGCCAAAAGTTGTACTGAAAAATTATGTTTTTACAAAAGGTTGTTATGGATTATCAGAAAACTTGTGTAGGGAATTCCACAAAACAATATCTAGAACCAAGAATGTTGTACAAAATGTAGGTAAATGAGAATTAAAGGAAATCTTGAGGCAAAGTGCAGACAAAAAGTGTGTTTCACGGTAGAATGTTTATGTGGGCTGAGGTGACATTATTTCCATGCTGTGAATGAAGACTGGGATAAAATTGTACACCTGGAATTAAGGTCTTGATACTTTCAACAAGCGTGGATTGGGATCAAAATATAAATTCAGCTCTCCTCCATGATCTCTGTAAAATGCAGGATAAAACAAACAAAAAGCCTTGTAAATAATGTACATTAGTTCAGAGGTGATGTGAGATCTGCAGCAAATATGGCCAAGGGTCCTTCAGTAGTTCAATGTGACCAAGGGTCCAAAGACTCCTTCAGTAAAATGGATTCTCCTTAATGACAGATTGGTGACCTATTAGCCTCCTTCAAGTGCTAAAGTTACCAGATGTCCCTGTTTCCTGTGGACTGTCACAAGATTTACAAATTGGCCCCTGGAATGTTCCCAAATGTATATTTATAATGTAGAATTATTAGACAACTTAATAATTACTCGTATTTGTAGTAAGAGAAGCAGATTTTTTTTCAGCTAGTACAAGAATGCCATTTAACTTAGGTTGCAATGATAGTTTATTAGGTAGTGTGTTGTTATTTCTAAGATAATACATTGAAAGTACTTCATAATTCAAGAATAACTTTTCGCCTTACCAAGTTAACTAACAAGATTCATTGAAAAAATTTTGATAACCTTATCTTTTTTAAAGGAGGATGGAGCTCTTTTGGTTGTGTTTTGACTATGAATACTGCAAGTGGATGTAGTTCTTGCCAAGACACATGCTGAAGATGTTCAAACTGGTTGAAAAGCATTGACATTAATGCAGATTAGATTGTTACTCCAAGAATGACATTTAAAATTAATATTCCAATTTGAAATATAAACACAAGGCATGAACCTTTATTCTGAAGCATTATACATATCATTATGTCAATTGTAAAGTATCAATTGTAAAAAAAACACTACTTTTCAGGTGTCTCAATTCATTAATTTAAATATATCAATAAGATCAGAGTTTTAAGTATCATATTCAGTAGCTGGGATTTAGGACTTCCTAAGAAGGTTACACATTTATTAAGTCATTGTGTATATTGCCTTTGAAGCAACTGCCAAATGTTATTGAGAACTGGCTTTTTCAAATTTGATATTTTACAGTTGTTACAACAATATGAACATAATGTGTTGTTCACGCAATATTTTGCATGCATTTTCTTTATTAAGGCGATTCATAGTTACTTCTATATAATAATGTTGTCCTATTTAAGGCTTATCTGAGAGGTATGTGTGTCAATGGTTGAAAAATTTCTATAAATTATTCCAGTTTCAACATTCATTTGATGAGTTCTGTTAATTTTCTTGTGGAGGAACTTGGCAATACACTAATGCACTATTTTCATTCATTGTGAGAGTTATTAACACATATGCTAGCTCTAGAAAAAATGAATATTGGAATATATATGATGCTAATAAATGGTGAGGTTAATTACATGTAACATTACCATTAGCCAATTAGTTGTATAATCTTTTCAATAACACAAAATAATGTATTTGTCTCAAGAGGTCAAATTAAGAATAGATAATGTGATTTTGAATGACTCTTGTAGTACTCACATAATTTGTGTGTATAGATCATAAATTTGGTCAAGCAAAGTAGGGATCAGCAAAGACTCCAAATGAAATTTCTAGTCTCTTTCTCATAAGTCATGCTAAGGGATTGGCAGAGAATAATTTATATTAGATCTAATTTGTAATAAATATCAGTGAATATCTTGAGACAAAGAATGTAGATAAAAGGAAGTTAGAAGAAATGGTTTTCTCCCATTAACAGAATGAAGTAAGAAAGATTTCCAAAGACAGCATTGAATTAAAAAACCAATAAGGCAAAATAACAGGAGATCGCAAAAGAAATGGTTTGGCCAGGAACACTTGACGGGCTAAAAAGCCACGAAGTCTACTGGGAAACAGGAACAGGCAACATACCTAGCAGCCTGTAACTGCCGATGATGATGATGTACTTATTCTCTAAATTATAGCATCTTGATGTCAAGCAAAAAACAAAAATTTCATATATACATTGGATTCAAAACATACATCCAAGGTGAACAGAAATATAGTGGTCCCAAAGTCATTACCTAATGATTATATTTTAAATCTGGGGCCTTGGTAAATAGAAGGAATAATGACTTAAGATTTTTCTATATCCATCTACGGTAACAGAATGTTACCAAAACAAACATCAAAATTATCTGCTGAAAGGTTGGCCTGTATCTTAGTGTTTATATTTATAACTCAGTTGAAACTGAAAGATAGTTGTTTAAAAATGTAATCAAAGTCCATTGGGTAGTGATTTTTAAATTTGATTATGTGTTAATTTTTATTATTTTATATTGCTGTTGTATTCTCGATTATATTTAACTGTGGTAAGATGATGTAAAGACAACTGTGGGTAATATTTAAATTAAATTGCATTTCTAGTAACAGATATTGAACTTTCCCTGCATATGATTTGTCTGTCACAATCGATTCTGGATTTAGTGTTTTCAGATATGGTGAACTTGAGCTAATAATGAACCAAAGTCACTGGTCCTAATAAGCATACATTTCAAATGAGCACTAGATGATATGGTTATAGTGAACTATTCAGATTGGCCATAGTGAACGTCTGAGGTGCATTCTCCAGTGAAAAAATACTTCACTTCAGGATTGCGCATTTCCATTGAGTAAGAGTTGGAGAGTAATTTTTGTAACATTTACAGCAGTTTAAGGAAGTCTGAGCGAACACGCTGATGAAAAAGTTTTGGCTCCTTTATGGCAATTGTGTTGAACCTTAAGACTTAATCATCACAACAGTGAGACAAAAACTTGTGAAATTTCATTTGGCTAGGACATCATAAATGCTGTGAAAGGGTCTTTCAGAACAGAAGAATATGAGTATGATGGTAAAGTGGATACTAATGAAGTATGTCTTCCAAGTGTGCAAGACTTCAAGAGTATGGAAACAGTTCTAGAATATATTAAGGATGTGGTCCCTGTTGAATCGAGTGTGGAGAAGGAACAAACTCTGGAGAAGGGTATGCAAAAATTATTAATAGAAAACTGTACGCAACAAACGAGAATATGTATTATTTGAAGTGAAGGCTAAATTAAAATATTTGAATATTTTATTAAACCTATGAAATAACAAAACTGAGTAGAGTTTCTGTTTGTTTTTTTCGCTTTATCTATTACAGTGATCCTTCAATACAGTAAACAAAAATATTAGACCCCAGAGGTTCCCTATAAACGGTCTTGACTGTAAAACGCAAGTGAAATAACAAAACTGAGTAGAGTTTCTGTTTGTTTTTTTCGCTTTATCTATTACAGTGATCCTTCAATACAGTAAACAAAAATATTACACCCCAGAGGTTCCCTATAAACGGTCTTGACTGTAAAACGCAAGTAAGAGTATTTCATACGTGACAAAATAATATTTTCTTTTTTCTTTTCCATTGTATTATGATAGTGATTTCATTTTCTTGAAAATAAAATTCTGCAAAAATGAATTTGGGAATAATTTTTTTTAATGGCTATGTCACTGCGGGTAGTGAAAGCTTTGAAGTCCTTTTCCTTATTCACCCATTAGTTCTTTGGGAAGAAGTAGAATTGGCTTTTATTAATGCACTTTTTGCCTGTCATGAACAGAAAAATTTGTATTACAAATTTGAAACAAGAAAGTAATTTTGTTCTTTTTCCTTGTCAACGTCTTTGTGTATTCAGCTTATCTAAAGTTTACCTTTACCTTAACTGCTATTAAAAGAGGTACTTGAAGAATGTCGAAAAGAAGTCTTGTCTACTTCATATTGATATCATTTATTATTTGTCTCATTCATATTGATTCTTTAAATTTTTCAAAATTTATTTCAGGCCATCCGGGTCATGGGCACATTATTTCTATTAATATAATTAATTTTGAATAATTAAACAGTATGAAAATATAGTTCTACACTTGATGAAAAACTTATTAATGGGTCAAACCTATTAGTTCACAAAAACTCAGAATCCTAGCACATACTTCAGATTTTTAATTGTGATGTATACAGTCTAAATTTTGAGAGCATATATGATAACGTGAGAAACCATTTCCATAATATGTGCTTTGTCTGCAGAAGAAATGCAAATCTCATAAAAATGATTTATTTCATTGGTTTCATTTTAATTTTGTGAATGGATACAGCTCTTTCTATTGAAAGTGGTCTTCATACTTCTGACGATCAAAAGTTAGATCTTGAAGAACTAAAAGGATGAAAATCTCTAATTTGTTTTGATTTGAGAGGAATCTCATTTTGGAGTTCCATTTAGTAGATTTATGGGGTTAAAAAGAATGTACATTAACAATTCTTCATTATTGCTTGATTTCAAATCTAATTGTAGTAATGAGTTCTTTATATGTCATTTGCATGTGTATGTAAATCACATTTGCCAAATGCTGCTCATTTACAATTTCATACTGAGTTTGGTGTGCTTTGCCTTTCACATTTTGTAACTCTGGGATCACAATGAAATCTAACTTTTGGGCAGATATTCTCCATAATACATATGAATATTATTTCAAATGAACAATAAAAGGTAAGAGTTATCAAAATCAATATGTTTGGATCTGCATAAAAATAGTCAAAAGGTGAAACTAAAATATAACAACTTTTACATATTTATTTAATAGCCAGAATAAGAGTAGAAGAATAACAAAATTATTCTTGCCATAATTAGGCAAATTAGGTTAGGCTATTGGCAAAACAAAGAATATAATGCAAAACCTACATTTGTGTTTCAGAAGAAATAGTTTCCATCTCAATCAATACAAGCAATTCAAAATTTCCAAAACATGTTCACAGAATATATCATTATGCTGATCCTGTATGATTGGTGTGTCCAAACATGAGGTGATATGGTGATAATCATTTTCTCTTGTTAACGTAAGTGATGATTTGTATTACATGTTAAAAGCATTGGTGATGGAAGGATTGTGTTTTAATTTTTTTTTTATTGGGGCTTTCAAAAATGTAGATAATTATTGAACAGGAAAAAATGGTTCTTGTCTTATTAAACATATAGTAGTTACTCTTTCTTATTTGCTTTATAATATTCAATGTTCTTCATTAAAGGTAATGTAGGTAGTGGGCTTGTTGTATTGTCAACTAAATCAAAATTTCTTTAGACTTTGTGCACTCTACATTGCTAATTAAGTATTTTCTTGGGACATCAGTTGCATGTTCGAAATTGTATTTGTAATTTGCTTGGTTTGTGATATAATGGACTTACTTCAGCAGTATGTGTTTAAATTGACAATTTCAAAAATGTTAATAATTCTTTCTACTTTAAAGAGTTGTATTGGATTTCAAATGCTCATAAAGAGTCTTGTATCTTTTTCATACATCCATACTAAATTGCAATTACAATTGTTTTTATTGTTTTGTAGAACTGTTATTTTCTTGGAATGAGGTAAAATATTAGGTATGAGGGATATTTTGAACACAAACACCCCTTGAAGTTGGTATTTCTATCTTGTAACAGTTGTACATTTCCTGCATTGAAAGAAAATAAACAAATCCATTTTTGCTTTGCTCTGCAATTAATCTTAGTGTTTCGTAAGCATGTTCATTTTTGGCTTTGCCTTGCATGCATGTTGCTGCGGTAGAGTTTTGAAGCAACTTGTTCGGTTGTATGCACTGCTAAAACTTGCAATTGATGATCTCCGCTCTTTCAGATGTACATTAGTGTGATATGTGTGCTACATAAATATGTTGCTGATCATTTTGAAACATGAGTTATGATCTTACAAATATGACTCTTGCACGTTTTACTTTTGATTTAATTTCTGTAACAAATACAATCTTTGGAAAGAATTTGTTTTTAAATTGGCCTTTCTTTCATACCTACTGGTTTGAGGGATTAAAAATATCCTTTGAGTTCTGAAAAGGGTGCATCATGACTGAAATGCTTTCTAACAACAATAAAAAAACAATATAATTAGCAACATTTGTTTCTACCTCTTGTGAGAAAAAGATCATATATGCCACAAAATTTACTCATAAAAGTAGAATTAATAGAAGTCTGGTTATAAAAATTCCAAATACTATGCACATTTTAATGTTACCTCTTTCATAAAAAACATGCATGCTTCCTGGAAGAGTTCATTATGGAATGAGTTCAAAGTAACTTCCAAGCTTGAAACTCTTGAATTGAAAATTTGCCTCACTGATAAGTTTTGAAGTAAGTCATGTTCGTCAACAGTTAGTCAATTTGATAACTTCATGCTCTTTATGAGATCCATGATGTATTGAATCGTATGTTTCCGCAGCCAGAATCATATGATTCTTGGCTGTCTGAGATGAGCCACGTCTCAGTCGTTCGAGCTGCTCGATTGACTTGAGATGTGGCTCATTATGGACAACAAGAATCCATGATGTATAATTTTAGCCATATCTATTTATAAATCCAAATTACATATGTTTTGTATGGGAATGAAATGCATCAAGCTTAATTCAGAAACATTGAAAGAGGTAACTACTCAGAGATGAGTTACATAATGTGATGGAGTTAATGGTCAGAAACACTAAAGAAATTCAACCATAAAAATGAATCAGATTTTATTGACAAGTTTCCTTTCACCATATGTTGAGGTCAACGTTTTATCTGTGAGCCAAGGCACCAGAGTTGAAGGAGATATATTCCGAGGCGGATCCAGCCAATTGTTTGGGAGGGGGTCATCATAGATTTTCTTAAACAATAAACATATTTGTTATTATACTATGTATTGCTTTGGTAGCACATGTATGGTATTATACAATATTATTGTTTAAATAATTACATATTCAGGGCAAGCCCCCCACCCCCCACCCTCTGGATCCACCGCTGGATGTAGAGGGCATTAAAAGAATTCTCATTCAAATTCATTTATGCTAAATGTAATATAATGTGTCTGTCCTTTAACAAGTGATGGACCAAATATTGCTGAAGCTTCCACCCATTCATTTAATTTTAAAGTATTTATGCCGAAATTTAGATTGATCTATGTCAAGGTAACTTGAGGGCTGTTTCATGTAGACAAAACTTGTCAAGTCTCTTTCTATACAACATCATGAGTCTTTAATATGAGTAAGGGGTATTGATCATGACTGTTTAAAGACTTGTGTTATATGCACTTGACAATGTAATATATAGAAAAACAAAGTTCAGTGGGCCCAGGGTTACTGTACTCAATGCCCAAGCCTGTCTTAGTTTATTACAAATTTCACTTGAATTGATTGGGATTCAAAGTATAGAGTCAGAGATGAAAAGCTAGGATTCTGACATGTTTCAGATTTCTAGCTTGTGAGTTATTGCAGAAAACGGAACTCTTTTCTCCATAACAAATGCCATACATTTACAGTTGTATCATCTTTTGCAGAAGAGAAATTTTAAGTTAGTTGAAAGCAAACAACAGCAAAAACTGTTTAGCCAAAATAAACATGTTTGACATACATGTTAATTATTATTGCCAAAACCGAAATACACTTTTCTTGTTGTAGTTCAACTCCCTTGTTTTCCCAGTTGTTTCCAAATTGTATAGATGGGATGCTGTAAAGTTCAGTTAGGTATGAAAATTAAAATGAAGAAATAATTTATCAAGACATTTTGGTAATTTTTTTAAAATCTTAAATGACTGGCAAGCTTCCATTGTGATTTTCTTATTTATGTTTGTTTGTTTTTTATTTCGAGTAGTCTAAGTAGTGATAAAAGGTTTATATAGAAAAAGAAGATAAACATTTTTGTGCAGTATTCATTTGTGAATGTAGTTACAATTGTACTAAGTGAAATGAGATTATTTAAATGAACATATTATTTGTTAAATTTGAGTATGTGGTAAAGGAGACAGAAATGAATTAATTAATCATTATTAACCATAACAATCAATATAATTGCTCACATTTTATTTCTCTAGTCATTATTCATTGGAAGTAAAGACAGGTTCATAATTTTGAAGAATTTCTTAAAAATTGTATTACTAACTAATATTAATTTTCACTGCCACATTTATATTTTTAAACATCACTTCACTTTCCAAAACTATGAATTTTTCTCATAAATTGTACTTTTTGTCATAGGTCCCCTAGTTGGGCAAGCTGCATATTAGATGGCATGGTGGAATGACCAGCTGACTGGATGTTTTCTTATCAATATTTTTTGTTTATGATATATTTAACATTTATTTCTATGTGTTGATTTATTGTTATGAGTAATGCAATCAGTTAAGATATTTTTCATTGTTAGAGAACGGGGTTGACTACCTTTTTGTAACTGTGGGCCACATTGTCAAACCCCCAATAGCTCACAGGTAGCACATGTCTCCAACTTACTTTCAATTCAACAAATTTAAAATATTAAATTCAGGTATAATAATATAGCAAAGAAAAACTATAATGGTTCTATAATACAATTTTATTTTCGAAGACAGCTAATATGAGTACAACAGACAGAGACAGTATATACAAATCAAGAAGGCTAATCAGTGCAATGCTGGGGCTTCCGAGACGTAATCAAAAAAAATATATAATGTCTTTAAGTTTTATACTGTCTTATAGTTATATTTCTCTTAAGAAACAGGTTCCTTTAAAATTGTTAGACAGCAGGCATTTTTTCCCCATTATTTTATTTCATAACAATACAATTCATGACAAACAGGTAAGCTGTACTTTTTTAAATTGGTATTTTTAAAAAATGAATCTTATCTAGAAATAGCTTTCTAAATTTCAAAAACATTTAAAAACAATTTTAAAAACTTTAAACAATTTTAAAATCCCCGGGGAGTCACTACAAGCCAGTATAAAGAGATATCTTCTGTTAGACCTTAAAAACATGTTACTTGAAAAAACAGTAAGTTTGTGTTTATATGTTAGGAGTTATTTGGAACTCAACTTAGATTAATGTTATACATTTAGGGATTAAGATGAATGTATTAGTTCATTAGACCTGAAGGCAAGCAAGAGCTCACAAAACGTTGAAGGCGGGGAAAACAAAGAATGGATCCTTACAGTACTCCACAATTTATCATCTGAGGGGATGAGTAGAATGAGGAGATTTTGTTTTCTTTAGTGTGCTGGAGGGCAACTACTTGGCTACAGTTTGATAAATATAATTTGATCCATTGGCCTGCAATGCCTGGAATCCCTAGCTAGTTTTGTTAAAAGTATATGATGCTCAATAATGTCAAAAGCTTTTGGCAAATCTAAGAAAGGGTCAATGGGAATTTCCTTCTGATCCTGTGCCACAAGTATGTCATTTATAAAGGGGAAGAGGGCTGTGTCTGTCGATCTAAAACTCCTGAAGCGATGTTGTGCATTTGTAAGGATATTATTTGCATTGAGAAACTCTTTTAGCCTATCTTTGAAAAGCCTTTCCAGAATTTTTGAAAATCCTGATAGCAGGGAGATAGGTCTGTAGTTTATTAGATCATAACTATTGCCCTTTTTTTAACAATATTATAATTTTTGCCATTTTGAAAAAATCTGGGAATATGCCTGTTTTTAGAGAGTAATTGCAGATATGAGACAGTGATTGCACTATACATGGAGCACTGTGTTTGATAAGAAAATCTGGAATGTTGTCCAGGCCTGCTGAGAATTGATTCTGCATTTGTTCAATGATTTTTAAAGTTTCAGAGGGGGTGGTTTCATATAAAAAATATGGAATTTACCATTTGTGTAACATTAGTGTTTGGTTGTGTGTTTTATTGTTTAAAGAGATTTGAGAGATTAACATTTTACCAATTTGTGAAAAGTTCATTGAATATATCAGCAATTGTTATGAAATAAAATAATTGGGGAAAAATGTCTGCTGTCTAACAATTTTAAAGGGATCTGTTTCTTAAGACAAACAAAATAACTTAAATATTAACCACCAAGTACATCTTTGAAACCTAAAAGTTATGGGAAGGGAATTCAAATGAAGAGATTTAAATGGTAGTACCTTCGTGAAACGTAGGGTAAGCCACAATTTTTATTGATTTATTGAGGTTGGAGATATGCATGTAGTTCATAAGAAAAGGTCAAGCTAATTCTCAGCTATTCACAAATTCAATAATGTTCAGTAGAAAAATATTCACCAAGAAAAAACAGTCACACATGTACTATATTGACGTTAGGAATGCCAAAAAAATCTTAGATTGTTCATTTTTCAGGAGATCAATACAGTAGAGGCTCTTTGGGCCGCATGAGATGGCTTTGCAGGACGCAGGTTGCTGACTCCTGCTATAAAAAATTAGTAAAATCTAAATTTCTGATTAAGTCATGGGGTGGAGGTACTTTAGCTCCATGCCCACGTGCAGCAAGAAAATGTGAAGTTGAGTGTGCCTTTTCCAACTCCTTTGGATGAAATGAGAGACTTGCTAATTGTTGACGTCCTTGACATGTGTTGTCTTGCAGGACCTGAACAACTGGAACTGCAACAACAGCTGCCTCCAGGCTCTGGCCCTCTCCCCACGATCGGAGACTGTGGACTCAAGGGTGAGCAAAAGCCCTTCAACATCAGATAAGAACTGCACAAAGCGCCAACTAAAGTTGCAGGCCCTGGTTCTCCTTTTCGCAATTTTCCTTCTCTCACATGCACCTCTCCTCCAAATTATAATCAAAATTCCCCTTTGTTCCTTTCTTGGAAAGAAGAACTTGCTAATGATCTCATCATTTAATCTAAATAATAATCAATTATGTAGTTTCTAACTCTTTTCATGTTAAGGATATTAAAAAATCCAATATTATTTTTAAAAATTTATATATTTACACCTTATCAAGTGTATCCCCTACCAATGTGTACTGCTTATTTTGTATTTGGGCACATAGAACTTTCTTGCTTTAGTGAAAACAATAAAATTATTTCACTGAAATCTAGTCACATAAAAAAAAAACTTACTCACATGTCAATGCAGGCACAAAACTACTAAAACTAGAAAAAACTTGGGATATAAATTTGGAATATAAATTTCTGTTACGATGTTTGGAAGGATTTTTCAAAATTCATCAATTTATCATCAAAAGGGATGAAATAAGAGTTTTTGGTTTATTATAAACCTTATATTCAGAATGTTGCAGATTTGGATTGGTATTTGAAACAAAGAAATACAACACACAATTTCACAAATGGGTAACTTTTATTAGACACTCTCAAAAGGAACATGAGACTTAGAATGCAAAAAGCGAACTAGTGAGATTGCCAAAGAACACTACTAGGGAGAGTGATACTACCAACATAAGAACAAATAGCACAAATAAGGAAAGTTTGTATTTATTCTCAACTCCTTAATTCATGTGTTACGTTTTATGGGGAAGAGGTTTGGGGAGATGGGTAGGACATGGCAGGTTGCGGCAGGGAGGTGGGGGACCAGACAACATATGGCAGTGTAGGCATGTAAACAAAATTACTTCCATTTTAATGAATTTATTACAATTCTTTCCTTTTCCTGTCTATTAGATGATTCTGATAAATAAAATCCAGGCAAGGTTGTGTTTCTATGCAATAAACTGTATGTATGTATTTGTAAATGGTTTACTAGATTTCCTTTCAATTTTTGAATGTGAACAGTGAAAATAAAAGAAGTGTTATGTTTGACCAATTAGATAATAAAATTTAAATATCTCCTTAATTTTTTTTTACTTTTAATTTCCATTACATTCAAGGACAAGCTGAGGTATGAATAAAAGCTGACTGGATAACCAATCATTTCTGTAATTGACATTCCAAAGCAATTTTCAAGACTTTTATTCAACCATCCAATCAGCATGTATCATCTATGGTCATAAATAATACCTTCCCATTGGTTAATTATTAAAATGTATTCTGAAGGATGAATAATAATCCTTAAAAATTATATTGTGTATCATATATATTATGTAAACATAACTATACATATTTATTATGTACTTATTTTGTGTATTTTGGGGATTTTTGTGTTGACAATAGTGGGAAATGAAAAATTAAAGCTACTGAGATTCAAGATAGCTTTGTGTGTTGTGTTGCAGAATATGTCATGAATAGGGGTAGGATTTTAATGATTTTTTTTTCTCCCTCTTAATGCCTTTTAGTATAGATATTGATTTTATGTTATGACAAAAGGAAGTGACCCATTTTTATATGACCTTTTTTTGCATTTTTTTACCTTTAGAGAGGTATTTAGACTAGTAAGTCTTTTTTTTTTTTACTTTCTTCCATCATTTTTAAAGTATTTTTCACTGCTGAGTTCTCTTGAAGAAAACAAAGAAACCTAAATTACATCAGTTCATCTGAACTGGTTTTGATAAAATATTTTATGTCTTTTTTGCTTTTATGACATTTTAAAAACATTTTTAGAGCATTTTATTGATCATTTTTGGATGATGTTTTAGATCATCAAAATCCACCCCTAGTCATGAATAATGCTGTTTGAATTTCAGATGTGACTGAGACAAAATTGAAATGCATCATGTTTCTGTTTTCAGGGTGGTCGGAGTCCTATGATTTCACCTCATCCGTCCCCCCAGTTGCAGCGCCGAGGTACAGTTCCTGTTGCCCCTCCGCCCCCTCTTCCACCACGCCGCTCGTCCCCCACACTTGGGAGCCCAACCAGCTCACCCAGGTAAATGAACTCCTCTGTGAATGTACACGACAAGTGCTGTGCACAGGGGCTGTTTCAGGGGCATGTATGCCTTTGACTTAATTCTTTGCACTTGTGGGCCTAGGAAGTGAAACCCACCCTTCTGTCAGTACAGTCAGTGACTGCTGGCTCAGACATGTGACAGATGATGGTGGCTGTATGCCAGAAAACATCTCTCAGATAACTTTTTCAAATCTTTTCATGAGTTGCAAGGTATCTGAAGGATGATTGCACAATGAATGTTTCAGATAAGATAAATATATAGAATGGTAATGTTTTGGTTTTTTCCAGATGATGCATCATATTTGTGGAATATTTCCTCTAGCTTATAACTTTGGACTTTTCAAATGATGGCACAGGGCATAGAGATATGACATAGTTAAAATAGAAAATTAGTGAAGAAATAAAAATGTAACATCAAAAGAAACATTATAGTAGACTATATGAAGCAGTTGATTATTGGAAAAGTGGAAAAAGTTGAACTATGAAGAAAGGGGGGAAAATCTAATCAATCTAGATGAAATAATGAATGTGGCAAAGAAATTGAATTAGTGCCAGAAAATAAAAAATTAACTCCATGATCCTCAGGTGGACACTAAAGAGAAAGGTTAAAGAGAGAAGATTAGTACCTGACAGTCGCAATGGATGTAATGGATAATATTTACTTCTTAATTGTATGATAAATAGATAATTAAATATAACTGTAGAGCATCATAAATAGTTATTTATGATATGAGTGCTAAAAGTGTCAGCTTATTTTGCAAGTAGGAAATGTAGCCACACAGGCGGAGTGGTGCAATCCTACAAGCAAAATAAAATCACTTTTACCACCTGTGTCATACACTAGTTTTTAGATAGCCTTACTTACTTTCATTTTGTTTTTATTCAAATGTACAAATAATTGTCTTAATGATACATTAAGGTTAGTAGTAGCTGTTGTCAGATGAAATTATTTTGTTTTCTTTATTGTATTTGCATAGTTGATCTGAATACTTGAGCATCATCTCACTTTTAGAACTACTGCTAAAAATTGAACTGTTAGCATGCTTTTGCATGCCCTGAAAGAACCACTTGTAGTAGTGGCTGTCTTAAAATACAATTTAAAAACTTCAGTCTTAAATAAGTATCTTAATACTTCATGTCTCCTTATGAAAAAAGACCATTGACCTAGGCAAGAAGCAAAAACGTAAACTAGCCCCTGAAATCGTAAAATTAAGAGATGAAAGTTATGTTTGGTTTTTATAATACTACCTGGAAAACAAAATACAAAGAAAACTACAATCCTTACAAGAAACTGTATAGAACAATGTTGTGAAGAGCAACAGCAAAGTACCTAAATGTCAAAATTTCTGAGACTGATATCAAAATCAAAGCTACGTGGAATATGGTCAGCCAAAGTAGAAAACATGCCACCAATAATTGCAGTATCATCCTAAAATAAAGCAGTAATACAGTAGATAATCCTATTGGCCATGAGTAGATCCACGGGGAGGAAAATGAAGATTTCCCCGCCTAAGATTTTTCAGCAACTATTTATTCCAACTTGTCATGAGACTTTCAAGCAAAAATATTTTCAGATTATCATTAAAACAAATAAAATTGTATCACAGCATGACCTGAGTGTAGCCTGTGACATTTAAAAAATCTCTAATATGGCATATTCAACAAAAACATTTTGAATTTTCTTGCCCAAAATCAGTCTCTGGATCCACCCCTGTATTGACATATGTCAAATCTTCAATAATTATTTTGTAAATGCACACTCTAGACAAAATACAATTTTCCACCCCAATAATACCATCCTAAGGGTGATGAATTCTGTCTTTTTAGAACTGGTACCTGTCATTGAAATAGTCCTTGAACTGTCATAGACAAATTAATTAATAATCAGCTGTTATCAATGATGTTTATCTTATCATCCTAAAAGAGGGCAAAACCACCTTAATAAGCGTATGATACTATTTTTAAAAAGTCCGTCCTGTAGGAATTTACCTTTTCAGATGTATCAAAAGTTAGTGTAGTAAGCCCAATGTTCAGGAAAGGAGACACTAGCGATGAATAAGACTACTGGCCCATGACTCTTCACTTTCATTTTTACTAAACTTGTAGAAATAAAAAAAATAAAAAAGAAGTCATTTTATCTAGAATTAACTGCTTTCTAAATGGTATCAAAATCCTTATTCTCAACATGGATTAGGAAAAGAATTAATCACCTCTACATCAGTTGGTGATATAATAATCTTCTCAGTAATCTAGAACAAAATAAAGAGACTGCAGCTCTCTCTTTCTTGATCTCACTAGGCCCTTGATAGTGTTTCATGATCACCTTCTAAACAAACTTGAAACCATTGGTATAAGAGGTCAAGTAAATGATATTATTGAATTGTACATAACACACTGTAATCAATGGACAGAATTTTTATGGGAAAATGCAGATAGCACCACTCAAGTTCAGTCTGATTGCGCTACAGTGAATGAAGGTGTACAGCCAGGATCAGTCCTAGACCCATATTATTTTTATTACATATGAATGACCTCCCCCCCCCCCCCAAAAAAAAAAAAAAAAAAAAAAAAAAAAAAAAAAAAAAAAAAAAAAACAATTCAAAAATATCAAATGCTGCTGATACATCTGTAACAAGCTTGGAGCAAAAACTATCTTTCCTGGAAGAAAACTTGAGTCACTTGCTGGAGAAGATCTCAATTTAACTAGAGCAGAACAAGCTTAAATTGAACTGTCAAAAAACAGCCGTAATAACATCAAAATAAAATCTAAAACTAATCAAGCCTTTAAGTAACTACAAATGATGAAGTTGTTAGTCAGGTTCAGGACCGTAAGTTTTTGGGTATACACAGTGATCAAAACATGTCATTCAACTGACACATTGAATACTTATGAAATAAATTAAGTATGAACATCTTTTTGCCGAGGTGTAAGTCATGATGTGTATGGTAATTTGTTTTCAGGGGAAGCTGCAGGATTGTGATTGTCTTTGAAGAATTTATATAATGTTAATCCATTTGTTTTCACCCACCATGCCTCCTCTGCCCTCTAACAAGTGAGAATAAGGTTGAAAGGTTTAATGGAAAACTGCTTCAAAGAAGATAATATACTAGTTTGTTTTTTTAAAAAAAATCTGAGTAAAAAATTAAGAAAATTTCCATAATATTGCTATTGATGAAATTAAAAAAAATATAATTTGTTCTTGTAATCTCCTTGTGTTATCACTCCTTGAGTTGTGTTTATTTAGTTTTACTACTGGTGTTCCATATCTGAGTTAATTTTCTGAGTGAAGAGACAAATTTTATAGGTGCTATTTAGTGGAAGTGCTTGGTATGTTATGATGTTTATACATATTATGAAACAACTCCATGAATCTAATATTATATGTAATGTTTATTTTTCTTAATAAGAATTTAATTTCATAATTAATCTCTTTTGAATTTTTATACTGATCAATTACTTGAATGAATAATGGTTATATGTTTGGTACTTTTTGTAACCTTTTAATGTAATTAAAAATCTCAAATGAATAAATATGGAAATACTTTTAGAACAGTTGCAAGCATCAGAGATGCCACACTGACATATTTTAATATATTTAATAAATGTTAGTTGATTTTGGCATTGTTTGTTTGTAGCAGCCATCTGTCTGTTCCTACGGAAGAGGCCCCTCCACCACCACTTCCGTCAGTCAATTGCACTGTGACAATAGTAGCAAGAGAAGCAGAGGACATTGAGAGATCTTCAGGTGAGGCATTTTGCAAGCATACTGTGCAGTGGTTCAGTTTTTAAAGAAACATCAATTCACGGAGCAAGTACCAAAATCTTCTGGCTCAACTTTGCTGCAGGATTTGTATGATTTATTAGTGATTCCATGTTTGTCGACTGCTAAGGTCGTTTGTCCCTAAGGATAAGGGTGGTTAGCATTGTGGGAGGCGGTGGTGAGCTCCCTCTGGATGGCGAGCTCTGGCACTGACCTACACGTCAGGGTTGGGGGGGGGGGATTGCAGGGTTTTCCTCAATCAGGTATCTACCATCAGCAGGGCACCGCATCAGCCTCGACAAGCTTTTAGCTTCTGACTAGTCTCCCAATATGTGTGATAGTGTAGATTATAGAAGTGAAAATGTGTGTAAGGGATGAGGATAGAAGAGGAAGGAAAGATTGTGTGTGGTGTGAGGTCTGTTTGTTAGGGTACTGCTCTGTCAGTTACCTGGTAGATCAAAGAAACCACTGAAAACTACCTGTCAGAGCAGCCTGCTGTTAGAATTCTCCTCCGGACAGCAGCTGAATTAGCTTCAGGATCAAAGTAAGGGTAATTCTAATTATGATCAAGGAACAAGCAGTGATTGAATTTATTACTGAAGAGGGTGTTAATTCCTATGATTTGTATGGTTTGAAATTTGTGTAAAATGTTTGTTTTTTTTCTTTCTTTTTCCACCTTTGTTTTCCACGGAAATGGATAAATGAATGTGTAAATATGCTTATGTTTGAGCCAAGGAAGGCAAAGTTATTCATTCAACTAAAAAGGTAATAACTTAAAATAGAAGCTTTTAGAATTTTATATTATTTATTAATATACATATGATATTTGAAAATGTATCCTTTCAGTTTTCTCTTACTTTTGTATGTTTAGACTCTAAAATATATTTTAGGTTCATAAAATAGTCTTCTTAAAGGCAAAAATAAGATGTGTAATTCAGGTCATGCAATAAGATAATACTTGGGTTTGATTGAGAGGATAGAAAATATAACTACAAATATAGCAATGTTTTTTTAGTGTATTTGCCCTTCTACTATGGGAAATAGAATGTGAGGTTGTGAACTATTAGCCTGATGGTTTTGTTCTTTAATAGGGTCTCTAGACTCCAGATATGACATCCTACAGACTACAAGCAGTACGAGCAACAAGGCAACTACCTCAGCCCACATTCGGCACCAGTCATGCCCCCTCCCTCCTGGCTGTGTGGCAGCGGCGCTTTCAGTACTGCCATCCAAGTCCAGCACCACCCCCCAGTTCCCACCCCTCCCGCCCGCCACCATCCCCCAGCTGCCCCAGTGCTCCACCTCGGCATTCCCTCCAGCGTCTGCGCTCCAATCCAATTACGCTTCGACTTCCCACGCATGTACCTCTGCACCGGCCTCGTCCTCGACGCCCTCCTCCTCCTCCTCCTCCTCCTCCTCTTGCTCCTCTTCCTCCTCCTCCTCCTCCTCCTCCTCCTCCTCCTCCTCTTCATCCTCAACTCCGGCAACTTCGTCAAGACCACAGCCAGCAGAACCGACTCTTCAAAGGCAGCATAGTGGGGGAAACGCCCACTCCATTCATTATGCTGAACTTGCAGATATATCGGAGGAGCCTAGCTATGAAAATACTGTCATCATTCCTGGTGAGTTTTTATTTTTAAGTTCCAAATTAGGTGCTAAGAGTACAATGTAATATTATTCATTATATTAATGGCTAATAACTTTTAATATAGTTTTTATATCGAGTTCATAGAGTCAAATCATTAACAATTGTGTACCATTTTGACCTATAACTACATTGGGATAAGAGACTGGTTTATTTTACCATATGTTTTTTTCGAGATTTTTTTAAAACTTTTAATGCAAAACCTTTTAAAGTTTTATCTGGTGTGTTTATTGATCTTGTTACAAGAAGGTGTTTCATATCACTATGTGTCATGCACTTTTTGTTTCGTTCCAGGAAATCCTGCTGTAGTGAAACATATCTACAATGTAAGTTTTGAAGGGGAACCTTCATCGAGTCAGAAAACAAAAAATTTAGAAGCAAAGTAAGTTCCTGAATATATTAAAAAAAGTCATTTTTTTGCCACTTAAAACAAAATATTAATAAAACCGTTTACTCTTCAATAATTTTGATTGTTGTGCCTACTTTCCATTTTCCCAGTATTCAGTGGGGTGTATCTTTAGAATATGATTTCTAATTTTACTTCTTTTATTGTATGGCAATCTTTGAACGCTAAATATATTTTTTACTTGTTTTGATCTCGTACCCTTTTCCACTTACCAATGTTCTTCTACTTCTCTTCAATAAGTCTTCAGCATTTGTTATTCTTTTCTCACTGAACAGTTTTGAGCAAAACAAATGAGAGAGACAGAGAGAGAGAGACAGTGCCTTATTATTTCTACCACTGACAGATTGTTAACAAACACATGAAGTCAAAGTGTGGAAGCAGGCAGTGTGGAATGTTCACTGCTGTATGAGGCACTGTAGACTTAGTTAATGTGTCATAAGAGAAATTGCTGATTTTCGGAAATTTGTAACTTAGATATCAAAGGGTGTATAGATTCGTTGCATTGGATTAAAAACATCATTTTCTCACTACTTTTTGGAAATTTCAAGAAATTTTGGTTGGGTTGTTTATGGCTTTACCAAAAACATTAATGATTTTATTACTGGGAATATATATTTTTCCTTAATCAACATTGCTTTATGTAATATAATATTTAATCTTTAAAGATTAATATAAAGTTTTTGATAAAATCAAACTACTTACATTTAATCTTCTTAATAAGATACAAGTTTTGATTTGGTTTTCATTATTATAACGCATCTTTTCTTATATTTTTCAATACCTTGTGTAAATACATTTTCAGTTTTGCCTGATGGCAGATACAGAACAGTCTTCGAAACGTCAAATGTAATTGGATAAAATTATAAAATAAATTTTGGACCTAAAAAGTGGTTGGCATAAAAAAAAGGGCTGAAAAATATTATAAAATTGAATCTACTTCTTGTGATTTATAGATAGTACAACTGTAATGTAAAAACATTGTACTTGGAAATTTTTAAAAGAAAAGTTAAATACAAAAGAACTGCCCAAGAGGCTCCTTGATATTTTGACAACCAGGATTTTGTTGCTATGGGTTTTTGTTTACATGCTGTGTGCTCTTAGTCTATTACCACTTCTTAAAAGCCAGGATGAATCTGTACATTCTTTAGGGATCTTTTTCAAGTTCTGTGTAATAATTTTAGATAAACTTTTATATCTACAATTGATTTCATCCTTTTTCAGTTAAGATGTAGTAATTAACTTTTTTTTTAAATTGACAGTCATGTTTATTAATTTTTTAATAATTCAATAATACCAGATAAATTTTAGATGCATGTTGAGAATGTTCATTTTATTTTACTACTGGATTAAGACCAGTGTCAATATGTAGATTGCATGATTAACTTGGAATACAATTATCAAGTTCTAATTTACTTGTATATTTAGCTTTTCTTCTGGCAAAATAATACTGATTTGCCTTTAACAAGATTTCGGGATAGGTTATGATTTCTGTGATCCTCCCTGTTCAAGAGTTTCTGTCCTGAAGAGAAACTGTGTTTACAGCAAAGCGTATCATGGAGTTCCTGGTAGTCATCTCGACTCCGGAGGGAGCAGTCGAACATCGTCCACCCCACGTCACAGCAAGGACTTGGCAGAAACGCAAAAACAGAACCATCAACGAGCAGGTGTGAGCGAAACCAACGTGGCCTATGAAAACCTTAATATGGACTATATTGCCCAACTCATGTCAGAGGGGTACACTCAAGATGCTGTTATACGTGCTCTTGGAATTACTAGGAATGATGTTGAAATGGCCTGGGACATTCTTCATGAATTTGCATCCAAAGAAACCACCACATGATTAACGGGGGTGAAACGGAATGATTATCGGTAGTGCAATGGAACGTGTGGTCACATGTGAATTGTGTTGAACTTTCGAAATATGAAAATAAATGCCACTAGTCTAATGAATTGTGTGATAGCACAACTTTCTTGTGAACATGGCCTTCTGGTTTTGGTAACTGCTGGAGAAGAGAAAGCACCTTTTGAAGATGATGTGAGACAACTTAGTTGTGGTGCAGCAACTGTGTATTTATACAAGATGAAATGTGATGCTTGAAATTCCTTGAGAAAATGTTAAAGATTTTGCTATTGTAATTACTGTATTTTAACTGTTAATACCAACTGTGTACCAATCTTACAATGTTGTTGAACTTACGGTGGAACTTAGCAACTACTGCAAATAATACATACTATATATTGTTCATGTGTAGGCTGGCTAATGTCAAGTAATAAGTATATTCTTGCCTGGTAAGATTTTGTTATCTTTTAAATTATTTGAATGTTATGGTTTTAAGACTGATAAACTTGAATTCCATTTGCTATGAAGCCCGTGAGTATGATATCTGCAGGTCAACCTAGAAATGGGACTTGTTTGACAATCTGCAGATGTAGCTTGATGCTGCATTGTGGAGACAGTTTACGTGCTTCCAGAAAACAGTTGAGGAACAATCACCCGTATCTGGGAATAGAAATTCATGAGATTGCCAGTGAGTGAGTGGTTACCTAAGCAAATAATGACCTGTGATAGGATACTCTCAGGCTTATGGGTATATTATCAACTTTTAGACTTTTATTAGTCAGGCTTGAAATAATGAACTGCATAGGGCTATATTTTTAATATTCAGTTATAACTGATCCCCCAGAAATAGCCAGTTTTTGTCAAAATAGGAAAAAACTATATTGTTTGCTTATCTATGTATTCCGGCAAGAATGTCGAGGAAACTGATGGTAGACGTGCAGAAATTTGTTATGCTTATTCTGGTATGATTCATAGCATTCTGTGTAGTAGGAAAACTTGCATGAGAAAAGAGAATTCAATTTGAGGATATTTCTAAAAATTATATTTTCGTACAGTTTGACCTCAAATCTCTTCATAAAAATGTAATGTTGCAAGTGCATGTTTTTGACATTACAAATATCAACTGTATATGATATCAATGTAGACATCAACTTATTTTGCTGATTTGGATCAATTTTGCTGTTGAACAGTTGTACTCTTAACATCGGAATTCTACATCTTTAAACAGTGTTAAATTTCTGTTTTTTTACTGTTCATAATGGTCTCTCCATTTGATGCAGGCTCAGTGATCATCTCTTGATGTTTAATCATGGCATAGAAAATTTTTCTCATGTATGATCTTACTTGAACTTGAAATAAGATATTCCTGCGTGACCAACCCACTTTTAAAACAATGTAAATGTTTTGAAAATTTGGATAGTATGCTCTAATAATGTAATTTTCTATTTGGAGATGCATCGTGTTGTTAAAGAAAATTAGAATTTTTTGTGCACAACAGAAATAAAACAGAAAAAAATTATTTTAAGAAAATATTGATAACCTTGATATTATTTGGCAATCACTGAACTAATGACGTGATTGTGACCCCTAAGCATTTATTCAGAGATTCTTTACATGTCTACCTCTTTACCTTCTTAACATGTGTATAATAAATACATTTAATTTAGGACTGTTATTTGATTTGTCTCAGAAGCTAAAACTGATCAGTTGCATTGTGATGGTACCAGAAAAATGAGTGAATGAAGTAATGATATTAAAGCTTGAAAAAAAAATAATATTTTTTTAGTGGAAAATCTATTTAATTTAAATCTGTCTGTTTAAATTAATCCTGAAAATTAAAATGAGAAGCGAAAGTCTTAACTTTATTCTCTTTCATTGCATTGTTCTACAGATTGTTTTTTATTATCACAATACGTTTTATATAATCATGTCTCCAGACAATTTTTGTGTGTCTACATTAATTTATTTTGTTACTGAAGTGTTTTAAGTATAACTTTCAATTTTGGAACCTTTTTGGTTATGTGATCTAAACAACTAAATAAAACCAAAAAATATTAATATCACATTTGAGTGTGAGATCTGAGGATGAGATGCAACAAAATTTGTTGAAATTCAAATTCATATCATGTACAGTTTGCTTTTTTGTAAGTAATACTATGTTAAGGATGTGTGTGTTTTGTGAAATTTGATTGACTGTTTCATTATATTCTGGAGTTGCTCCAAGTTCAGCTTTTCTTGACAGATACTGTTGGCAATTCCAAATGGGTAAGTCTTAGTAGAACCTGGAAAAACAAGTTTACACATTGTTGACTTTCGATGCACTGCTGTCAAAATCCGTGTCCTTATACTAAAAGATTTTGAAGTAAGTCTGAAAAAGCTTACTTAAATATTTACCTTTGGAACACCATTTATTAAAGTTATTTAGCAATTATGTTTATTTATTTTCAGTGTGCTAAATTCAATTTTTTTATTACAGACAATCAAGATTTCTTATAGTTAACAATTATTAAATTTTTATTCCGTAATACATAAATGTAGTTATTTCACGATGTTTTGGGACAAGGTTGTCCCATCATGAGGCAACTACGGAACAATAATACATGAAATGGCATTAAAAATGTGCAAATTGAAGTTCTAAATTTCAGATTAATTGCTAAATTTAAAATATGTATCATTTCCAACAAACATAGGAAAACTTAAAATAAATAAAAAACTACATTGAAACACCCACCAAAATGTTTCATGTTAGTAACAAGAACACAAGATATTGGAGACTCATCATAAGAGCACCATTTTACTAGGCTTTTTGATTACTTAACATATGAACTATGGATTAAAAATTGTTAAAAGTAACAAATATGGATTGCCTGTAATAAAATGTGATCGTTTCTTGGAATGCATTGGAAATACAATTTCGATACATTCTTTGTGCCATGATCAGCAGTTCTTTTATTAGCCTACGCAATCTGTTAAGGAAAGCTTAACTAAAGAGTGAATGGACCATACCATTTTCAAAATGGAGCGATAATGTTTCAATCAGGGTATATATTCACCATGTAATTTTGATTACCTAAGCAGCAAAAGATTACAATGGATGTGTGAGTTAACATTTTTGTTATCTCTGCTTGCTTACGGAGGCTGTGTCTGTGATCAAACAAAAAGTTGCTCATTAGCAAGCAAACATTCAAAATAAAATTGCAAGGATGGGTTATATTTGAAACTATGCACTAGTCAGACAAGTACCTTATTCATTGATCATAGTAGGAACAGTACAACAGGTTGCATAAAATTTTTCATAGCTTAAAATCCTAAACTTTTATTGCATTGCCGGTATTTTATGCCCACTCCTAGTATGTGTGCTGGAAGAAAATGTTAACATACCATCTTTTAAAGTTATTTACAAATAAATACTCAAATGAGGGTATTATGGTTTAATATGATTAGCTGCCTAAGAGCAATTCAGCTCTTCCATTTTCTTCTCTCAGATTTTAAAGCTGACATCATGAGAGGTCCAGTGATCCAGTAGGTAGATTTAATAATGTAGTTATTTATTGCAGTTTATGTAATCAGTATGGATGTAATGCCAAGGAGAACTGGTTAAGTAATATTATTTTACAACTTTTGTTTTCATGAGAACCATAATTACCAGAGATACTCATTTGGACAATTTGCAGTTTCGTGTCATATTTGAACAATGAATTTCAATTGAGTGAAATTTAAGCTGTGTTTGATTAGAAAGGCATTTTTCTTACAATTTATTTCTACTGAGTTAATCAGTTCAGAAATTAGTTGTATGATTTTTTTCAGTCTTAATTTTTAAATTATACAGGGTGTTTCCATGTGGAGCAGATTTTGTAGAGAAGAAAAATATTTACAGGAGGCTGGGAAATGTTTAATTCTGACTTTCTGAGATATAAAAATAATAATTCTTCTTAACATTGTCTCAAACAAAAATTTCCAAAACATGTACTCATATTTGGCTCAATTCTATAGAATCTACACAATTTTTTCACCATATATTATTATTGTTTAATAATAATGATAATAATAATAAGTTAACTAATTAAAAATTCAATTTTAATTATTAATGAAAAAATAAATAACTGTGTTTCTTTCTGGCAAGTGAATCAAAAACTTTAACATCTCTTCACTTACTCAAATAATTTTAAACTGGAAAAACACAGTAGTCATGTACTGGCTATAAACCTTTCCTTTCAGTGGACAGAAATACAATGTCAGGTGCTGTGGAACCCTGAAATTTGGCAAAGAATTGTGTTTGCATTTATGAGAATCCTATTTAACAGTAGTTTGTTTCTCAAGAATGCAGGCAATGAAGTTTGCAGGATAACTATGGTTTGGGTCTAACAAAGCTATTATTAATATGACTGACATCAATGATAATGAATGGGCTAATAAATATGAAAACCTATTATTTATCCTAATATGTAAGTAAAAAACACTTGCTTGGAAATTTAAATATTTCTTATTTAAACATTTAAAGGAGTAATGTAATTAAATACAGAAAACTAATGCTATTGAGAACAGTGAGGATTGTAAAGAATGTTACTGTAAAATCTTTAAGTGAATAGTACCAACCAACATTCATATTTTCTTCTCTACATGCACAAAACCTTAACTCTAAGGTGTTTCTAGATATTTTTGAAACATCCTGTTTTTAACCTTAACATACAGACATTACTGGAAATGAAGATGATCTTTTAAATATATTTTTCAAATGCAAAGCTTGGAATTCGTTGCTACTTATACGAGTGCCTCTGCAGGTTGCCTTTACTACTTATTTCATAATCCATTACAAAAAGTCAAATTTTCACTGTACATTGAAGATAGAGAATAAATCTAGGCTCTCAACTTTAATTTGAAAAATGGAATAAACAATGCTCTATATGATAATTGAATGTCTTAGCTATTGTACATTCATTTGAAACCAAGCGATTCCTGATTAGAAATCAGCGTTCTTTGGGTCGCATTAAAATGTCAGTTATATTTTGATATTCCTAAACACTTTTTCACTAAAAGAATTTCTGTGTGTTGTATTTAGTACTGGTTTTCTAAATGTCATTCAATCTCTTTTTATGAAAAAGATAATTATAACTTAGGCAATATTTGAACTCAGAACATTCATGTGTGTGAAAACTCAACAGGCTGTCACCAACAATTTTAGACCAACTGCTTAGATGAAAATTGTTGTTGACAAAATGAAACTATCATAATTTGCATTTTGTCCATTATTGTTCCTAAATTGTTTACAACTCTGTGATTGCATATCATTGCACACCATATAAAAATGTCATTTGGTGTTTTATGCTAAAATTGTAAGTTTTCAAAAATGCTTTGTGATTTAGAATGAAGATTTTAATCTGGTTTTAAATCACCTCATCTGATGTAAAATAATAAAACATCAAAAGATATTTTTGATTTTATTTCAATTAATGAAGTTTTATGTAACATATCATGCAAAGCTACTTTAAATTGGGAATGCAGAGTGACTGTTACCTAATAGAAGGGTTTACCAGAACATCACGATTGCTACTTTATTAAATATATTGATCATTGACAATTCTCAGGGTAGTAAAAATAATTATCTGAGATGAATAAACTAGCTTTCCTTTTTGCTGTGAATCTAAAAGTTAAAAAATTAGAATATATCTGTGACTGTCTCAAATTTTATTGACACAAAAAGTCCATAAAGTGTTAATGAAGGGGGCAGTCAGCAAAAAAACAATTTGCAATATTCATTCAATTTCCCTTCTATTTTTGTTTGCAATTATTTCATATTCTGGACTTTGTAAAGTCCAATCATATTATTCCCTCTTCTGCTTATTCCTAAAGCAATCGTGGCTTTTGGTAATATCCTTAATTTTTATCTAAAATAGATTGTAGAATTTTAAAGAAGCATTTAAAATTAACTATTTTGGAAAACTAAGTTTAGGTAGAAAGTTGAATATTTTGAATGATTGTTGGTAATATTGTTCATGCACTTTGTATTAAAGGTTCTCATGGAGGATTTCATTCTTGATTGTTCTTCTCTTAAATAGTATTTTCAACTGTACACTGGCAATAAACATAATTAAGCAATGATTTAAAACATATTTGAACAAGGTCATTTCAGGATCGTTAAGGAGCTTTTTTGAAATGATTTTAGAAACCCTTTTAACACCATGAAACAAATATGTATTATGTACTATAAAGTTGTTGTGCCATTATATTATGTTTAAAGTGTTTACTTGGTATAAAACAAAATGTTACAACAATTATTCCTTTATAGAAGTATTATGGACTATTACAAGTGATAATAAATAGCTCATGAAGGTACTGGGTAAATGTTCACAGGTTAACAGGATGATCATTTTTTTAAATTATTTTCAGTCCTTATGTTTTTGAAAAATTTGCATATCTAATGCCATGCCTCAAGTTCTCAGTTTACATCACAATATTTGACACTTGTTCATGTATGGATAACTCATCCATTAACTTATGAAAAATCTGCTTTCTAATTTCAATTATTTAATCACGGAACAAACATTAGTACTTGGGCAGTAATATTGATTGGCCATGAGCATTCTGATTAAGCTATGCTACTTCTCAAAACTAAATTTCACAGAACTCTGATGAGGATGACAGTCTGTTTGTGAAGCTGTGTCATCCTCTCAAAGTAGAGGATAAAGTAAGCTACCCCATTGGAAGAGCTGATACAACATTCATTTTGTATTGGTGTCAGTGCCAGAGATAAACGAATTTGGGCCTAGAGCAATGCTGAAACATAATTCCTCCCCCCCCCTACACACACACACACACACACACAAAAAAAAAATTGAAAATGTGAAAGCCTACCTTATAAGTTATAACTACAACTAACTATTTAAGGTAAAAAATTAATTGAATATCTTATGAAATATAAAACTACTGTACTGTGACTTATAAAATTACGATATTTCTTTTCTTGAGTTTTAATTTAATTTTCAATTGTTAACTATCGTAGCATGGGCAATCGCCTGACCTGCAATAGCCTAAGCACAGACACTGGTTGATGTATTAAAACAAATCACATACTTCCATTCATTGAATGAAGTATTGAAACATCACTTCAATTACAACTGGAATCTTACAATCCTGAAGTACATCAAATGGAATCTCTTGAAAAGTGTTCTAAAACATTTGCTTGGACTTCAGTAATGTCCTTGATGTTTGTTTGCATTTTCAGCAGAATGTCTAAACACAGAAGACTCCCTACATGCGTTCATTCTGTTGTTGAATATAACTGACTGATAAGGCAATAACATCCTGACTAGATAGACCATGTTTTATTTTCCAAAGCCCCAAAGTTGCAGAATCTGAAAGAGAGAGGCATTTTTGAAAGTATTAATGTAATGGAACATATTATTCATATTTGTACCCTATTTTTACTGTTTTCTTGTGAGAGAATTTTATAGCAAATAACAAAACCTCAGGTTTTTAATTTCCAGGGCCTGTCTGGATTGAAATTTATTGATGTAAAATATGAACACCCAATCTTTTCTCCACCAAAAACTGTTAATCTTTCTAAAATAAATAAATTACAATAGATTTTGACATTCTCTTACTCATCTATGGAACAATCACTTTCGTGTGACATTTTTTTGTAACAATCGTCTTTAAAAGCCTCTTGATTTACTGTGCTGAAAATTACCATAAACTTGGTCACCTCCAGGCTGGATTAACCCTAGAGGCCCCAAACCAGTCTTCTTGTGGAGTAGCTTATAATACTCTTTCATTATTCAATGCTGATTTTTGCTTAGAGATGGAACAAATTTAAATTTGAATTTCTTCTCAGAAAGTTATGCCTATCTATACTATCTGTTAAGCAAAATATTTGATGAGATTTAAACTTTTCTAGAAAATTTTATCTAGTAATTAATTGTGCGTGTTGGGATTCATTAGCAACAGGGGAGCAACATAAAAGAACATTACTATTTTACATTTTCTGTTTATACACAAGTATCAATGCATTTATAATCCAATACTGCCTGACAATCTTCTCCCCCAGACATAAGGTTAAATGTGCTTGGCGAGAGTTGGCACGTGTTGAGTTCAGTGAAGACCTACAGATGTAGTAAAACACAATCCGATTGCTGTTATCTCAGAAGATAAACCCTGAATGAAAGCGCACATTCGAAGAAAAATATCTATCAGTATAACTGATTTCCATGAGGACTTTTGGCTGCAAGAATATTGAGTTGACTTGTTCTGAGTGCAAGGAGATTTTTGTGTTGCAGTCACATGTAGCTCATGTTGCTTTCTCCCTTATGAGAACAAGAGAGAATATGCAGTACTTGTCCACCTTTTCCACTATTTCTCCTTCCTTTCTGTATCTTTTTCTGTCTTGGTTCTTTTCATGATTTCCTTTGCATTTGAATGAATTTTGCAGGGGCCCCAGAGTGGGCGCTCTGGGTTTAATCAGGATCTGGACACCTCCATGATATTCAGTGTCATTTTGCCACAAATCTGCTCTGTAATGACCTTAATCAGCATAAATAAGCAATCTGAGAATGAAATAGTCTTTTGAAAAAAAATTGTAAAAATAACATACAGGTTTGTTTAGAATTTCCTTTATTTTAATTTGGAACTGGATCGTAATTTTACAATTGCTTTGAAGTTCTTTGGAGTGGTATCTACTTTTTTTAATTAAAATTTCAAAATCTCTTCGTCTAGCTTTCAAAAATAAGTATTTATTTCTAAATTTCAAACTTCAATATATAACAATTAAAATTTTCATAAATTATACACATTGTGTTTTTGAATCAGTAAAAATGTACTTGGATATATATTTATTTCTAAAATGTATGGCATATGTATCCAAAAATTGAACAGCTCTATAATGCGTATATTTTTTTCTCAACGTGTCATATATTATGTAGATATTAATACATAAGTAAACTTTTTTAAATTTGGCTATTGGTTCCTTTTGTTCTCAATTTCCTTGACCAAAATAGCAACAAACTTCAACTTTTCTGTAAGTACATAAAAGGTAATGGGCGCATGTCTGTCGCACATACACTTAAAAACTACTCGACCGATTTCGCTGAATTTTTTTCACACTTTGTTCTTATAAGTTTCGGGGAGTACTTAAAGAGTGATTTGAATTAAATCGCACATGTGGGGATGTTGATGCGCTTATAATGCCATACGTCCCTGAACAGAAGGTCTAGGCAACCCTCCTCACCGTCAAGTATTAAGCGCGTCTGTGACTATTCTGCCCCTGCGATTGTGAAATATCGGCCAGAATTATTACTTGAACGTTATTTCGTACAAGTAAAACAAATTTCTCCTAGTATCATTTTGAATGCATGCCTGAACTTCAGGGAGAACATTTTAACAATAGGATACTTGACAACCAGGTCGTAGAACGAACCCATACTCGCGAGAAAGTCTTTCATCTATTAGAATTTTTGCAGAGCGGAGAGAAAATAGTATCGTGACCAGTTACACGTATAGTGTAGTACAGTACGATAGCGAAGCATTGCCGAGTCCACTAGTTAAAAATATAACATGTATAGTTTTTAAGCACTGATCCAATTGGTGAAATATCAATATGTTATGGATTCATATTCAAATTTTGCTGATTTTCACATGGATGTCCAAAAACCATCTATTTAGAAGAAAAAAATGTAGTATACTTTATTGAAACAAAATTGTGATAGGGCTAGATATTTCCATTTTGACAAAACTTGGTACGATACTAAATTGACATATATATATATATATATATATATATATATATATATATATATATATATATATATATATATATATATTTGCCAGTTATACAAACTATAAGGGCTGGCGATTCTCCCAGCATACGCTAATGGCGTTCTCCAAGAAACATCTAAAAGTACTTGTACTTAGCCATTATACCAAATTGCCCTTTACGGGACATAAAGGCTAAGTACAAGTACGTTTACTACACATTGTACTACACTTGACGTGTTACGTTACTGTTTTCGCTTTGCTCTGCAAAAATTCTAATAGATGGAAGACTTTCTCGCGAGTATGGGTTGGTTCTACGGCCTGGTTTGGCTTATTGGCCTCGGCACCGTGTGATCCCGGGGTTCCTAGCCCGCCACCCATCCAGGAACCCGCGATGTCTCGTATTCACTTAACCTTTGTGACATCACGTAGTTGACGAATTCGGCTAGCGACGCCGGCTTCGCGGCCTTTTCTTAAATCTTTGTCGCCGTAATGTTGTCCTTAATATTTGTGTATTGACGCTATTCCACTTTTCCCATCAATTGTTAATAAACAATATCCCCCCGAACGTTACTATATTATTTATTTTCTACGCGGTCTATATACATGCACTTCCCTAATTTGCCTCTCTTTATTAATCTAGGTATTTTACCATTATTACCTTGGCTCTTGATACATGAATCAGTGGCTTACTTAAGGGCGAGAATATATTTTCAGCAAACGTCGTTGTCTATAACTTCAACACTCGACGTAGTAGTCATACTCATCAGGTGACAAGCTCACTACAAAAAATTCACATATAATACATGTACATTGTTTTTTTACAACACCTTGCCAAATGACATTAAACGATTAAATTCGATACAAAAGTTTAAGTCCCAAGTAAAATCTTTTCTGCTGCACAACTGTTTCTATACAATTAGAGGCTATACCGAGCATCCAAATCGAAAGTAATATTTATTTTAACAATGACATTTAATGTATTATTTACCATTTGGGTTGTATAATTCTAAAGAAACTGTAACAAGTATTATACTTCAGCTTCTGGGACAATGACCCCATCTCGATCAGGTTTTCGTCCAGTTTCCCTGATCCTTGAGCAAATGCTAAGATGGCCCATTGTTTTGGTACTGGACTTTAATGAAACTTCAAATTAACTTCTCCCCATAGCACGTCACGCGCAGTTTTTAATCGTTTTTGACGTAAATAAATAAATAAACATGTTTGGAGCTCGCGATTTTTGATGTTTCCACCGGGCGCGCCAGTTTCTCAATGGTTGTTTAATTTCTCTCTCGAGCATTTTAATGTCATGGAAACCTTCTGGATATCCAGCAACTCTGTCCAGCAACGCATGCTTGACATCCTCTAATTCTGAATTTTATACATTCGTTTGTTTTCAGTCACTCCCGCAAGCAACACTACCGCCATGTTCACGCTCGTTTTGCATGATTTCACATCATTTTATTAAATAAACTTATTCTTTTCACTATCACATATTGTGATCTATCCCTACTTTCTAAAAATAAATTAATTAATATATTTTTAATTATTTCGTCCACCAAAAATAAATATTTTGTAGGCCATTCAAATCATTAAGGGAAAACATGTTTAACTGACTGATGTAACTTACAATGTTAAAACACCCTGTAACATGCCCAAACAGCAGGGGTGGCACAAAAGTGGTATCGCGCATTCAGAAAGGACAGCAAATTGTTCTAACACAAAGCTAACATTACTTATTGTGGCTATACCAAATTCTTCATTGCCTGTCATAATTAATTCCATACTTTCCTATGTTTACACCGCTTCTCTTACCAAATTTCGTCTATATTTTTATTGTATTATACATAATGTTCGGGGAAGAAACGTCGAAACCCCGAAAATAAGCACTTGACACAATTTTAAGCATATTCTGTCGAATAAACCACTTGGATATTCCAAATAAAAAAGCACCCAATTTACACAATTCGACTGATTTTTCATTTCTGCGTTAATTTTTCTTTCTGAAAAAATATATTCATTACTTTTATAAATAATAAACACTTTACATGTTTCTGTAGTGTTTACATGCTTCTGGAATGCAAATTTTTGCCTAAAAAGAATTTTTTCAAACCAATTTTTGAGTGATTATTGCCCAACCATTCGGAATATGCAAGGAATTTATTACACAAAATATGCTCAAAATTGTCTAACGAGCACGAAATTTCAACGTTTCCTTCCCGGACATTCTGTGTGCTATCTGTCTGGATGTAATGAATTGAAGTCGCCGATCTACTCCTTTTACATGCCACATGACAGAAGCGATTTCTCAGGGTATGAAAAGTAGGAACGCCCTCCTCATACATTTTCATCTCGTGGAAGTAATTACCAAATAAATGATTCGCTTCGATGTTTAAGGGAAAATATACAACTATTGAAATGATACGAGAAAATTAATTTTGATCGTCTATTGAACTAAGCGCGCTTTTGTCATAAGTAATGCAAAAACGATCAAAATCAACAAAATCACTGTGAGGAGAAACCTTCAGCATTATCTCCACGCGCCTGCAAATCGCCCATATCTGTCTACACGCAGGCGGTCAGAAGAGAAAACTTCATTTAATGGAGATATACGAAAGTAGGCGAGTATCTTTTCCCTTGAACTACCATCAATGGGCCCCCTTTTAACAAGGTGAACGCTTGGTGGGCAGTGATTCAAGTCACAACACGGCAGACAAGGTCAAGAATAGGCAGAGCTGCAGGCTTTGCAAACTTACTGCGACGCGACGAAAGGTTCTGGAGAAACGAAATAATATGTCTCCCGCCCAGTTTTTCATTGCAAGTTGAAACATGAAATATAATTTGTTATGTTTCGTTTGAAGTAGTATATGCTATACATTTATAATGGAATAAAAAAGTTTAAAAATATTTCATTCTATAATCGCGTAAACTAATTTGTATAATGTGATTACGCACGATAAAACTATTGCGTGTCTCAAAGCAGAATCTGCATGCCGAGCCGATTTCGCGGGCATATAGGGCTCGAACCTCAAAAGGGTCTAGAAAAATCTCAAGAGTCAAGGGGTGTTTGCCCGTTTCAGCTAATCTAGGTGGGGAGTGTTAAGGCTTGCTTGACTCGGCAAAGAGATGTGAGGGTAGGTGTTGCTTATCTCACAAACCAATGTAAGGAAGAGTGTTTGCTTGTCTCAGCAAACCTATGCGAGGAAGGGTGTTTGCTTGTCTCAGCAGACCTATGTGAGGGTGGGTGTTTGCTTCTCTCAGCAAACCGAGGTGGTGGTGGTGGTTGTACAAGGCTTGTCTCACAAATCGATGTGAGGATGGGTGTTTGCTTGCCTCAGCAATCCGAGGTGATGGGGTGGCTGGCTTGTCTCAGCAGACCTATGTGAGGGTGGGTGTTTGCTTCTCTCAGCAAACCGAGGTGGTGGTGGTGGTTGTACAAGGCTTGTCTCACAAATCGATGTGAGGATGGGTGTTTGCTTGCCTCAGCAATCCGAGGTGATGGGGTGGCTGGCTTGTCTCAGCAGACCTATGTGAGGGTGGGTGTTTGCTTCTCTCAGCAAACCGAGGTGGTGGTGGTGGTTGTACAAGGCTTGTCTCACAAATCGATGTGAGGATGGGTTTTGCTTGCCTCAGCAATCCGAGGTGATGGGGTGGCTGGCTTGTCTCAGCAGACCGATGTGAGGGTGGGTGTTTGCTTCTCTCAGCAAACCGAGGTGGTGGTGGTGGTTGTAGAAGGCTTGTCTCACAAATCGATGTGAGGGTGAGTGTTTGCTTGACTTAGCAAATGGAGGTGATGGTGGCCGTGGGTGGCGCCGACATCTGCTTGGATCGCTGCCTTGACTACTGGCGTCTCCTATCAATGCCTTTTGATCAGTGTGTGATGTATACGTAAGCTTCCGCGGCTCGAATCCACGAATTCTCGGCTATCCGGGAGACGCCGCGTCGTTGGCTGGGGTGCCGACGTTTCGCCTGACATGCCGCAGGCTTCCTCCGTCACAGTCCTGAGGAAGCCCTCCCAGTCACCCACACCTCCCCAGCCACTGCCCTGAGGAAGCATGAGAAACTGCCAGTTGTAGTGAATGACATGTACATCTAATTAATATCAACTGTGGAGCTGATAATTTTAATTGCGTATAAACGCTATTATTAACTCCAACCATGACACTGGCGTTGTCAGTCCCTAGTCCTTTCATATTTTTAATATCTAGCCCGAGCAAATTTAATGATTTAGTGACTGCAGCAACAATCGCTTCTGCATTACACGCGTCTAGTTCCACTAAACTTAAGAAAGTGGATACTATTTTGCGATTTGCAGAGCTATAATAAATAATTGTGATACCCAACAACTTGGTTGTTGAAATATCATTTGATTCGTCCAATAAAATGCTGAAAGGTCCGTTACCAATGTCAGATAACAGATCTTTCTGAAAATACGGATGAATTACATTCTTTATTATAGCACTGCATTTTGTGCGGTGCATTTTAATTTGTTGTGCAGTTTTGCTGTCATTAAATATAGAGCACGTCATTTCTGTCAAATGATCGGATGTGGCAATTGCGCAATGTTTACAAATAAATAAGGACATTACCCTTCTGCTTGAGCTGTCTCGTCTGTTTTTGATACGACAAAATTCTGTAGAGTGGGTTGTCTCTTCGAAGAAAATGGCTCGGCGTTTTTTTTGTGTTGCATGGACTGGGCATGTTTACGAAGATCACAGAGCTTTGACCCTTCATACATTGGGCAGTACCTGAAATATTATATATATATATATATATATATATATATATATATATATATATATATATATATATATATTATTTTACATTATTTTGATGAAGCATATCATTTTTAATATCCAATAAAAACTATATACATTTTAAATAGGTATATTGTATAAAGTTCATTTAAGGTAGCTCTTAAGACTTAGTTAAGTACAAAAGTTTATAAAAATAATTTTATGCAATAAAGTGTATTTATTATTAAAATAAATGCACATTTTTTATATAATTTTGTTACTAAATCTATGCCATGTATTATCGTACATTCACTTACTAATTTTAATTTTTATGAAAAGCATAAGAACAACATTATTTTAATATGGCATATGAATATTTTTAAAATATTGATTTAATATTAAAAATACTTAAATCAATGTTTAATATGCCCAGTAAACACAATATTAACTTAATTAAGTATCAACATTAATACAAATGATTTTAGAAATGTGTTAACATTAAAATAATGTTTCTTTAATAACTGTGTTCCTTTAGGGTTAGTACATCTTATAAAACGATTCAAATCCTAGCAAATTAAAACATTACCTGCATTGTCCTTTGTCCTTTGAAGGATCCTTGGTCAGCCAATCTTTTAGCTCGGGATGTTTCAGCCATTCATCCCGAAAATTTTGTTTGTATATTTTATTTGTTGTTTTTCTTTCAGATGGTGTCTTAGGCATCTTTATTTATTCACAAACTATTACGCTTAGCATTTCAAAAACTGTACAAAGAGATATTGCATATTTAAAGAGAACGCGGATAATATTTTCTCCACGTTTGATTGGATATTTGGAGGAGAATCTCCGGCCGCTAGCCAATGAGAAAGGCACACGCGCCTAGTTGAGGGTTCAAGTAATATGACTCAGAATCTGTAATCCTATGCAGGACTCCTCTTGATTGTAATCCTATACAGGCGTAGAATTCTTCTATTACTCCGGAGCTAAACGCTGAGCTATTTGGTTTTATAGGTAAGTAATTGCAAGACAAATTCCTAACTCCAGTTAGGATTCTTTATTTCACATTCTATCCGCGAGAATTTAACACCGTCAAGAAACAAGTGTTGAAAAAATATTGAAAGAAAGTGCATTTATAATATAGGCAGCCTGTCTCATTTCATTAATTAATTTATTTACTCTTAAGCTTTTCACAGTCAGATGCATTTCGTCTTATGAATCTTATCACTTCTAGTGTACAATTTAGTTAATTAATTTTCTCACATTTAAGCTTTTAGCTCAGTCAGCTGCCGATTGCTTGTGTAATTCTTTGTATTTCGTCTCTTGAAATTTATGACTTGAGGTTTTACTCTTGTGTATGGTAGAATTAAAGTTACAAGAAATAATTCCATTCCTATTACTTTAACATATGGTAGAAGGTAATCATGTCCCAATAAAGTCATAATATTTTATTCCTTTTAAAGGTTTATTTTATACTAGATACTTTTTCAAGGTGAAATGATAACTAAGTGATACTGAGTGAAATGTTTTTGTAAGTGCGACTTCACTTTAATCTGGCAACCTGTACAATGTTTTTTGTTCCTTTTGTAATCTATTGAACTCCTCCAATTAGATTTTGTTTGCTTTAGGCGTATTCAGTGCATATATTCTTTTACCTTTGCAAATGAGTGGAACATTGAACTTTGTTATGTGTTGATATATGATTTTTTATAGTAAAGAACCTTCACTGGTTTTTGTATTAGATAACTAGAGAATCTTGTTAATTTGAAAGATTTGATTAATAATCATTTGTTTAAACTTGAACATAAATCAAACACTGACAAAGACCTACAATGATATGTCAAAACAGTAGCAAAGTAAAAATGTGTATATCAAATTTTAATTTAATAGTAATTGAGATTAAACGGGTGATGAAATATTAAAAATATTCAATATTGTTCCTTCCTTCTTTAGGTTGAAAAACACAATTTCATATGAAGTAAATTTAAGAAAATATATATTTTGTAATAAATGAATGTGAAACATGGAGAGCTATTTTTAATTTGTCTATTATGTATAGCCTCTAAGATACAAAATATTAATACTCACATACAATAATGTGGTAAAGTATTGACTTATTGAGGCCTCTTAGTCATATAATTATGTTGTAAATAATTGTTATTTTTTTAAGATATCCTATTATAATCATATTGTTAATAGATATGGAAACTATGCCACTATTAATTAGAAGCTATGGATGACAAACACGAGGATGTATGTGTCAGTGAAATATTCAAGAATCCCTTTTAATTAAATTTCGGATACTTGTGGTTTTTCCCTGAACATCTGGAATTATTACATTAAAAACTTGAAATTTATTACTTTTTCAGTTTGAGGGTTTTGTGGAAAGTTGAATAATTGCTTATACGATTTAAAATTCAATTACTTAATCTGAAAATTTAGAATTTTTTTGCAAACTAAATAAAAAAATACATAGAATACAGGTGGAATATATTTAGATAAATACTACAAAACTCTTTACTACAAGAAATGCAATAAGTTCTCTTAGATTATGTAAATCATTATGGTTAATTCCTTTTTAGCATGATGTTGAAATCAGCTGGTTTGTGAATTTGACTAATAACTCTATTGCAAATATTGTTATCTCTTTGGTGTCATTAGGGTAAAACGTCAATATGGTTCCCACTATTAAAATTAAATACTATTTAGAATTTGTTAAGAAATTAGAATACTGCCTCTCTAAAATACACCATCCACAAAAAACAATATTAGGAATAATTTAGTACACATTGTCAGTTGCAAAAGATTATTAAAAATACCTTCTGGGATGGATGTCCGTTGTCTATCAGATGTTATGTGCCCAAACATTTTGTCTGCTACTGCGGCAGACATCTGCAGTGGCTACTGGGTACACGCAGAGGCCTTTCAGACAGCTCACTGATGACTGAAATACACATGTACCCATTAAGCCACTGAAGATGTCTGCTACAATAGATGATACGTTGGGCAAAGCCAGCCCGGAAAGTATATTTAATAGTGTATCCAAACTTGAGAGTCTACATTGCTTTATTAATCACAAAAGATGCCATTCATAACTTATGATGACCAACAATTTAAAAAGAATGCTTAAAAGAAACTAAGGAATTTTTACATAATAATCAGGATAAATGTTTTACAAAGGTGGAAAACCGCAGCTTTAAATAGAGATTACTATTACAATCCTACTAATGACCATACTATGGGAAAGCAACAATGTTAGATTGAAAAAAAACTGTACCAGGTGTAGCTATGTACCAGGTGTAGCTATAAATTCAAAAGATATTTTACACAGATGGGACACACATATTACAAAAAGAATACAGGAATGGTTGTTTTCTACTCCCACACTTGTATCTGGAGCATGTGAACTTCCTAAAATACCAAAGACCAACTATGATTCTTTTTGGATCATTATATCCAGCATGGATTCATCTATTAGAATAAACTGATATATTAAGAAGAGCAGGCTTACGTTTCTTTAAGAATTATAGAAGATATTTCATCATTCCCAGATGAGCAACTATTTTTGAAGGAATGTGTCAGTCGATTAACTTCAGTTGCATTTGTGTGATGGAGAAACATGAATTTTGTAGTTCAAGAAGATAAGGAATTAATAGTATTATTGGTTACAATGTCCTGCTTTGAATTTAAGAAATGACAAGTAAAGCTCCTACAAATATCAGAAGGATTATCAAGAAACATGCCTTCAAGTAGTAGGTGTATGTTTTTGTGAGACTGAGTTTTCCCACTTTTGATTATATTCCATAATGTTTTTGATTTATTTGTTAAATTGTTAATTTTATTATTTAATTGATAAGCTTTCTCATTCATCAGTTTTATCCTATAGTGTTTTTATACTGTTTATACCTTTCATTATGAAACAGGTTCTTAGTATCTCTGAACAGGTCATACATGTTTTTCATTTTATTTTTTAAGAACAAAAATTTCATTCAGAAGCTTAAATTTGTTTTTTTTTTGCTACATTAATTTGCCTCTTAATAATGGGACATACAATATTCCAGTGATTATTTAATGTACTCAGGAATAAGTTCCATTTTTTATTGAAATTGCTACTATTATGTACTTCAGTCCATTCCTCTTTTAGGAGACGTTCATTTAACAAATGTAGTTTAGCATCACTTGTGTCATGAGTGAATGTGTATGTAGGTAGTTTAAGGCTAATGGAGCAATTGATTATTTCAATGATTTGTGCAATGTGATCAGATAGATGAAAATCAATATTATGAGAAGAGTATACATTTCAATGTTAATAATGATGTGGTCTTTCGTAGTGGTGGAATGGGTTGTAATACGTGTTGGCCCTAATTCTACATCATGAAGATTGAAGCTATATAATAAATCATGTAGTTCATTATGTTCAATATTAATGTTTACATCTCTCAAAATAATTAACTTACAATTGTTGTTTCCTATAAGTTTAGTTAAAAGTTCTTCCAACCTGAGTAGAAAGTCATTAACGCACGAAATTGGGGATCTATAAATGCCTATGATTTTTGTTTCCTTTCATTGGGTTTACAGCTAACCTGGTACTTCAATAGTCATTTCGATGCTCATATCTCTAATCCAGTCTATTGATTTGCAAATTAAATTATTCTGGACTATTATTGCAATGACACCACTTTTGTTAAATTCTCTTCAGAAACATGCCTGAAGTTTATAGATATAGAAGTTAGTTGAATTAATTTCATTATATTTTAGACCATGTTCGGTAATGACTCCGTGTACTGTCCGTATTTTCAGACAATAATAGTATGATAACAATAAAGGTAATAACAATAATAGCATTACCTCTACATTTTATGGCTGTTCTGCACAGATATTTAAACTAATAAATACTCGACTTTTTTTAATACACTTGTCTCCACTCCACTTGTACATTTATGGAATACTTATATATACTTAGTCATTGGGTCGACGAAGTTGAAGTCAAATTACTCAAATATTTTCATGATCATATTTTCCTAATTCTCTATAACTTGTATTTTCGCATGGAAGTCTTCACTTGGCTTTCTCAAGAGAAAAAAACATTTTCTAATATTTTTGTGACTATCAAGGAAAACGAAAAGGTAACTGTCAAGGAAGATTGAATAATTACTTGAAATGTTTTTAAGGAAGTGTGTATTGTTCGTAGAACGTATCTCTATAAAATTGGAAAAATCTTTATCGAAAATTTCCAACGTCAATTGCATTATTTTTGTTTGATATTTTATAAGTTCGAAGTGAAATTGATACATTTTTTAACAAATAAATACGTTTCATTTACAAATTTCCATCTTGATGGAAAGGATAAGGAAAGGGCGGGGATTAACATGCGAGAGTTGTCGCGCGGGTACGCTAGTAATTATATATTTAAGGATGCAATGCACTGAAACCGTCACAACAATGAGACGTAATTCATAGAAATTTGCGTGTAGCATTGAGGAATGCAATGCTGCATTCCAATCTGATATTCCCTGAAGGCTAGCAGTTTTTATATGAAATAGGTTTTAAATATTTCGTAAAAGATAAATTTGTAAACGTATAACAAGAGCTCTAATGTAAGAAACGAACAAAGAAATATGGAGTAGTAGTAGCGCCATCAGACTGCCTCAAAACACTTGTCAAACTACGTGCACGGAGCGGACGACGAAGTTGAAGTCAAATTACTCAAATATTTCCATGATCATGTTTTCCAAAACGTCAACCTGACCTTATTCGAAGATGATGATAAATCGTAGGTGTATAGACGCCGAAAATGTTTGATTTTTTTCAACTTTCAAAAAATCAGGCATTTAAACGAATTTAAGACCTACACCGTTCTTTTAAGCGTCCTCTAAGCAATCAAAGGTCCAAATTATATAAAAACCTCGCAATCTACGGCCAATGTTGGAGCATTTTTTTATTTGTGAAAATTTTCCAGGGGTTTTATGTAAAGTGCCCTCCAAAATAAAAAAAAAAGGGGGTTTCAAATTCAAGGGGCCGAGACATCAGCCAGATCGATTAGGGAATATTAATTTTGGAGAAAATAGGCTAAACGTTTGAGCAGCTAGCGTTGTTCACAGACGGACAGACGTTTTGCCGTCAATCGATTTTTCGATATCGATTACTCACAAGAGATCCTGGCTACAACACAAGTTAGAGGATTTTTTTCTAAAGTTTGCGTCTGGAGTTTTCCACTTTATCGTTACTAGGACCCTGTAATAAGAGTTTGTTTTTTTTTTGACGAAAATTTGCCTTTTTTGTCGTGTGTCGGGTAAGTAAAGCGAATGATTTCCGGAAGTCCACATACTTAGAGCCAACAATGCTTTGATGGTACAGTGTCACGACACGAAAGCTATAAACTTTTAATATAATGTAATGTCCTTGATGTAGTTCCCCACTTTCACTTCTTTGACGTATTTAGTAATTTAAATAGATTTGGTTGGTTAACTGGGAGGTGGTTCAGTACACATGTTCATTGTCTTCCAGAGCTCCAAAACATTTTATTATTGACTAGCGGACCCGACAGACCTCGTCCTGTCAAAAATATTGTAACGTGACAGTTTTTTGATCCTACATATTTTATAGTCTGGGCAAAAAATTCTCCTGAACAGAACCGTCACCCCGGTGACAGGGCGTTGTGAATAAGAAATATAATTAAATAAAAGAATAATTAGTATTTAAAAGTAAGTAATCGCGTTATAGTTAATCATGTGAATCATCATTATTAACAAAAATTATTTATTTTTTTTTATTTTCATTGTAGTGCTTTGTGATATACGATGTTTTTTGTTTGATTACCTGGCGCATAGACAAACAAATCTGATGGTTTTCCAACACGGGAACAGGCAACATACAATTGACCATGTGAGAAACATGGGTTTTCCAGATTAATACCACAAACACTTAATGATTGCCTCTGGGACTTGTTTATGGTCATAGCAAAAGCAAGCCGAACTGGAAACTATTGTCGTGTAAAGTCAAACGGCACATCAGTCGGAATCATTGGGATGCGCGGTATGAGAACGTCTTCTCCTTTATACTTTCCTTTCAGCATAGTTGCTTCTATCACGTTTTGTAATTTTTTTTATCGCTAACCGTGTGCCGTTGCAAAGACGTGATTGAACCTTTAATTGAAGATTGTGAGGTGGCAATCATGGCAAATCCAGCGAGTTTTAAAAATTCTGGTGGATAGTACACTACATCATCTTGGTTAGTAGCCAAATCAACTGATTTATATATCTTCGATTCGCCTGTAATTTGTTCTTGAATTTTTAAATTTAATTCATTTATATCTATGTTTTTTGCAGCCAATATAGCTTGTTCGCTCAACCAATTATGGTTTCTGTAATTTTGAGAAGCATCTGGAAACACCTTCTGAATAAGTTCATCTTTTGATCGAGTTAACTGACAAACTCTTTGAAGAAAGTTAATGCAGCCAGTCAACATGTCTATAGGAAATTTGCCATTACCAATGTCAATGAGTTGTTTAGAGAATATGTTTCCAGATTAGTCATTTTGCAACTCGACACGCTTATTCTTGCTTAAATGAAGTACTTTGACATGTTTCCACAAATTGGAGGACTTTAAGACATGCTTTGAGTTCATCAGCTGGTGTTGATCGTGGAATCACTGGCAATGTTTGATGAAAATCTCCTGCTAATAAAATCATTGCACCACCAAATTGGTTATGATTGCTCCGTAGATCTTTTAAGGTTCTGTCTAAAGCCTCCAAAGATTTTTTATGTGCCATCGTGCATTCATCCCAAATAATTAATTTACATTGCTGCAAGACCTTTGCCATTGCAGAGTTCTTCGAAATGTTGCAGGTCGGAGTTTCATTGCTTTGCATATTTAATGGCAATTTTAATGCTGAATGGGCTGTTCGACCACCTTCAAGCAAAATTGCTGCGATTCCCGACGAAGCGAGTGCAAGTGCAATTTTATTTTGTGAGCGAAACGTTGCTAATATTAATGAAATAAAGTTTTTCCTGTACCACCAGGTGCATCTAAGAAGTAAATCCCTCCAGTTTCATCATTTGTTACTTTCATAAGAGAATCAAATACATACTTCCGTTGTTCATTCAACAGTGGAAGATTTGTTTGAATTAATTCTTTCAAAGTGTTGAGATCATACAGTTTTTGTCGATTCAACTCTTTGGTTAAAAGCATCATGCACTGATTTGTATTTTTGGATTTCCCATTCTATTTCGTATTTGATACAAAATATCATCACACATATAATCTTTGTACTTGATCCACAAATGAATTGGGTTTGATGGGAAGCATGTAGGTATGATTATAGAAAACAATGTTCGTATTTGATGAGCATTTGATGATATTACAGCATCATTGAGAGTTTGATCCCAATGAGCGTCATTTTCTAGCAATTGCAAACGTTGACAGGCTTCTCTGTAAGATCCACACAATTCACCATCAACAGTTCGTAAATGTTGGAATGACGTTGGGCAACGTACATTGACTAATAGCAGTCGTAAATAAAAACATTCATCATTCTAGGATGTACTGAATAAATTCGACCAATGGCATCGGTGGAATACACATCTGGGTATCCTGGAACTTGTTTTCCTTGTTTCCGTCGTATAAATCTCCTTGAGGATTGATTCCAAGTATAATATTTTGGCATTTCAGAATATAGCAATGTTTGTTCAAAATCATCGTTTGGGCATGTCTCAAAAAAACTGGTTAATGTAGTAGATGGTGGCTGAGCAGCTCTTTGTACTGCGTTCTGCGCTGTAAAATACACTCTTTGTCCATTTTCGAAATGCACAGCTAAGTGAACAACAGAAGGGTGTCTCTCGTGAATAGGAAAAGAAAATATTCGACATACTGCTTCATTACTACTAACATAGCGGCCCATTTGGTATTGGGTAACTTCATCATTAGAATTCTCTGCACCAATTCCAAACACAGCCATATCACTCCCTTTGGTTACATATTTGCAAATGTATTTAATAGATTTCACTGATTGGCAAGATTCAACGTTGATGTGTGCTTTAAAGATCTGTGATAAAATGGGCGAATATGGAACAATCCAACGATTATCAATTGCAATATCTTGTTGATTTAATTTGGCAATTGTTGATCTTCCATTGTCTACTGTCGATCGTCGATGATACAGTGGATAACCGTCATTACCAGTAATTGTTTCCGATATTAATGTCCGTGGATATCGTTTTGAACATTTACCATCCATCATACATGGTGAATTTTGTTTAAGAGTTCCACAGGGACCATGTATCATATTTTTTACAACTACCTCATGCGATCCAGGATCTACTTGTACATTACGGATTTCAGCTGATATCACTGCATCAACTTCATTTGGCCTTATCTTTTCAACCAACCAAATCAAAATGTGTGAATGTGGCAATCCTCGTTTCTGCCACTCCACAGAATACTTCCAGCAGCGTGTCTCACCAAACACAAAATGTTTTACGATGAAATCCATTAAAGATTTCAATTTTTGTCTAAAGACTCTGGCTGTAATATCATGATGATCAATAGGTGATTGCTCAGGGAATAACTCCTGCTTGATTTCTATCCAGTGCGGATTGCATGTAAATGTGATGAACAAATCTGCTGTTCCATAATGACGAACATACGACATGGCATCTTGAGCATATTTGTGCATATGTCGAGGGCTTCCGATGTATGTTGCTGGAAGAATAGTCATCCTGCCAACATTCTGTGCTTTTCCATCAGTATTAATCGCATCTCGAAGGTGAATATTCTCTTCAGATCGGAGTTTGGTCTGATTCAACCTGATGAATGTTAATCTCACTGTTTCAATTTAACATACATGTCAACATTATACTTGTGATATAATCTTCGACATTTCAATATGTGATTGTCTTCATTTTCCCGAATCATTAGGCGGTATGAATAATAGTTAATTGAACTGACTTTTTTGTTAGTTTCAGAACCTGTAAATAGATTTTGTGAACCTTAATTTCAGAGCTCATGCATGACGTGTGGCTCATTATGGGTAATGAATGGAATCATTTATCATATACCTTTTCCATCTCTTGCATAAATGACCTTAAAATGTTTTGGTAGGTGCACCTTCACTTTAATTTGGCCACATGGGCAGTGTTGTGTATTCTTTCGATGATTAATTGGACTAATCCAATTACAATTTTGTTTTGGATATATTCATTTCATATCTTGTTGCCAATGAGATGAACTTTGATTCGGTTAAGTGGACATACGAAATCATGTCTTGTAACAAAAAAATGGATAAATCAAGTTTCTAAATATAGAAGAAACCCCACTAACACGCGGTGGAGCCAGAATTCGTTTTGTGGGTTCTTGATACCGAAAAATTGATTGGCGGCTAAACGTACATCTGTGTGTGAATAACCCTAGCGGTTAACGCCCTTTAGTTGATATTCTCCAAAATTGACAGTCCCCAATTCATCTGGCTGCTGTCGCGGCTCGAGTTTGAAACCTATATTTGGGGCGGTGGGGGGTACTTTACAGGAAGACGCTGGGGGAAAAATGGGTTAAAATTTTCTGATTAAATATTTTTTTTGAAATCATTGTGAAAAATAGCTGTGTTTAAATTTATCTGTTATGTATGGACTCGTGAGTTCTAAAATATTAACATTAGTAGACATTGTGTTCACACTAGCAATTTTCCCCTAATTTAAACATTTTCAATCGATGTCTTAACTCGAGGCCATGCGAATTTGAAACTGATTTTTCAAATTTTGGATGTCAATTGAAGTAATAAAATTCGAAAATTATTTCATTCATTGAATCATTACCGCTGCGCCGTTGCCGTTAGTGTAGTAACGCAGGGCACTAAAGGGTTTTCATTTAAATTAGATCTTCGAGGTGGCTGTCTACCCGAGAAAAAAGTCTAGAATTTTGGGTGTGTTTTGTTTTCTCTTGGACATTTGATATTTTATGCTTTTAGGGATTAAATAATTGTTTTTGACTCTACATTTTCAAAAAATGAGTAGGAGTTCTTAGTTTTTGAAAAATATTTGAAGCGAATGTCCACTGTCAAGCCCTTAGTGAACGTCAAATGCATTTTCGCGAAATGGGAATTTTTAGCACATTCATGCATGTCAAACATCATAAATCATAAACTATTAAATACATTACAATTCTTTTTGCAGCATGTAACCCACGAATTGCTGTAGTGAATGATCTAAAATAATCTGTTACTAAATGACTCAGTTTTATGAACTGAAATGTCCAGAATAAATGTATAAACAATTATTTTTCCTCGAATAATAGAATCCTGACTCTTTACTTTTCATAATATCATTCTAGTTCAATCATTAGAATATTCAGTTGTAATTTTTAAAAAAAATATTAAAATATATCAATTTGATGTAGAATAATGATCGATAGTAATTGTAGAGTAATTAGCTTTACGAAATTTTGAATACTTTTCATGACTTTTGCTTGAAAAACAGGTGAGAAAGGGCATGATGTTTTAGCACCAATATGTTATCAAATAAATGAGTGTTATTTAATGGGGGAAATAATTTCATGAATTGCAGAAGCTACTAGAAAGTGATGGCGACTTCCATAAGAGCTGGCGGGAATGGCTCGCGAGATGGCGCGGATGCCGTCGGCGACGCCTTCCAGCTGGTGGCGCAAGGGCTGGTGCAGGGGATGGTGCAGCTACAGGAGGCCTTGCGCCTGCAGAGGCAGGAGGCAGAGCGGAAGATCCAGGAGGCCCTGCGCCTGCAGGAGGAGAGGGCGTCGGCGGCGTTGCGGGAGATGGAGCGGAAGCTACGAGAGAAGGACGCCGCCATCCGCTCTTTGCAGCAGCGACTCGAAGAGAGATTGACGGCCGTGGAGGAGAGAACGACGGCTTCGGAGGGATCCGGAGGGGAGGGAGGTGTGCAGCGTCTGGAGGGCCGCGTGGAGAAGGCGGAGGCCTCTCTGCAAAGAGCGGTGCAGAAGTTCATGCCCCGCGTTGATGCTCTGTTGCGCCATCTGGAGAAGTCCCAATCCGCACGAGCGTTCCCTGCCACCGCCGCCAGCGCTTGTGAAGCACCGGCGACGGGAGGAGCAGTAGCAGGCGGTGGGGGGGAGCCCCTCTCCTCTTCCTCCACCCTAACTCCCTCAGGCGCCGGCCACCAGGGCGCAGCAGCAGACGAGGAAGAACGCGCGAGGCGGCGGGTGCAGCTCCGGGTGCGGGAGGTGCAGTTGAAGATGGAGGAGGCACGAACCTCTCCCTCTCCTCTGGGAGAGCAGTTGTGTGAAGCAGCAGGAAGAGGAAGTCTAAGTGACGTACGACGTCTCATAGACTCCGGTGCCGACGTCAACTACACTGATCGATATGGTTTCTTTCCTCTACTTAGAGCGGTCGGGAAAGCCAGGGCGAATGTGGTGTCACTCCTTCTGCAACGAGGCGCCGATGTGAACGCTGCCACCAGCAAAGGGATTTCCGTGTTGCACGTGGCTGCGGGTAGAGACAACAGCGGTCGGTGCGTGGAGCTGCTGGTGCGCGCGGGCGCCGACGTCGACGCGAGGATGCTAACTGGAGCGACTCCTCTGCACTGCGCGGCGGAAAAGAAGAATGAGGAAGCGGTGCGCGCGCTGCTCGCGGCCGGCGCCAGGAGGGACCTCAAGCTTTGGAGAATAGTTAAAAAAAAGACCCTTTTGAAAATACTCAGTCGTCTAATTAATGCGATTTTGAGAACGAACGTAGATGTGGTGTCGCTCCTTCTGCAACATGGCGTCGATGCGAACGCTGTCAACATAGTTGGGTCTTCCGAATTGCACTCGGCTGTGGAAAGGGACCGCAGCGGTCGGTGCGTGGAGCTGCTGGTGCGCACGGTCGCCGACGTCGACGCGAGGGATGAAGATGGAGCGACTCCTCTGCACTGCGCGGCGCAGAGTAACTAAAAGGAAGCGGTGCATACGCTCCTCGCGGCCGGCGCCAGGAGGGACCTGAAGGAATGGAGAAGCGTTTTTTAAAGCAGAACCCCGTTTGATTTTGCAATTTCGTCTGGTATACGACTGCGACTGTAGCCCCAGGAATGGAGATGTGGGAATACTCAGCATTGAGCTGTGCACGATGACAGTAATATTGCGGTGCATGCGCTCAGTGGCGGATTTATGTAATTTGGCCATCGCACCAAAAAATTGTTGCAATGTAATAAAAGGCAGAAAATTGATAATTGTAATTAGAAATAAATTCAATTTTGCATGGTTTATTTTAAAACTGGTTTTATCATAATGTAACACCATAATTGCTTTAGTCGAACTTTTTGATTTGCGAAGATGTTTATGATATGATCTATGTGATGTAAAATATCTCTTTTCATGCTAAATTACAAAGTCAATTCAATTTACTTTCGCCCAATTTCTGATCTTAAGTAGGTTTTTTATACGCTTCAAAACTGAGAAACAATCTTTTAACTAACAATTTGAAATACATATACACATATACTTGCGAAAGTTGATATCAACATTTGGAAATAGTGTGTCGAGGTCAGTTTTGCGTAGAAACTGGTGCAAATCCTGCCCCGAATTCTTTTTCAAAGCTGGAACAACTTAATTTAACATTCACTAAACATTAACAAAAAAGTCTGACCGAAAATTTGCCCCCCAGACACGTGCCTTGATGTGCCTCTTCATGAATCCGCCTCTTGGGTGGCTAGGTGGCGGCCGGCGCCAGCAGAGACCTCAGCCAATGCCGTCTTGAATTAACAAAGCCTGTGTGGCCCCGGCAAGCAAACAAGTACTTCCGTATTCGTGGTTATACACAAACATCAGAAGCGTTTGCTAAAACATGTTAAAAATAGTAATTGAATAAAACACTCCTCGTTTACTGGATATTTAACGAAATGTGCATTTGAAGACAGGCGTAAATGACACAATCATATCGAATGCATTAATCTACATTCAATCATGTACATTACATTTCCTGACAAAATTTCCTTTTGACAGTTCAGGGCAAAATTGACTATACTTTGCGTCTTTACTCTCCATGGTAAGAGAGTGGGATTAATAATGCTGTCCATACAAAATTCTCAAATCAAAATTTTATAAACAAATTATTCATCCGATAAACCTTATAACTAAGAGGAGTTTTATGCCCTAAAAATCTTGAAATATTCTTTTAAAATTAACAATATTTCATTTCCTGTGTGAATCTTTCTTGGTAAAATTAAGAAGAAACATTCTAGGAATGAAAATATATAATTTGATCAAACGTAACATAATCTACGTCTCTTTTCAAGAAAAATAATGGATGTAAATATTCACCTTAGTATGTCTTGTTTCATTTCTTCTGCCTGGTTTAAAAAATATGTCAAGAAATAGCAAAAGTCGAAATGTTTTTGCAAAATGTCAAAAGCAGACAAAGGCAACACAGTAGTGATTCTTAATAAACATGAATACAACCAAAAAATGTATGACTTTCTTGACATCAACCAGACAGAATAACTTTCCAACGACCCCACCAAGAAGTATCTTTGCCATCTTTAGCAAGAACTTAACAATTCACAAGCCCTTTTTTCGTATCCCAAACAATACATACCCACTAACCCTTCTCCCCCTAGACTCTATGGCCTTCCAAAATTACATAAAGAAAATACTCCCATCAGACCTGCAGTCTCTCACTCTAACACATTAACACACAAACTTGCTCACAAATTAAATATCTTCTTCCATAAACGCGTTCAGTTCAAACCTACATATACTGTAAAAAACAGCCTTGATCTAATAGAAAAAATTGAACTTATTCCTGTCCCACCACATGCAAAACTAGTTTAATTTGATGTAAAGAAGCTATTCCCTAGTACTCCAACTGCTGATTGTTAATTACTTTTACGTAATTTACTAGACAAATCGTCATGCTCCATACCCGTTCGAGATGAACTCCAAAATCTCTTCAACTTGTGCATGGACAAAAATTACTTCACTTTTGACAACAAATTTTATAGACAAACTTCCGGAATTCCTATGGGCTCACCTCCTCTCTCCTTGCAGATATATTTATGGACGCTTTCGAACAGACCATCTTCCTTTCAAACCATCCACTTCTCAAGAACATTACATATTGGCACCGTTACGTAGACGACATCTTGTTCTCTGGACCGGTACGACTAGACAAATTGACCTGTTTACTGACTTTCTCAACCACACACATCCTAACATTCAATTCACCACAGAACTACAGAAAGAAGACAAATCTATCAATTTCCTGGACCTGAATATAAGCATATCTGGAAACAAACATACTTTCAACATTTTCAGAAAATCGACATACACAGACAGTCATCCACAACCCTTCACAACATCCTATTTAACATAAACATTCTGCCATCCACTACATGATACACCGATTACTAAGCCTCCCCCTGACAAAATCTCATTTTCTGGAAGAACTGCACACCATACAACACATTGCTATGTCTAACGGTTACAGCACTGAACTCATTAACAACATACTACGTCGCAAAATAGTCAAACAAAAACAAAAAATGTACACTACACTTTCTCCTATAACAAAAACACCGGACAAGTACAATTGCTTACCTTATTTTGGACCCCTTTCAGAAAAAGTCGCGCACAATATTCACAAAGCAGGTATCAATGTTTCATTCAAATAACAATTCCCTCAAAAAATGCTGCCCCCCAAAAAACACACAGATCTTCTAGAAAACAGCGGCGCACACAGCTCTTCGGGGTCATCTGACAAGGTACCTTGCTGCTGTGACCTGTAACTGCTGTGCAACGTGTATAGCCTTGAGGAGGGCACCAGGTCCTTTTATGAAGCAACATCACCTTTTCAACAATCACAGACCGGTTAGTCCAGCAAGGTTGACTTTTATCTTAAATGCTTTCGCGTTCAGGAAAATAAATAACGCAACAATGTTTCCGTTTAGCGCAGCTAGGTTTTGTACAACTATTAAAACCTTGTTGCGATTTATGGGTTCTTTTGTTTTCAGTGAATGAACCATCAAATCAATTTTTGTCTTTCGAAACTTATAACTATTATAGTAGTGCCAATTCTTTGTATAACCCAGGTGGCCGAAGTGGTTAAATGTCGGATTCGGACTCAGCGATTCGGAGGAATTTGGTTCAAGCTAGGCTCGGGGGTAATTATTTCTTTCAACTCTCTGTTGCCTCAGAAAACTATTGAGAATTTCAGAAAATTTATTGAAAACAATTGGAAGCAATTCTACTCACATATGCAATCTATTGAAATTCTAAATAAACTGGAAATATATGTATGTCATTTTCGTATTTTGAAATTTCAAAGAAGTTTACAACTCTGTTCAAGTCCCTCTGTATAGACAGCGATTTTCATAAGAATGGGATGTTTTGACAGCTAGTGCTGGCAACACAACTGAAGGTTCTGTGGTCGTTGTGTCCTTGAACCTATTAGACTATCCTTCCTCCAATCGATCGTTTTCAGTTGGCTAACTTGTAAATGGCTTCGGCTCTTCTTTTTGTGATGTCCTCGTCCGACGAAAGTATAGTTCGCGGGAGGGACTTTCTTTGACCTATTTGTAAAACGTGTGTCACCTGAAATCAATTGTTCAATATAATATTGCGGAGCGTTTAGAAACACTGCGAGAAAGCATGTGCTTTGATAGAATCGCTAGTTTTATTAAATACTTGTTTTCAAAATAAACAATGTGAAAAATAGCTGCTTTTTAATTTGTCTGCTATGTGTAGCATCTTGAGTTTCAAAATATAAATATTTATAGACATTAATGTGTTCACACTACCGATTTTCCACCTATTTAAAAGTCTCCGATCGATCTGTCTGAACTCAAGGCCCTGCGAATTTGAAACTGGAGTTTCAAATTTCGGATGTCTACGTCAATGGAAGCAATAAAATTCGCAAATTATTGCACTGTCATTGAAACAATGCCGCTGCGCCGTTGCCGTTAGTGTAGTACCGCTGGACACCAAGCCCCTCCTACGCGCATGGCTGTAGCAATCCGAAGCTGCGGCAAATATTAGGCCACCTTCATCCGCCATTTTGTTGGCAAATAAAGTCGGGAATTCGAATAGTAGTATGAATTCGAATGAAATCGTTTCGTCTAAATTTTCCCCCTTTTCATTTCTTTAATATTTAACATACAACCATATCTGGATTGGTGCAAGAAAGGCCGATGTAAATATTCTTGTTGGTTGACAGAATGGGTGGTTTTCTCTTTTGGCAGAACATTACATCTGTTACAACTTTTGTGTATTCCACTTTTTCTGGCCAGGTAATAGCTTTTAAAACTTAATACTGTTCCTCGTAATTTGGTCAATACAGTTGTATCAAATTTGAATTATTTAAACCTTTTTTAATGACATTGGTTCTTTTTGACAATTCGAAATATAGGCCTTGGACCTCACAGTCCCAGAGCTGACCTGATAAGTCCCACTTGGTTGTATGAAGGGGTGGACTAGAGTATTATATTGCCCTTTTATTTAATGTATTAAAAATCAATATATGTCTGAAGTTTTATCAATTAATTTATTTTCATTAAATAAATAAACAGTAACATAAGCAATGGCAATGGCTTTGAAAAGAAAGAATAGAAATGTTTGTGCAAGAATAGTAGAAAACTCCTATTGGGCCATATAAAACAGTCAAGTGAACACTTGTCAAATGTTTTTCAGATTATAAAAACAAACCATGAATTTAGTATACAATATTTCTTAATAGTAAAGACAATAAGGATGACACTTAGGGGCAAAAATATATAACTCGCAAAGAAAGTAATGACTGAACTGATTAATGTTCAACATCTGACATAATGTCACTTTAATTTGTATTTTGTCCCTTCTTTAATTTGGTTTAGAAATGCTTCATAGTATATTATGTTGGTTGGATGTATGAATGGTAGATCAGTCATTGACAAGAAACTGCTATCCAAGGACCTATGTTAACATTGGCTGCTATACAGGGGCCCACATTTTAATACTATTTCTATCAAGTCTTTTCATATCAGGAGATAAAATCGACTTAACTATGACTTTTCTCACACTGAAAAAAGGAACTTTAAAGTACATATTGGACATACAAACCGTCAATCACTCAAAACTGGGATTGGCCCTTTTTGCACCAAGCCGCAGATAGTACAACTTTGTTATAGTCAGGAATATTAATATCTTTATAGAAATATCTTGAGGTTTTTTAAGGAAATATGTAAGTCCTATCCCATTCAGCTTTAGTATTTACTGATAATTTAATATTCAGCACTATTATTACAAGTAATTTCAAATAATATAAGTACTTCAAAATTCAACACTGTCACTACATTTAACTACACACCTAGGCATCAAGGTGGTGGATATGGTAATTTCAATTTGGCTGATTCGTTTTCCAATTATTCTATTTCCTTTTTTGTAGTATACATTTCTTCTCTTACAATTATTTGTAAAAAACAACAATTACTAAACATACACACCAATACAAAACATTAAAATAAAATGTTGTCGCACAATCATTTTATGTAATTCATTGGTATGGACTCTGACAGATAGACGGACGTTCGGAAAAAGAGACAGACGCATATTGCTGTCAATCGATTTTTCTGTATGAAGGACTCACAAAACATGAATTCTTGTTACACCTAAATTTAGCAACTTATTTATCCACTTTTTTATTACCAAGGCCCGTCAAATAGTTTTTGTGTCGAAAATTCGCCGTTTTCGGCGCACGATTACAATACGTTCTCTTACGTCAGGTAGTGCCAGAAAGTAAAAATGGTTGGTGGCAAAACGTCTGTCCGTCTGTGCCCAACACTAGCGCATAATTTTCGCATAATTAACGCGCGATTTTCGGCGTTCCGCTGTTTTGTCGAAAATTGATATTCTTTAATCGTTCTGGCTAATGTGACGGACCCTGGAATTTGAAATTTTTTAAATTCGGGGGAGGAATACTTTACATGAAGGCCCTCGGACATTTTCAAAAAAAAATGCTCAAAATTGTTTGATTGAATTTTGTTGTTGAATAGCGCGTAGGACCTTTAATAGAATGGTGCAGGTCTCATTTCCGTTGGAATCCCTATTTTTTTTTAAAAGTTGCATACGTTAAATTTTTTCGGCGTCTTCCTACAACTTCAATTATGAAAAAAGAGTTTTTTTCTTTATGAAATGTGTTCATTAAAGATAGATTTTGAAGTAAGGTAATGTACAAGTTTTCGAAAATTTGAATAAGTTACTTTTCGCGTAATTTTCCATGAGAATATGAGCGAGAAAGTACGTTTTTTAACACCACTAGTTTATGAAATAAAGCACTGTGTTATAAATGAGCTGAATTTCCCGAATTTCAGAAGCTGCTAATAAGTGATGGAGAGTCGCAGAAGTTCCGGTGCGAATGGCTCGCGAGATGTCGCGGACGCCGTTGGCGACGCCTTCCAGCTGGTGACGCAGAATATGGCGCAGCTACAGGAGGCCTTGCGCCAGCAGAAGCAGGAGGCGGAGCGCAAGGTCCAGGAGGCCCTGCAGCAGCATAAACAAGAGGCTGAGCGGAGGATGCAGGAGGCCCTGCGCCAGCAGAAGCAGGAGGCGGAGCGCAAGGTCCAGGAGGCCCTGCAGCTGCATAAACAAGAGGCTGAGCGGAGGATGCAGGAGGCCCTGCGCCAGCAGAAGCAGGAGGCGGGGCGCAAGGTCCAGGAGACCCTGCAGCTGCATAAACAAGAGGCTGAGCAAAGGATGCAGGAGGCCCTGCGCCTGCAGGAGGAGAGGGCGGCGACGGCGTTGCGGGAGATGGAGCGGAAGCTGCAGGAGAAGGACGCCGCTATCCGCTCTTTGCAGCAGCGACTCGAAGAGAGATTGACGGCCGTGGAGGACGGAACGACGGTTCCGGAGGGAAAGATTTGAAGCGTCTGGAGGGCCGTGTGAATGAGGTAGAGGCCTCTCTGCAAAGACCGTTGCACAACTTCTTGCCCCGCGTTGAAACTTCGTTGCGCCAACTGGAGGAGCCCAAATCTACACGTGCGTCCCTTGCCACCGCCGCCAGCGCCCGCGGAGCACCGGCGACGGGTGGGGCAGCAGCGGGGTGTGGGGAGGAGCCCCCCTCCTCCACCTCCTCCCCCAGTCCCTCAGGCGCCGGCCACCAGGGCGCAGCAGCAGAGGAAGAAGACGCGAGGCGGCGGGAGGAGCTCCGGATTCGGGAGGTGGAGTTGAGGATGGAGGAGGCTCAAACCTCTCCCTCCCCTCTGGGAGAGCAGTTGTGCGACGCGGCAGACTACGGAAGACTACGTGACGAACGGCGCCTCAGACTGGTGGGGACGTCAACTACACTGATAGTATCGGGTATACTCCTCTAATTAATGCGGCTATGAAAGAAAGCGTAGAGGTGGTGTCGCTGCTTCTGCAACAAGGCGCCGATCCCAACGCTGACAACTGCAGTGGCGATTCCGCGTTGCACTTCGCTGCGATGAGGAACCGCAGCGGTCGGTACGTGGAGCTGCTGGTGCGCGCGGGCGCCGACGTGAACGCCAGGGATAAACTTGGAAATTCTACTCTGCACCGGGCGGCACACCAGAACAATAAGGAAACGGTGCGAGCGCTCCTCGCGGCCGGCGCCAGGAGGGACCTCAAGCCGTGGGACGGCCGTTTCAAACACAAGTCTCCGCTTGAAATTGCGAGGTTTTCTCGTATAATGGACCTCCTGCGACTGTAGCGCCAGGAGTGATGATGTAGAATTTCTCAGCATTCGGCTGTGCACGGACACCGATAAAGCGGGGCGTGCGCTCCTCGCGGCCGGCGCCCGAAAGAACCTCAAGCCCTGAGATGGACGTTGGAAGTTGGGATGGACGTTGGTCACTGCCCTGAGGAAGCCTGCGACATGTCAGGCGAGACGTCGACCTCCCAGCCAACGACGCGGCGTCTCCCGGATAGCCGAGAATTTATGAATTCGAGCCGTGGAAGCTTGCGAGTGCGTTGGAAGAATATGACCCGTTTGACATTGCGATTTCTTCTAGTTCAAAGAACCTCCAGTGCACCCAGCCCCAGGAATGAGGATGCGGGACTCCTCAGCAGTGTGGTGTGCCCTGTGACAGTGACAAAGCGGTGCGTGCGCTCCTCGCGGCCGGCGCCTGAAACAACCTCAAGCCCTGGGATGGACGTTGGAAGAACCGAACATCTTTTAACCTCGCGTGGGATCCTGACGTAATTTGCAATCTTAACATGGCATTAATGTGTAGCGAAGAGTATCTCGTTAATACATGGTTGTGTCAAGGGTATAGCCAAATAAAGTGTCGTGGTTTTTCTTTTATGGTGAAATAAATTCCGTTGACACCCAGCTAGTATTATGGTTGATTACCAATTGATAGGGAAATATTTCATTCAAACAGATGGATTTTCTGAAAATTTCAATTCATGTCTCCAATTTAGTCGTTTTTGCCTTTCTTTCGTACAGAAAAATAATGTTGTGTGTGAATTACATATATTTACATGGAAACATTGACAAATGAATTTAAAAAAAAAATATCATGCGAATATAATTTAAAATTTTTCATAAATTTGTTTATATTATTCGTAAACATGGTTTTTATATTAAAAGTTGATAAAATGTCTGTCTAGTCATTTTCCGCATCCCAATTTCCATGCCTCTTTATTCTACATGTCTTTTCGCTCCATTTCTCTTTTTTCCACAGCTTTAGTTATTTCCAATGCCCTTCCCGGTCTTTCCCTATCCATTTTCACACTTTTTGTGGGCGTCTATCTGATTTCAACCTCCTCAAGTGTCCATGCAATTTCAGTTGTGTCATTTTGATTGTCTCATTCATGGTTTTCTGCACTTTAATTTTATTTTTTATTTCATTATTTCTGAGTTTGCCTAAAAGATAAAGTTTGCAACTTTTTATTTTTATATATAGGTATAGATCGTCATTTTATTAGGTACTAGCGGACCCGACAGACTTCGTTCTGTCCAAAAGATTTGTACTGTGACAGTTTTTTGTTCCTACATATTTTATAGTCTGGGCAAAAAATCTCCTGAACAGAACCGTCACCCTGGTGATAGGGCGTTGTGAATAAGAAATATAATTAAATAAAACATATATAAGCATTTAAAAGTAAGTAATCGCTTTATTGTTAATCATGTGAATCATAATTATTAACAAAAAACAGTTTTATTTTCATTGTAGTGCTTTGTGATATACAATGTTTTTTGTTTGATTACCTGGCGCATAGACAAACAAATCTGATGGTTTTCCAACACGGGAACAGGCAACATACAATTGACCATGTGAGAAACATGGGTTTTCCAGATTAATACCACAAACACTTAATGATTGCCCCTGGGACATGTTTATGGTCATAGCAAAAGCAAGCCGAACTGGAAACTGTAGTCGTTTAAAGTTAAACGGCACATCAGTCGGAATCATTGGGATGCGCGGTATGAGAACGTCTTCTCCTTTATACTTTCCTTTCAGTATAGTTGCTTCTATCACGTTGTTTAGTAATCTTTTTATCGCTAACCGTGTGCCGTTGCAAAGACGTGGTTGGTCGATATTTCGCAACATTATAACTACCGATCCAACCTTTAATTGAAGATTGTGAGGTGGCAATCCTGGTAAATCCAGCGAGTTTAAAAATTCCGGTGGATAGTTCACTACATCATCTTGGTTAGTAGCCAAATCAACTGATTTATATATCCTCGATTCGCCTGTAATTTGTTCTTGAATTTTTAAATTTAATTCATTTACATCTATGTTTTTTGCAGCCAATATAGCTCGTTCGCTCAACCAATCATGGTTTCTGTAATTTTGAGAAACATCTGGAAACACCTTCTGAATAAGTTCATCTTTTGATCGAGTTAACTGACAAAAACTTTGAGGAAAGTTAATGCAGCCAGTCAACATGTCTATAGGAAATTTGCCATCACCAATGTCAATGAGTTGTTTAGAGAATATGTTTCCAGATTGGTCATTTTGCAACTCGACACGCATATTCTTGCTTAAATAAAGTACTCTGACATGTTTCCACAAATTGGAGGACTTTAGACATGCTTTGAGTTCATCAGCTGGTGTTGATCGTGGAATCACTGGCAGTGTTTGATGAAAATCTCCTGCTAATAAAATCATTGCACCACCAAATTGGTTATGATTGCTCCGTAGATCTTTTAAGGTTCTGTCTAAAGCCTCCAAAGATTTTTTATGTGCCATCGTGCATTCATCCCAAACAATTAATTTACATTGCTGCAAGACCTTTGCCATTGCAGAGTTCTTCGAAATGTTGCAGGTCGGAGTTTCATTGCTTTGCATATGTAATGGCAATTTTAATGCTGAATGTGCTGTTCGACCACCTTCAAGCAAAGTTGCTGCGATTCCCGACGAAGCGAGTGCAAGTGCAATTTTATTTTGTGAGCGAATCGTTGCTAATATTAATGAAATCAAAAAAGTTTTTCCTGTACCACCAGGTGCATCTAAGAAGTAAATCCCTCCAGTTTCATCATTTGTTACTTTCATAAGAGTATCAAATACATACTTCTGTTGTTCATTCAACAATGGAAGATTTGTTTGAATTAATTCTTTCAAAGTGTTAAGGTCATACAGTTTTTCTCGATTCAACTCTTGGTTAAAAGCATCATGCATTGGACGATTGGGCGCGGCCAGGCCTAATTGAATTAATAGTTTGTTTGACATCATCAAGCTTATGTCCTCAATTGAAATCAATGCTTCATTGTATATTTCTTCACTGATTTGTATATTTGGATTTCCCATTCTATTTCGTATTTGATACAAAATATCATCACACATATAATCTTTGTACTTGATCCACAAATCAAGTGGGTTTGATGGGCATGTAGATATGATTATAGAAAACAATGTTCGTATTTGATGAGCGTTTCATGATATTACAGCATCATTGAGAGTTTGATCCCAATGAGCGTCATTTTCTAGCAATTGCAAACGTTGACAGGCTTCTCTGTAAGATCCACACAATTCACCATCAACAGTTCGTAAATGTTGGAATGATGTTGGGCCACGTACGTTGACTAATAGCAGTCGTAAATAAAAACATTCATCATTGCTAGGATGTACTGAATAAATTCGACCAATGGCGTCGGTGGAATACACATCTGGGTATCCTGGAACTTGTTTTCCTTGTTTCCGTCGTATAAATCTCCTTGAGGATTGATTCCAAGTATAATATTTTGGCATTTCAGAATATAGCAATGTTTGTGCAAAGTCATCGTTTTGGCAGGTCTCAAAAAAACTGGTTAATGTAGTAGATGGTGGCTGAGCAGCTCTTTGTACTGCGTTCTGTGCTGTAAAATACACTCTTTGTCCATTTTCTAAATGCACAGCTAAGTGAACAACGGAAGGGTGTCTCTCATGAATAGGAAAAGAAAATATTCGCCATACTGCTTCATTACTACTAACACAGCGGCCCATTTGGTATTGGGTAACTTCATCATTGGAATTCTCTGCACCAATTCCAATTACAGCCATATCACTCCCTTTGGTTACATATTTGCAAATGTATTTAATAGATTTCACTGAATGGCAAGATTCAACGTTGATGTGTGCTTTGAAGGTCTTTGATAAAATGGGTGAATATGGAACAATCCAACGATTATCTATTTCAATATCTTCTTGATTTAATTTGACAATTGTTGATCGTCCATTGTCTGCTGTCGATCGTCGACGATACAGTGGATAACCGTCATTACCAGTAATTGTTTCCGATATTAATGTCCGTGGATATCGTTTTGAACATTTACCATCCATCATACATGGTGAATTTTGATTAAGAGTTCCACAGGGACCATGTATCATATTTTTGATAACTACCTCATGCAATCCAGGATCTACTTGTACATCAGGGATTTCAGCTGATATCACTGCATCAACTTCATTTGGCCTTATCTTTTCAGCCAACCAAATCAAAATGTGTGCATGTGGCAATCCTCGTTTCTGCCACTCCACAGAATACATCCAGCAGCGTGTCTCACCAAACACATAATGGTTTACGATGAAATCCATTAAAGATTTCAATTTTTGTCTAAAGACTCTGGCTGTAACATCATGACGATCAATGCGAGATTGCCCAGGGAATAACTCCTGCTTGATTTCTATCCAGTGCGGATTGCATGTAAATGTGATGAACAAATCTGCTGTACCATAATGACGAACATACGACATGGCATCTTGAGCATATTCGTGCATATGTCGAGGGCTTCCGATGTATGTTGCTGGAAGAATAGTCATCCGACCAACATTCTGTGCATTTCCATCAGTATTAATCGCATCTCGAAGGTGAATATACTCTTCAGATCGGAGTTTGGTCTGATTCAACCTGATGAATGTTAATCTCTCCGTTTCAATTTTAACATACATGTCAACAATATATTTGTGATATATACGCCGACATTTCAATATGTGATTGTCTTCATTTTCCCGAATCATTAGGCGGTATGAATAATAGTTCATTGAACTGACTTTTTTGTTAGTTTCAGAACCTGTAAATAGATTTTGTTTTAATAACATTGCAATATAAAATTAAAATACATAATATAGTGACTGAGATAATAACTAATATTTTAATTACCTGTAATGGGATTTATCATTTTTATTGAGAAATCATAGCCATCTTCACCTTGCCAAAATATAATGGGATATTGCAGTGCATCATATGAGCGGTGTGTTTCCTTTATACGTTGTAGTTGATCATTCCGACGATGTAAAACAATATCACGGGATTCTAAGTTTTCTCCAACTACAACGATAGCAACTTCATCAATAGTTGGTGCATTAAAACGTCCCGCAGGTGTTTTATCAGCTCTGATTACAATTTTGTGATTATCTGATGGCATCAGATCCAGGGCAGTTTTAAACAATATAATCAATTGATTGTGTTCATGAAATAAAGTTTGTAATTGTTCTACAATAGACCTCTTTACTAAATTGTTATGTGCACAACGCAGATTAGTTTCTTGTGATGAATTGCCCATAAAATAAATTTGCAGGAATTTGTAGTTGCTATCTGTCACTGGTAACAGTGAACCTGCTCTGTGATATATTTGGCCTTGTATCTGTAAATTTAAAAAATATATTGTTTGTACCAAACACTATAAAATAAAATAAAATAAATAAGCAATGTGGGGTATAAATTTATGGATTGTCAGTGATCAAACTTAAATAATATTTGTTCTTTAAAATTATATCTGTCTCCTAATTAGTTGTAACTAATATCTATCATCAAATATATTGGGTTTCAAAATAATAAAAGTGTCGCTAAAACTGAATCACCAAATAATATGGGGACTAAGTGATGATTATGATCTTAATGATTACGTCATTGAAAATTAGTAACACATCTTAACTAAGGTGACAGAACATAAAATAATTATGTTTAACTGCTATAATACATACCTTGAAAGTTGGCATAAAATTTTCCCGAACTACGTTTGTTGACCCAAAGGAAGTCATTTGAAAGCAATTGTTATATTGTTGGATATTTGTCAAAAAGTGTATGGAATTTGTTCCTATTCCTGAAACCAATGAGTACAATGGCTCTGGTGGTGGTTCCAATGGTATCAATTTCACTTTACCATTTGCGCAACACAATCCATTAGCTTCGTTTTTAAATTTCAATGCCTTACAATATGAGCAAACCGAGTTCATAGAACCAATAACAACACATTGGTAGTTACTGTAGTCAATTGACACATCGTAACTGAAAGCAGCTCGATTCAAACTTGCGCGATTATTAGTTGAATGTAGCGCTCGCGCTTCACGCGTTCGTGATGCCCGAATTCTTTCACGTTCATTTCGGTCGTCACGTTCTTGTGCAGCATGATTAGATCGGTAATTAGCTTGCTTTGTAGCATTTCGGGTTCTTCTACCTAAATTGCTTCGTCTAATAGGAGGCATATCTATATTATTGTAACGTTTCTCCGTGGTGAATTAAAACCAACGAAATATTATACTCACTACTCACTTCTACTCTCTTCTGCTAACTCCTCTCTAACTCGCTTCTGCTGACTGACTCGCGGCCGCCGGCAGCGGAGCATTTATACCTGCCCGGCGCTTGCCCCCAGGCGCCCGGCACCTTCTCGGCATTTCCCCACGGCTCGCGAATAGTCCGGGACCGTCTAGTTCGGGTGGAAGGGAAGGGGCGGCGGCAGATGACGCAATCCAAGCGCAGCGACTTCGGCAGGTCGGGGGGAAGGGAAGGGGCGGCGGCAGATGACGCACCGGCTCTTATCTATCGCTTGCTGACGGATGGCAAGCCGCGGTGCTTCGGAGCTCCGGCCTACGCAATCAGGCAGGGATGTGTTGATGGAGTACGGTCTTGCGGCAGGAAGAGCGAGCGTGGGCTCCTCTGATATTTCTTGTTTCTACAGTGCGCCGCAGCTCGTGAGAAAAGGGCTGTTTTGAGGGTTTTCCCGGCAATTATTCGAATTTTTTTCGACGTAAAAACCATCCTTGGACTTCAACGAACATTTTAAAAAAAGAATTGCCCAAATTGGTCCAGGCGTTGTTGAGTTATGCGGTTACCAACACATTTTGCGATTCATTTTTATATTATAGATTACTACTTAACATAGAGGTAACGTCAAAAAAAGTATTTTGGACAATCACGTTTATATTGATTTTATTTCATTAATTACTAAACATGATGTATCAAAGTAATTTTGTATCCATTACATACTGTAAAATACGTATATCGAAAATTAACATTTATTTTAAAAAAAAGCATTTTGCTACAGGTTATTGACAGAAGTTTTTCTGATAATAAAATACATACAATAAACAATTTTAGCCTTAAAGAAGAATATAAATTATCGGTGCGGTCTGCTAGTGGTGTAGTGCAGATATCTTAAGATTCAATACTCGATCCGGAGTACGTTGTCATCAACGAAAAATGAAATAATTTCTATCAATGTTAAAATCTATTAAAATTCTGTTATCTTAACATTATTAAAAGCCTCTTTAATAAATACCTTTAGTACGGTAAGATTTTCTAGGAGTAAGGGTCTTTCCATAGTTGCCTGTACAGGGAGGGGAGTGTTTGAACTCTTGTTGAGAACTTTTCGCACAATGTGTATGAAGAAAATAAATTCTCGGCTATCGGGGAGACGCCGCATCGTTGGCTGCGAGGCCGACGTTTCGCCTGACATGTCGCAGGCTTCCTCTGGGCAGTGGGCAGGAATGTTTAAGAGAATTTCTCACGTCTCGTGTTGGTTAAAAACGGATTTCTTTAAAAATTTAAAAAAAAATTAAATTATTTTCGGGACGTTACTGCAACTAAAATATCAAAAACAAAGCATTTGTTTTGAAAAGAAAAGATAGAATTATTATTCTATTAACTTCATTTCCTAAAATAACTCGATAAGCAACACTATTTATTCAAAACAAAAAACAGCAAAAAAAGTAAATAATTTAAAGAAATAGGCAAATAAGTCCGTCAAGCCAAATATGTTAACTTACCATAACGAGAACGTGGTACGATTTGTTATTAGTTATTACTGTTTATATACTCCCATAATAATAATAATAATAATAATAATAATAATAATAATAATAATAATATCAGCTACAGGAGTGATCCCGATAATGACACTTCGGGCACTGGAGTGTCTTCACTTGGATACCAGGAATGTATATAACATGCAAAAGACAGTAATTTTGAATACATGCCGTATTGTCAGAAGCCAACTGAACCTTCAGTAAAGCAACCACACACCTAGTCATCATACCTGTGTGCGGTTGACATACCGACCAGTAGATACTGTGAATAATGTAAGATAATAATAATAATAATAATAATAATAATAATAATAATAATAATAATAATAATAATAATATTAATAATAATAATACGACCATTGAATAACTTTTTATTTCAAATTATCAGTTGGGCGAGTTTTGTCACCCAGTTACGCCTACGATTATAACTGTTTCGGAAACGATAATTCCAATAACTGTGTACAAATCTGAAGATTTATGATTAAATGTAAGAAGATTACAGAGCTGAAGAAAACGCGTTTAAATTTCACGTATAAGTTACCTCTTTTTGCTGTGTGTTTCTGGAGTATCATAAGGGTTTCTTGATTTTTTAGCATTTATCCTCTGTATAGTGGATTTAGTAACGCTTGTTTACGCAGAAGCCCGTGTCAATGATTGGGGAATGTTATGAAGTAATGAAGGTGTTTCTTTTTCAATTTCGTACATCATCGCAGCTGTGGCTATTATTTTTCTTTTTCCTCTATGAAATGTCCTACGCACTTGTTTGGGAAGAGTTCGAGGTAGCTTCTGTCGGCACTCTGCCATTTTCACTATTAATTATTTTAAATTTCAAAACTCCACGATCTAAAACAATCGACTGTCTAATGCGGTGTGAAGCGCACTGCAAGTGGTTCTAATTCCGCTCCGTATATTTGTAATTTCGACAGTGGTTACTGCGATTCACGCTATATGACTGTTTCTGGCAGCAGAGAGGGGGAATTTAGCTCAGGGGTCGTGAAAACTGCAGAAAAGGTGGGGATATAATATTACTAACGGATATAATAATACTAACGATGGTATTTAGTCCTATCCCACAAAGATTTTCTCATTTGAAAATCTGTGGAAAATGCAATATAAAAGTAATATTGTTCGTAATGTTCTCCAGATCTTTTTTTTTTTTTCCATTATCATTTTGAGTGACGGAAAATCAAAGTAATATAATTGAGCCTTCGAGCATACATTTACGAATGTGACGTTAGTGTGTTAACGCTTGAACCGCTTGCAGTGTTGTATATCCGCGGAATTCCCGCAGTTTTCAGCGGATTTTGAACTCGTACGTAGGAAAAAAAATTAGTTTCGCGGACAGCGGAATAAACGGCGGAAATCAATAAAGTTAGTTAAGCAGTAAAACTAGTAAAGCATCAGTTTCAGTTAACCTTTATTAATAAGTTGTTTTGCACACATGTATATTTTTAAAATTTCTAAATCAATGTTATACTAGCAAGAATAAATAATATAGTACCTGAAAACAATTGTAATTATTGTGCAAATATACACCCAAGTAATGAATTCTATATTATCTAATAATTGAATTGCAGGTTCAATAAACCCACTATATTTCGCAATCATATTTTTGTTTTAATAGAATAAATTAATACAACATTTAAATGTGGAAAAAGAGTTTATTTTACGTTTAGCGGATATAGGCGGGAAATTTAAAACCAGTTCAGCGGCGGAAACAAAAGAATATGGCGGAATCCCTCTAAACACATCTAGCAACACTGACCGCTTTGTGATGTAGTGAGGGATGCGGATACCAACGAGAGAACAAAAGGGAGACACAGGAGCGAACTCATTATTCCAGTCCTCTTGGTTGTAATTCTATGCAGGAGTAGAATTCTTCTATTACTCCGGAGCTAAACGCTGAGTTATTTGGTTTTGTAGGTAAGTAATTGCAAGACAAATTCGTAACTCCAGTTAGGATTCTTTATTTCACATTCTATCCGCGAGATTTTAACACCGTCAAGAAACAAGTGTTGAAAAAGTATTGAAAAAAAGTGCATTTATAATATAGGCAGCCTGTCTCATTTCATTAATTAATTTATTTACTCTTAAGCTTTTCACAGTCAGCTGCATTTCGTCTTATGAATCTTATCACTTCTAGTGTACAATTTAGTTAATTAATTTTCTCACATTTAAGCTTTTCTTAGTCAGCTGCCGATTGCTTGTGTTATTCTTTGTATTTCGTCTCTTGAAATTTATGACTTGAAGTGTTACTCTTGTGTATGGTAGAATTAAAGTTACAAGAAATAATTCCATTCCTATTATTTTAACATAGAAGGTAATCATGTCCCAATAAAGTCATAATATTTTATTCCTTTTAAAGGTTTATTTTATACTAGATACTTTTTCAAGGTGAAGTGATAACAAAGTGATACTGAGTGAAATGTTTTTGTAAGTGCGACTTCACTTTAATCTGGCAACCTGTACAATGTTTTTTGTTTCTTTTGTAATCTATTCAACTCCTCCAATTAGATTTTGTTTGCTTTAGGCATATTCATTTCATATATTCTTTTACCTTTGCAAATGAGTGGAACATTGAACTTTGTTATGTGTTGATATATGATTTTTTATAGTAAAGAATCTTCACTGGTTTTTGTATTAGATAACTAGAGAATCTTGTTAATTTGAAAGATTTGATTAATAATCGTTTGTTTAAACTTGAACATAAATCAAACACTGACAAAGACCTACAATGATATGTCAAAACAGTAGCAAAGTAAAAATGTGTATATCAAATTTTAATTTAATAGTAATTGAGATTATACGGGTGATGAAATATTAAAAATATTCAATATTGTTCCTTCCTTCTTTAGGTTGAAAAACACAATTTCATATGAAGTAAATTTAAGAAAATATATATTTTGTAATAAATGAATGTGAAACATGGAGAGCTATTTTTAATTTGTCTATTATGTATAGCCTCTAAGATACAAAATATTAATACTCACATACAATAATGTGGTAAAGTATTGACTTATTGAGGCCTCTTAGTCTTATAATTATATTGTAAATAATTGTTATTTATGAAGGTATTCTATTATAATGATATTGTTAATAGATCTGGAAACTATGCCACAATTAATTAGAAGCTATGGATGACAAACACTGGGATGTATGTGTCAGTGAAATATTCAAGAATCCTTTTTAATTAAACGTCGGATACTTGTGGTTTTCCCTGAACATCTGGATTTATTACATTAAAAACTTGAAATTTATTACTTTTCAGTTTGCGGGTTTTGTGGAAAGTTGAATAATTGCTTATACGATTTAAAATTCAATAACTTAATCTGAGAATTTAGGATTTTTTTGCAAACTAAATAAAAAAATACATAGAATACGGGTGGAATATATTTAGATAATTACTACAAAACTCTTTACTACAAGAAATGCAATAAGTTCTCTTAGATTATGTAAATCATTATGGTTAATTCCTTTTTAGCATGATGTCGAAATCAGCTGGTTTGTGAATTTGACTAACTATTGCAAATATTGTAATCTCTTTGGTGTCATTAGGGTAAAAAATCAATATGGTTCCCACTATTAAAATTAAATACTATTTAGAATTTGTTAAGAAATTAGAATATTGCCTCTCTAAAATACTCCATCCACAAAAAACAATATTAGGAATAATTTAGTACACATTGTCAGTTGCAAAAGATGATTAAAAATACCTTCTGGGATGGATGTCCGTTGTCTATCAGATGTTATGTTCCCAAACATTTTGTCTGCTACTGCGGCAGATCTGCAGTGGCTAATGGGTACACGCAGTGGCCTCTCAGAGAGCTCACTGATGACTGAAATACACATGTACCCATTAAGCCACTGAAGATGTCTGCTACAATAGATGATACGTTGTGCAAAGCCAGCCCGGAAAGTATATTTAATAGTGTATCCAAACTTGAGTCTCTACATTGCTTTATTAATCACAAAAGATGCCATTCATAACTTATGATGACCAACAATTTTAAAAGAATGCTTAAAAGAAACTAAGGAATTTTTAAATAATAATCAGGATAAATGTTTTACAAAGGTGGAAAAACTGCAGCTTTAAATAGATATTACTATTACAATCCTACTAATGACCATACTATGGTAAAGCAACAATGTTAGATTGAAAAAAAACTGTACCAGGTGTAGCTATAAATTTAAAAGATATTTTACTCAGATGGGACACACATATTACAAAAGGAATACAGGAATGGTTGTTTTCTACTCCCACACTTGTATCTAGAGCATGTGAACTTCCTAAAATACCAAAAACCAACTATGATTCTTTTTGGATCATTATATCCAGCATGGATTCATCTATTAGAATAAACTGATATATTAAGAAGAGCAGGCTTACATTTCTTTAAGAATTATAGAAGATATTTCATCATTCCCAGATGAGCAACTATTTTTGAAGGAATGTATCAGTCAGTTGCATTTGTGTGATGGAGAAACATGAATTTTGAAGTTCCAGAAGATAAGGAATTAATAGTATTATTGGTTACAATGTCCTGCTTTGAATTTAAGAAATGACAGTTAAAGCGCATACAAATATCAGAAGGATTATCAAGAAACATGCCTTCAAGTAGTAGGTGTATGTTTTTGTGAGACTGAGTTTTCCCACTTTTGATTATATTCCATAATGTTTTCGATTTATTTGTTGAGTTGTTAATTTTATTATTTAATTGATAAGCTTTCTCATTCATCAGTTTTATCTTATAGTGTTTTTTATACTGTTTATACTTTTCATTATGAAACAGGTTCTTAGTATCTCTGAACAGGTCATACATGTTTTTCATTTTATTTTTTAAGAACAAAAATTTCATTCAGAAGCTTAATTTTGGTTTTTTTGCTACATTAATTTGCCTCTTAATAATGGAACATACAATATTCCAGTGATTATTTAATGTACTCGGGAATAAGTTTCATTTTTTATTGAAATTGCTACTATTGTGTACTTCAGTCCATTCCTCTTTTAGGAGACGTTCATTTAACAAATGTAGTTTAGTATCACTTGTATCATGGGTGAATGTGTATGTAGGTAGTTTAAGGCTAATGGAGCAATTGATTATTTCAATGATTTGTGCAATGTGATCAGATAGATGAAAATCAATATTATGAGAAGAGTATACATTTCAATATTAATAATGATGTGGTCTTTTGTAGAGGTGGAAGGGTTGCAATACGTGTTGGCCCTAATTCTACATCATGAAGATTGAAGCTATTTAATAAATCATGTAGTTCATTATGTTCAATATTAATGTTCAGATCTCTCAAAATAATTAACTTACATTTGTTGTTTCCTATAAGTTAAGTTAAAAGTTCTTCCAAACTGAGTAGAAAGTCATTAAAGCACGAAATTGGGGATCTATAAATGCCTATGATTTTTGTTTCCTTTCATTGGGTTTACAGCTAACCTGGTACTTCAATAGTCATTTCGATGCTCATATCTCTAATCCAGTCTATTGATTTGCAAATTAAATTATTCTGGACTATTATTGCAATAACACCACTTTTGTTAAATTCTCTTCAGAAACATGCATGATGTTTATAGATATAGTTAGTTGAATTAATTTCATTATATTTTAGACCATGTTCGGTAATGACTCCGTGTACTGTCCGTATTATCAGACAATAATTGTATGATAACAATAAAGGTAATAACAATAATAGCATAACCTCTACATTTTATGGCTGTTCTGCACAGATATTTAAACTAATAAATGCTCGACTTTTTAAAATACACATGTCTCCACTCCACTTGTACATTTATGGAATACTTATATATACTTGCCTGATTCTGTATAACTTGTATTTTCGCATGGAAGTCATCACTTGACTTTCTCAAGAGAAAAAACATTTTCTAATATTTTTGTGACTATCAAGGAAAACGAAAAGGTAACTGTCAAGGAAGATTGAATAATTACTTTAAATGTTTTTAAGGAAGTGTGTATTGTACGTAGAACGTATCTCTATAAAATTGAATAAATCTTTATTGAAAATTTCCAACGTCAATTGCATTATTTTTGTTTGATATTTTATAAGTTCGAAGTGAAATTGATACATTTTTTAACAAATAAATACGTTTACAAATTTCCATCTTGATGGAAAGGATAAGGAAAGGGCGGGGACTAACATGCGAGAGTTGTCGCACGGGTACGCTAGTAATTATATATTTAACAAAGCAATGCACTGAAACCGTCACAACAATGAGACGTAATTCGTAGAAATCTGCGTGTCGCGTTGAGGAATGCAATGCTGCATTCCAATCTGATATTCCCTGAAGGCTAGCAGTTTTTATATGAAATAGGTTTTAAATATTTCGTAAAAGATAAATTTGTAAACGTATAACAAGAGCTCTAATGTAAGAAACGAACAAAGAAATATGGAGTAGTAGTAGCGCCATCCGACTGCCTCAAAACACTTGTCAAACTACGTGCACGGAGCGGACGACGAAGTTGAAGTCAAATTACTCAAATATTTTCATGATCATATTTTCCAAAACGTCAACCTGACCTTATTCGAAGATGATGATAAATCGTAGGTGTATAGACGCCAAAAATGTTTGATTTTTTTTTTCAACTTTCAAAAAATCAGGCATTTAAACGAATTTAAGACCTACACCGTTCTCTTGAGCGTCCTCTAAGCAATCAAATGTCCAAATTTTATAAAAACATCGCAATCTACGGCCAATGTTGGAGCATTTTTTTAATTTGTGAAAATTTTCCAGGGGTTTTATGTAAAGTAGTCTCCAAAATAAAAATATGGGTTTCAAATTCAAGGGGCCGAGACATCAGCCAGATCGATTAGGGAATATCAATTTTGGAAAAAATCGGCTAAACGTTTGATCAGCTAGCGTTGTTCACAGACGGACAGACGTTTTGCCGTCAATCGATTTTTCGATATCGATTACTCACAATAGAGATCCTGGCTACATCACATGTTAGAGGATTTTTTCCTAAGTTTGCGTCTGCAGTTTTCCACTTTATCGTTACTAGGACCCTGTAATAAGAGTTTTTTTTGACGAAAATTTGCCTTTTTTGTTGTGTGTCGGGTAAGTAAAGCGAATGATTTCCGGAAGTCCACATACTTAGAGCCAAGAATGCTTTGATGATACAGTGTCAAGACACGAAAGCTATAAACTTTTAATATAATGCAATGTCCTTGATGTAGTTCCCCCACTTTCACTTCTCTTTGACGTATTTGGTAATTTAAATAGATTTGGTTGTTTAACTGTGAGGTGGTTCTGTACACATGTTCATAGTCTTCCAGAGCTTCAAAACGTTTTATTATTGACTAGCGGACCCGACAGACCTCGTCCTGTCAAAAATATTGTAACGTGACAGGTTTTTGTTCCTACATATTTTATAGTCTGGGCAAAAAATTCTCCTGAACAGAACCGTCTCCCTGGTGACAGGGCGTTGTGAATAAGAAATATAATTAAATAAAACATATATAAGCATTTAAAAGTAAGTAATCGCGTTGTAGTTAATCATGTGAATCATAATTATTAACAAAAATCAGTTTAATTTTCATTGTAGTGCTTTGTGATGTACGATTTTTTTTGTTTGATGACCTGGCGCATAGACAAACAAATCTGATGGTTTTCCAACACGGGAACAGGTAACATACAATTGACCATGTGAGAAACATGGGTTTTCCAGATTAATACCACACCACATTGCCCCTGGGACTTGTTTATAGTCATGGCAAAAGCAAGCCGAATTGGAAACTATTGTCGTTTAAAGTCAAACGGCACATCAGTCTGAATCATTGGGATGCGCGGTATGAGAACGTCTTCTCCTTTATACTTTCCTTTCAGCATAGTTGCTTCTATCACGTTTTGTAATTTTTTTATCGCTAACCGTGCCGTTGCAAAGACGTGATTGAACCTTTAATTGAAGATTGTGAGGTGGCAATCATGGCAAATCCAGCGAGTTTAAAAATTATGGTGGTTAGTACACTACATCATCTTGGTTAGTAGCCAAATCAACTGATTTATATATCTTCGATTCGCCTGTAATTTGTTCTTGAATTTTTTAAAATTCATTTACATCTATGTTTTTTGCAGCCAATATAGCTCGTTCGCTCAACCAATTATGGTTTCTGTAATTTTGAGAAGCATCTGGAAACACCTTCTGAATAAGTTCATCTTTTGATCGGGTTAACTGACAAAAACTTTGAGGAAAGTTAATGCAGCCGGTCAACATGTCTATAGGAAATTTGCCATTACCAATGTCAATGAGTTGTTTAGAGAATATGTTTCCAGATTAGTCATTTTGCAACTCGACACGCATATTCTTGCTTAAATGAAGTACTTTGACATGTTTCCACAAATTGGAGGACTTTAGACATGCATTCAGTTCATCAGGTGGTGTTGATCGTGGAATCACTGGCAGTGTTTGATGAAAATCTCCTGCTAATAAAATCATTGCACCACCAAATTGGTTATGATTGCTCTGTAGATCTTTTAAGGTTCTGTCTAAAGCCTCCAAAGATTTTTTTATGAGCCATCGTGCATTCATCCCAAATAATTAATTTACATTGCTGCAAGACCTTTGCCATTGCAGAGTTCTTCGAAATGTTGCAGGTCGGAGTTTCATTGCTTTGCATATTTAATGGCAATTTTAATGCTGAATGGGCTGTTCGACCACCTTCAAGCAAAGTTGCTGCGATTCCCGACGAAGCGAGTGCAAGTGCAATTTTATTTTGTGAGCGAAACGTTGCTAATATTAATGAAATAAAAAAGTTTTTCCTGTACCACCAGGTGCATCTAAGAAGTAAATCCCTCCAGTTTCATCATTTGTTACTTTCTTAAGAGTATCAAATACATACTTCTGTTGTTCATTCAACAGTGGAAGATTTGTTTGAATTAATTCTTTCAAAGTGTTGAGATCATACAGTTTTTGTCAATTCAACTCTTGGTTAAAAGAATCATGCACTGATTTGTATTTTTGGATTTCCCATTGTATTTCGTATTTGATGCAAAATATCATCACACATATAATCTTTGTACTTGATCCACAAATGAATTGGGTTTGATGGGAAGCATGTAGATATGATTATAGAAAACAATGTTCGTATTTGATGAGCATTTGATGATATTACAGCATCATTAAGAGTTTGATCCCAATGAGCGTCATTTTCTAGCAATTGCAAACGTTGACAGGCTTCTCTGTAAGATCCACACAATTCACCATCAACAGTTCGTAAATGTTGGAATGACGTTGGGCCACGTACATTGACTAATAGCAGTCGTAAATAAAAACATCCATCATTGCTTGGATGTACTGAATAAATTCGACCAATGGCATCGGTGGAATACACATCTGGGTATCCTGGAACTTGTTTTCCTTGTTTCCGTCGTATAAATCTCCTTGAGGATTGATTCCAAGTATAATATTTTGGCATTTCAGAATATAGCAATGTTTGTTCAAAATCATCGTTTTTGTATGTCTAAAAAACACTGGTTAATGTAGTAGATGGTGGCTGAGCAGCTCTTTGTACTGCGTTCTGTGCTGTAAAATACACTCTTTGTCCATTTTCGAAATGCACAGCTAAGTGAACAACTGAAGGGTGTCTCTCGTGAATAGGAAAAGAAAATATTCGCCATACTGATTCATTACCACTAACATAGCGGCCCATTTGGTATTGGGTAACTTCATCATTAGAATTCTCTGCACCAATTCCAATCACAGCCATATCTCTCCCTTTGGTTACATATTTGCAAATGTATTTAATAGATTTTACTGATTGGCAAGATTCAACGTTGATGTGTTCTTTAAAGATCTGTGATAAAATGGGCGAATATGGAACAATCCAACGATTATCAATTGCAATATCTTGTTGATTTAATTTGGCAATTGTTGATCTTCCATTGTCTACTGTTGATCGTCGATGATACAGTGGATAACCGTCATTACCAGTAATTGTTTCCGATATGCTTGTCCGTGGATATCGTTTTGAACTTTTACCATCCATCATACATGGTGAATTTTGACAGGGACCATGTATCACATTTTTGATAACTACCTCATGCAATCCAGGATCTACTTGTACATCACGGATTTCAGCTGATATCACTGCATCAACTTCATTTGGCCTTATCTTTTCAACCAACCAAATCAAAATGTGTTATGTGGCAATCCTCGTTTCTGCCACTCCACAGAATACATCCAGCAGCGTGTCTCGCCAAACACAGAATGTTTTACGGTTAAATCCATTAAAGATTTCAATTTTTGTCTAAAGACTCTGGCTGTATTATCATGACGATCAATGGGTGATTGCTCAGGGAATAACTCCTGCTTGATTTCTATCCAGTGCGGATTGCATGTAAATGTGATGAACAAATCTGCTGTACCATAATGACGAACATACGACATGGCATCTTCAGAATACTCGTGCATATGTCGAGGGCTTCCGATGTATGTTGCTGGAAGAATAGTCATCCGACCAACATTCTGTGCATTTCCATCAGTATTAATCGCATCTCGAAGGTGAATATTCTCTTCAGATCGGAGTTTGGTCTGATTCAACCTGATGAATGTTAATCTCTCCGTTTCAATTTTAACATACATGTCAACAATATGTTTGTGATATAATCGTCGACATTTCAATATGTGGTTGTTTTCATTTTCCCGAATCATTAGGCGGTATGAATGATAGTTTATTGAACTGACTTTTTTGTTAGTTTCAGAACCTGTAAATAGATTTTGAGATCCTTAATTTCAGAGCTCATGCATGACGTGTGGCTCATTATGGTTAATGAATGGAATCATTTATCATATACCTTTTCCATCTCTTGCATAAATGACCTTAAAATGTTTTGGTAGGTGCACCTTCACTTTAATTTGGCCACATGTGCAGTGTTGTGTATTCTTTCGATGATTAATTGGACTAATCCAATTAAAATTTTGTTTTGGATATATTCATTTCATATCTTGTTGCCAATGAGAGGAACTTTGATTCGGTTAAGTGTACATACGAAATCTTGTCTTGTAACAAAAAAGTGGATAAATCAAGTTTCTAAATATAGAAGAAACCCCTCTAACACGCGGTGGAGCCAGAATTCGCTTTGTGGGTTCTTGATACCGAAAAATTGATTGACGGCTAAACGTCCATCTGTGTGTGAACAACGCTAGCGGTTAACACCGTTAAGCCGATATTCTCCAAAATTGACAGTCCCCAATTCATCTGGCTGCTGTCGCGGCTCGAGTTTGAAACCTATATTTGGGGCGGGGGGGGGTACTTTACAGGAAGACGCTGGGGGGAAAATAGGTTAAAATTTTCTGATTAAATATTTTTTTGAAATCATTGTGAAAAATAGCTGTTCTTAAATTTATCTGTTATGGACTCGTGAGTTCTAAAATATTAACGTTAGTAGACATTGTGTTCACACTAGCAATTTTCCCCTAATTTAAACGTTTTCAATCGATGTCTTAACTCGAGGCCATGCGAATTTGAAACTGATTTTTCAAATTTTGGATGTCAATTGAAGTAATAAAATTCGAAAATTATTTCATTCATTGAATCATTACCGCTGCGCCGTTGCGTTAGTATAGTAACGCAGGGCACTAAAGGGTTTTCTTTTAAATTAGATCTTTGAGGTGGCTGTCTACCCGAGAATAAAAGTCTAGAATTTTGGGTGTGTTTTGTTTTCTCTTGGACATTTGATATTTTATGCTTTTAGGGATCAAATAATTGTTTTTGACTCTACATTTTCAAAAAATGAGTAGGAGTTCTTAGTTTTTGAAACAATATTTGAAGCGAGTGTCCACTGTCAAGCCCTTAGTGAACGTCAAATGCATTTTCGCGAAATGGGAATTTTCAGCCCATTCATGCATGTCAAACATCATAAATCACAAACTATTAAATACAATACAATTCTTTTTGCAGCATGTAACCCACGATTTGCTGTAGTGAATGATCTAAAATAATCTGTTACTAAATGACTCAGTTTTATGAACTGAAATGTCCAGAATAAATGTATAAACAATTATTTTTCCTCGAATAATAGAATCCTGACTCTTTACTTTTTAAAATATCATTCTAGTTCAATCATTAGAATATTCAGTTGTAATTTTTAAAAAAATTATTAAAATATATCAATTTGATGTAGAATAATGATAGATAGTAATTGTAGAGTAACTAGCTTTACGAAATTTTGAATACTTTTCATGACTTTTGCTTGAAAAACAGGTGAGAAAGGGCATGATGTTTTAGCACCAATATGCTATCAAATAAATGAGTGTGCTTTAATGGGGGAAATAATTTCATGAATTGCAGAAGCTACTAGAAAGTGATGGCGACTTCCATAAGAGCTGGCGGGAATGGCTGGCGAGATGGCGCGGATGCCGTCGGCGACGCCTTCCAGCTGGTGGCGCAAGGGCTGGTGCAGGGGATGGTGCAGCTACAGGAGGCCTTTCGCCTGCAGAGGCAGGAGGCAGAGCGGAGGATCCAGGAGGCCCTGCGCCTGCAGGAGGAGAGGGCGTCGGCGGCGTTGCGGGAGATGGAGCGGAAGCTACAAGAGAAGGACGCCGCCATCCGCTCTTTGCAGCAGCGACTCGAAGAGAGATTGACGGCCGTGGAGGAGAGAATGACGGCTTCGGAGGGATCTGGAGGGGAGGGCGGTGTGCAGCGTCTGGAGGGCCGCGTGGAGAAGGCGGAGGCCTCTCTGCAAAGAGCGGTGCAGAAGTTCATGCCCCGCGTTGATGCTCTGTTGCGCCATCTGGAGAAGTCCCAATCCGCACGAGCGTTCCCTGCCACCGCCGCCAGCGCTTGTGAAGCACCGGCGACGGGAGGGGCAGCAGCGGGCGGTGGGGAGGAATCCCCCACCTCCAACTCCTCCCCCGGTCCCTCAGGCGCCGGCCGCCAGGGCGCAGCAGCAGGCGAGGAAGAACGCGCGAGGCGGCGGGTGGAGCTCCGGGTGCGGGAGGTGGAGTTGAAGATGGAGGAGGCACGAACCTCTCCCTCTTGTCTGGGAGAGCAGTTGTGTGACGCGGCAGGAGGAGGAAGACTTAGCGACGTACAACGTCTCATAGACTCCGGTGCCGACGTCAACTACATTGATCGATATGGTTTCTTTCCTCTACTTAGAGCAGTCCTGAATTCCAAGGCGAATGTGGTGTCACTCCTTCTGCAACGAGGCGCCGATGTGAACGTTGCCAACAGCAAAGGGATATCCGGGTTGCACTTGGCTGCGTTCTGGAACTACAGTGGTCGGTGCGTGGAGCTGCTGGTGCGCGCTGGCGCCGACGTCGACGCGAGGGATTTATATGGAGCGACTCCTCTGCACTTCGCGGCGGAAAGGAAGACTGAGGAAGCGGTGCGCGCGCTGCTCGCGGCCGGCGCCAGGACGGACCTCAAGCGCTGGGGAGGAGTATTTAAAGACAAGACCCCTTTTGAAACTACTCAGTCTTCTAATTAATGCGATTTTGAAGGAGAACGTAGACGTGGTGTCGCTCCTTCTGCAACATGGCGTTGATGCGAACGCTGTCAACATAGCTGGGTCGTCCGAATTGCACTGGTCTGTGAAAAGGGACCGCAGCGGTCGGTGCGTGGAGCTACTGGTGCGCGCGGTCGCCGACGTCAACGCGAGGGATGAAGATGGAGAGACTCCTCTGCACTGCGCGGCGCAGAGTAACAAAAAGGAATCGGTGCATACGCTCCTCGCGGCCGGCGCCAGGAGGGACCTGAAGGAATGGAGAAGCGTTTTTTAAAGCAGAACCCCGTTTGATTTTGCAATTTCGTCTGGTATACGACTGCGACTGTAGCCCCAGGAATAAAGATGTGGGACTACTCAGCATTGAGCTGTGCACGGTGACTAATATTGCGGTGCATGCGCTCAGTGGCGAATTTATGTAATTTGGCCCTCTCGCCAAAAAAATGTTGCAATGTAATAAAAGGCAAAAAATTGATAATTGTAATTAGAAATAAATTCTATTATGCATGGTTCATTTTGAAACTGGTTTTATCATAATGTAACACCATAATTGCTTTAGTCGAACTTTTTGATTTGCGAAGATGTTGATGATATAATCTATGTGATGTAAAATATCTCTTTTCATGCTAAATTACAAAGTCAATTCAATTTACTTTCGCCCAATTTCTGATCTTAAGTAGTTTTTTTATACGCTTCAAATCTGAAAAACAATCGTTTAACTAACAATTTGAAATACATATACACATATACTTGCGAAAGTTGATATCAACATTTGGAAATAGTGTGTCGAGGTCAGTTTTGCGTAGAAACTGGTGCAAATCCTGCCCCGAATTCTTTTTCAAAGCTGGAACAACTTAATTTAACATTCACTAAAAATTAACAAAAAAGTCTTACCGAAAATTTGCCCCCCCGACACCAACCTTGATTTGCCTCTTCCTAAATCCGCCTCTTGGGTGGCTAGGTGGCGGGCGGCGCCAGCAGAGACCTCAGCCAATGCCGTCTTGAATTAACAAAGCCTGTGTAGCCCCGGCAAGCAAACAAGTACTTCCGTATTCGTGGTTGTACACAAACATCAGAAGCGTTTGCTAAAATATGTTAAAAATAGTAATTGAATAAAACACTCCTCGTTTAGTGGATATTTAACGAAATGTGCATTTGAAGACAGGCGTAAATGACACAATCATATCGAGTGCATTAATCTACATTCAATCATGTACATTACATTTCCTGACAAAATTTCCTTTTGACAGTTCAGGGCAAAAATGACTACACTTTGCGTCTTTACTCTTCATGGTAAGAGAGTGGGATTAATAATGCTGTCCATACAAAATTCTCAAATCAAAATTTTATAAACAAATTATTTAGCCAATTAACGTTATAACTAAGAGGAGTTTTATGCCCTAAAAATCTTGAAATATACTTTTAAAATTAACGATATTTCATTTCCTGTATGAATCCTTCTTGGTAAAATTCAGAAGAAACATTCTTGGAATGAAAATATATAATTTGATCAAACGTAACATAATCTAACTCTCTTTTCAGGAAAAATAATGGATGTAAATATTCACCTTAGTATGTCTTGTTTCATTTCTTCTACCTGGTTTAAAAAATATGTCAAGAAATAGCAAAAGTCAAAATGTCTTTGCAAAATGTCAAAAGCAGACAAAGGCAACACAGTAGTGATTCTTCATAAACATGAATACAACCAAAAAATGTATGACTTTCTTGACATCAACCAGACTGAAAAACTTTCCAACGACCCCACCAAGAAGTATCTTTGCCATCTTTAGCAAGAACTTAATAATTCACAAGCTCTTTTTCCGTATCCCAAACAATACATACCCACTAACCCTTCTCCCCCTAGACTCTATGACCTTCCAAAATTACATAAAGAAAATACTCCCATCAGACTTGTAGTCACTTACACATTAACACACAAACTTGCTCACAAATTAAATATCCTCTTCCATAAACACGTTCAGTTCAAACCTACATATACTGTAAAAAAACAGCCTTGAAAAAATTGAACACATTCCTGTCCCACCACATGCAACACTAGTTTCATTTGATGTAAAGAATCTATTCCCTAGTACTCCAACTGCTGATTGTTAATTACTTTTACGTAATTTACTAGACAAATCGTCATGCCCCATACCCGTTCGAGATGAACTCCAAAATCTCTTCAACTTGTGCATGAACCAAAATTACTTCACTTTTGACAAAAAAATTTTATAGACAAACTTCAGGAATTCCTATGGGCTCACCTCTCTTCTCCTTGCAGATATATTTATGGACGCTTTCGAACAGACCATCTTCGTTTCAAACAATCCACTTCTAGAGAACATTACATATTGGCACCGTTACGTACACGACATCTTGTTCTCTGGACCGGTACGACTAGAAAAATTGACCTGTTTACTGACTTTCTCAACAACACACATCCTAACATTCAATTCACCACAGAACTACAGAAAGAAGACAAATCTATCAATTTCCTAGACCTGAATATAAGCATATCTGGAAACAAACATACTTTCAACATTTTCATAAAATCGACATACACAAACACTGTCATCCACAACTCTTCACAACATCTTATTTAACATAAACATTCTGCAATCCACTACATGATACACAGATTACTAAGCCTCCCCCTGACAAAATCTCATTTTCTGGAAGAACTGCACACCATACAACACATTGCTATGTCTAACGGTTGCAGCATTGAACTCATTAACAACATACTACGCCGCAAAATAGTCAAACAAAAACAGAAAATGTACACTACACTTTCTCCTATAACAAAAACACCGGACAAGTACACTTGCTTACCTTATTTTGGACCCCTTTCAGAAAAAGTCGCGCACAATATTCACAAAGCAGGTATCAAAGTTTCAATCAAAACACAGAATTCCCTCAAAAAAGTGCTGTCCCCGAAAAAACACACAGATCTAGAAAAAAGCGGTGCACACAGCTCTTCGGGGTCATCTGACAAGGTACCTTGCTGCTGTGACCTGTAACTGCTCTACAACGTGTATAGCCTTGAGGAGGGCACCAGGTCCTTTTATGAAGCAACATCACATTTTCAGCAATCACAGGCCGGTTAGTCCTGCAAGGTTGACTTTTATCTTAAATGCTGTCGCATTCAGGAATATAAATAACGCAACAATGTTTCCGTTTAGCGCATCTAGGTTTTTGTACAACTATTAAAACCTTGTTCCGATTTATGGGTTCTTTTGTTTTCAGTGAATGAACCATCAAATCAATTTTTGTCTTTCGAAGCTTATTACTATTATAGTAGTGCCAATTTGTATAACCCAGGTGGCCGAAGTGGTTAAATGTCGGGTTCGGACTCAGCGATTCGGAGGGATTTGGTTCAAGCTTGGCTCGGGGGTAATTATTTCTTACAACTCTCTGTTGCCGCAGAAAACTATTGAGAATTTCAGAAAATTTATTGAAAACAATTGGAAGCAATTCTACTCACATATACAAATTATTGAGATTCTAAATAAACTGGAAATATCTGTATGCCATTTTCATATTTTGAAATTTCAAAGAAGTTTACAACTCTGTTCAAGTCCCTCTGTATAGAGAGCGATTTTCATAAGAATAGGATGTTTTGACAGCAAGTGCTGACAACACAACTGAAGGTTCTGTGGTCGTTGTGTCCTTGAACCTATTAGACTATCCTTCCTCCAATCGATCGTGTGCAGTTGGCTAACTTGTAAATGGCTTCGGCTCTTCTTTTTGTGATGTCCTCGTCCGACGAAAGTATAGTGCGCCACGAAAAATAATTGAAATTAGGAAGTGCAGAGCTATGTACTCTTTTGTAAAAATTCTTTTTTTTAATAAACATTACATTGAATTTAGTTTACCTAGAGGGACTTTCTTTGTCCTATTTGTAAAACGTATGTCACCTCAAATCAATTGTTAAATATAATATTGTGGAGCGTTTAGAAACACTGCGAGAAAGCATGTGCTTTGATAGAATCGCTAGTTTTATTAAATACTTGTTTTCAAAATAAATGTGAAAAATAGCTGCTTTTTAATTTGTCTGCTATGTGTAGCATCCTGAGTTTCAAAATATTAATATTTACAGACATTAATGTGTTCACACTACCGATTTTCCACCTATTTAAAAATCTCCGATTGTTCTGTCTGAACTCAAGGCCCTGCGAATTTGAAACTGGAGTTTCAAATTTCGGATGTCTACGGCAATTGAAGCAATAAAATTCGCAAATTATTGCACTGTCATTGAAACAACGCCGCTGCGCCGTTGCCGTTAGTGTAGTAGCGCTGGACACCAAGCCCCTCCTATGCGCATGGCTGTAGCAATCCGAAGCTGCGGCAAATATTAGGCCACCTTCATCCGCAATTTTGTTGGCAAATAAAATCGGGAATTCGAATATTAATATGAATTCGAATGAAATTGTTTCGACTAAATTTTCTCTCGTTTCATTTATTTAATATTTAACATACAATCATATGTGGCTTGGTGCAAGAAAGTCCGATGTAAATATTCTTGTTGGTTGACAGAATGGGTGGTTTTCTCTTTTGGCAGAACATTACATCTGTTACAATTTTTGTGTATTCCACTTATTCTGGCAAGGTAATTAAAACTTAATACTGTTCCTCGTAATTTGGCCAATACAGTTGTATCAAATTTGAATTATTTAAACCTTTTTTAATGACATTGGTCCTTTCTGACAATTCGAAATATAGGCCTTGGACCTCACAGACCCAGAGCTGACCTGATAAGTCCCACTTGGTTCTATGAAGGGGTGGACTAGAGTATTATATTGCCCTTTTATTTAATGTATTAAAAATCAATATATGTCTGAAGTTTTATCAATTATTTGTTTTCATTAAATAAATAAACAGTAACATACGCAATGGCAATGGTTTTGAAAAGAAAGAATAGAAATGTTTGTGCAAGAATAGTAGAAAACTCCTATTGGGCTATGTAAAACAGTCAAGTGAACACTTGTCAATTATTTTTCAGATTATAAAAACAAAACATGAATTTAGAATACAATATTTCTTAATAGTAAAGACAATAAGGATGACACTTAGGGGCAAAAATATATAAATCGCAAAGAAAGTAATGACTGAACTGATTAATGTTCAACATCTGACATAATGTCACTTTAATTTGTATTTTGTCCCTTCTTTAAGTTGGTTTAGAAATGTTTTATCGTATATTATTTTGGTTGGATGTATAAATGGTAGATCAGTCATAGACAAGAAATTGCTATCCAAGGACCTATGTCAACATATGCTATACAGGGTCCCACATTTTAATACTATTTCTATGAAGTCTTTTCATATCAGGAGATAAGATCGACTTAACTATGACTTTTCTCACACTGAAAAAAGGAACTTTAAAATACATATTGGACATACAAACCGTCAATCACTCAAAACTGTGATTGCCCCTTTTTGCACCAAGCCACAGATAGTACAACATTGTTATAGTCAGGAATATTAATATCTTTATAGAAATATCTTGAGGTTTTTTAAGGAAATGTGTAAGTGCTATCCCATTCAGCTTTAGCGTTTACTGATAATTTAATATTCAGCACTATTATTACAAGTAATTTCAAATAATACAAGTACTTCAAAATTCAACACTGTCACTACATATAACTACTAACACCTGGGCATCAAGGAAAATGGTGGTGGATATGGTAATTTCAATTTGTCTGATTCGTTTTCCAATTATTCTATTTCTTTTTTTGTAGTATACTGTAACACCCACGGTCGTCTCGGGAGAGAACGCCCGGTAAGCGGCCCTGAAATAGCTCAGTCGGTGATGGAAGGAATTGTTAACAAATACTGGTAACATGAAAGAAACACTTTGATCACTGGTAAAATCACTTTTATTCCTGGGCAAATAATTCAAAATGCCCGAGGGAAGTTACACATTTAAATAGAATCGGAAATCTGAAAATTAGGTGGACAGATAAGAAGATGAAAAGTTAGTAGCCAGTATAAAGCTTAAAAATTAGGAAGACTTATAGTTAGCATCACAATGGTAACAAATATTACAGATTACTGTGTCTTAGCGCGACACCGCATTACAGGATTTTCGCAGGGATGAATACCCCGAATTATATTGCCTTAGTAAAGTTTTCTTTTGTGGGCCCAAGACGGGTGCGTTGCGGCCGAGAGGGCGGCGGCAACCTTCACAGGGGGGCGCGGCCGGGACAATGTCCTTGTGCCCACCCAGGCACGCGGGTCAGCTGGTCTGGGTGTCTGAGGGCGTCACCCTCAGAGGCGGCGGCGCGGCCAGGGGATGGCGGCGGCCCGGCCGAGTGAAGACGGCGGCACGGCGCCTGGCAGTCCGGTTGAGCTCGGGGTCGGCCGGCAGTCACTCTCGATTTCAAGAGCGTAGTAACCATTCACGGATTCTTCTGATACTCGTGATTATTCGCAATTGCAACTTTAGAAAGTCTAGAAATCCTGCAGCGACACATTCGCTTCACTTTGCAACTGATTCCCGCTTCAGAGAATTTTCTCTGCCCACGTTACTCTGCTCTATTACAACAGCCCACACCGAAGTTTTTTCAAAGTCCATCAGAGGCGAACTTGCCTCTGGTCGGTGAACAGCTCTCCCTCCCAAAGAAGTGTCTCTCCCGACTGCCCTGCTCTGAATGCCAATTTTATAAGTCAAATCTTATTAGGTTAACTTTTACCCCCCACTCGTTTTCTCGCATGTTCCAGCTCCATAAGATAGTTGCGTCGCCATTGGCCGAAAGAAATGGCGCATTACGTTTTTTTGACCAATGGTGACAAGGGTAGTGGATGGAGTTCCGACTCTTTGCATAACTGTGAGAGTCGAGAATTTTCTTTGCCCTTCCAGAACATGCTCGCACAGGACGGGCGTTGTCCGTGAAAGAATTTGTCGATTTCAAAAGCAATCTCGAAGGTTCGTGCAGCTGGCCATGCGAACACGTGCTCCACAGTGAATCTGTCGCCGCCGACCCTCTTAACGACTATCTTAATGGGCCGGAGGCGGAGACGTCTGTCAGATAAGCAGGGTTGCGCGCGTGAGGCCATGTCGCAATCTGTTCCCAGTATTACTCAGGGTGGCCGAATCTGTTTATTTAATTTAGTTTTCTTGGCGTGAATTTCGTTTCAAAAGGTATGACGAAATCTGTATCGCTACAATACATTTCTTCTCTTACAATTATTTGTAAAAAATAACAATTACTAAACATACACACTGCAATACAAAACATTAAAATAACAAGTTATTGATTTTTAAATGAAATACTTTTTGTTAAATGTTGTCGCACAATCTTTTTATGTAATTCATTGGTATGAACTCTGACAGATAGACGGACGTTCGGACAACGAGACAGACGCATATTGCTGTCAATCGATTTTTCTGTATGAAGGACTCACAAAACAATGAATTCTTGTTACACCTAAATTTAGCAACTTATTTATCCACTTTTTTTTACCAAGGCCCGTCAAATAGTTTTTGTGTCGAAAATTCGCCATTTTCGGCCACGATTACAATACGTTCTCATCTTACGTCAGTTAGTGCGAGAAAGTAAAATTGGTTGGTGGCAAAACGTCTGTCTGTCTGTCCGTCTGTGCCCAATACTAGCGCATAATTTTCGCATAATTAACGCGCGATTTTCGGCGTTCCGCTTATTTTGTCCAAAATTGATATTCTTTAATCGTTCTGGCTAATGTGACGGAGCCTGGAATTTGAAACCGATGTTTTAATTTCGGGGGAGGGATTCTTTACGTGAAGCCCCTAGGACATTTTCAAAAAAAAAAAATGCTCAAAATTATTTGATTGAATTTTGTTGTTGAATAGCGCGTAGGACCTTTAAGAGAATGGCGCAGGTCTCATTTCCGTTGGAATCCCTAATTTTTTTTAAAGTTGCATAAGTTCATTTTTTTCGGCGTCTTCCTACAACATCAATAATGAAAAAAGAGTTTTTTTGCCTTTATGAAATGTGTTCCTTAAATATAGATTTTGAAATAAGGTAATGTACAAGTTTTCGAAAATATGAATAAGTTACTTTTCGCGAAATTTTGCATCAGAATATGAGCGAGAAAGTACGTGTTTTAGCACCACTAGTTTATGAAATAAAGCACTGTGTTATAAATGAGCTGAATTTCCCGAATTTCAGAAGCTGCTAATAAGTGATGGAGAGTCGCAGAAGTTCCGGTGCGAATGGCTCGCGAGATGGCGCGGACGCCGTCGGCGACGCCTTCCAGCAGGTGGCGCAGAGGCTGGCGCAGCTACAGGAGGCCTTGCGCCAGCAGACGCAGGAGGCGGAGCGCAAGGTCCAGGAGGCCCTGCAGCTGCATAAACAAGAGGCTGAGCGGAGGATGCAGGAGGCTGAGCGGAGGATACAGGAGGCCCTGCGCCTGCAGGAGGAGAGGGCGGCGGCGGCGTTGCGAGAGGTGGAGCGGAAGCTGCAGGAGAAGGACGACGCCATCCGCGCTCTGCAGCAGCGACTGGAAGACACACAGGAGAGAGTGACGGCCGTGGAGGAGAGAAGGGCGGAAGTCCTGAGGCTGCAGGAGGAAAGGGAAAAATTTAGTTAGTATAAAATCAGTCTCATTACTTTTCTAACGCACCTTTTATTATACTTGTATATGAATAAATTACTAATCGCCACTAGGCGACGTGTGGGCATCGCCTTGTCGGCTCTGCCGAATGCGCGTTGCTCTGACGCGGCGTCAAGGCATCAGGTTTAACGAGGCGTCCTCTCGCCTCGACAGACTTCTTTGCCATCTGCCATCCAATTCCCAAGTCGACCGTCTCGGACCGCCCTCCAAAACAGACGGACACCTGTTGGTCCAACCGATTGCTCGCTTCTTCCACTGCCCCCACCTGCCTCCCCGACGCACCTCCCCACTACGTTCCCCTTCCATGCATCCCCTCTTTCGTCCCGGCGCACACACATCGGGGTGATGTAGCCCGTGACCTTTCAGTATTTTTTGTCTATTGTATTTTGATATGGTCTTTCCAGTTTAGTTTTTGTTTCCAAGATATCGCCTAAATATTTAATAGTAGTATACGTTGAGAGCAAAGGAATGTTAATATTTCTATGGTGAGTGGATGTGGAGTTGTGTGTTTTAGCAAAGTAAATATTTGTGATTGTTATTTTTTCATGTTTGTTTTAATTCCCCATTTATCAGACTATTGAGTATATAATAATATATAATTTTGAAGGTTGTCGTTTGTGCATAAAATATCTGAATGAGCTACATTAATTATTATTGGAGTACAGGCCATTACTGAACACGCTACACGATTAACGTGTGTAATTCTTCCAGGATCAGCTTTTCAGCTGTATTCGTGGATTGCAACCAGGTTGTTACACCTTGTAGTGTGAATTATGAGATGATGATGGGTGAAGGGACATTAATGGATTAGGAGGTGATAGGATATTGGTGCAATGTGATCGTGACTTTTTGAACCATCCCAGCATTCGCCTTATGACCGAGGGAAACCACGCAAACCCCGGTGAGGATGTCCGGCCCGGGAATCGAACCCGGACCTCCCGATTACGAATTCAGCGCGCTACGCACTGGGCCACTTCGCTCGGTGATATATATATATATATATATATATATATATATATATATATATATATATATATATTGAAACCCAGAATATGTGTTTCATTACACTAATTAAGTCATTAGTGTAAGAAATTAATCGCTAGTTTGGACTGCGCGGTGTGCGCGCCGAGCGCGGCTCGCCGGGGCCGGCGAGCGACCGCGACCACCGCCGACGGTGCCACCGCCGGGGAGACCAGCGTGTGAATTTCGGTTAGAACTGGGCAACGCGCACGTGCAAAAGTTCGTTACGAGAATCGCGGACGAGAGCCGTTGGCAGAGCGCTGACCGGAGAGACGTTAGCAGAGCGGCGACGAGTGCGGACGTGCGGCGAGAGTTCTCCGCCGGTGTATGGACGCATATAACATTGCGACGTATTTAACGTGCTATTAGGAACCGCAAGGTAATTGACGTGTAAATAGAACATTAGAAGTATCAGTATAGTGAAAGATTAGTGTTGGTAGAATAATTGATGTTGTTCTTATTAGTTGGCGCGGTGGAAACATTCTTGAAATTGCGCGGTACAGAACTGTGACCAGTATACAGAGTAGGCGCGGGTTGTGTAATTGATCCCACTGACGGACAGTGATTCGAGGAAGGTGCGAAGCCGAGGTGTCAAGATCCTGATCGGGGAAGAATTGTTGGAGCATCAGCCGTGAGCGATTACCACGCCCTCCGCCGCTGACGGCCCGCAGCAGTAGCAGAGGTCGACAATCCTGTCGGCACGAGCGGTTCTACGAACATCATAGGTATTCGTTCGGGGCCCCGCAGGTATGAGAAATGCATTTCACTCTTAATCTTGGTACCAAGGCAGAGTGTAAAAACATTGTCTGATTATGTAACCAACAAATTTGATTTAAAATAAATCTTGTTTATAATTGTATTTCAATTTATGATTAACCACCCCAACGTTGCACCAACTTATCCAGGGACCCATTCACGTAAAAGACACCCTCTCTTAGTGTTGTATTGCAGTGAAAATACCCGGCACCACCAGGTATGTCACAGCTGGCGCCCGAACAAGTGGAAAACGTGTAGTTAAGAAATGTGGCCTTAGGAAAGTTAGTGAAATGTTGGAAAATAATGTGCATGTAATTGATGTATAGTAATGCAGGGTATAGATGAGAAGCAGGCAGTGCAAAGTGTATTATTATAGAGTACAAAAAAAATAACAATACATGTGTTAGCAAAAACATGCACAAGTCAAGTAAGCATAATGAAATGTTGATAATTACAAAAATGTTGTTGCGTAATTAATTGCGGGCTGACATAGGCAATTATTTGTGTGCATCCAATATATAGTTACTATTGTAGTTACTGAGGTTATGAAGGCTACACATGTACATGTTACAAATAATATAATGTAATAGAATTTCAAATTGTGTAAGACATATTAGTAATGTTTGAATGGCCTGGTAATTTTTTTTAATAACATGGAAATTAAAGAATTGGGAAGCAGTAATAATTCTTGTGGAAATATAAAGGTGGTTAATATTATTGTATAAATTGTGCACATCATTTGCTGGGAATATTCATTCAGCAGTGCATTATCCATTGGTGATGGTAAAGTTTGTGGAATTTAATAGAAAGGATACTAGGTTGGGGAATGTATAGCAGCATTGTGAATGCATGTTCTTAATATTCATATGGCACTATTGAGGAAAATTCAGGGAGGAGATATGACATGCAAATGTGAATGATGATTATGTAAATAATATAGCAATAAGTGCGTTGAAAAGTAATTTCAATTAATAAGGGATTTATTATAATTTGAAAGCATTTTTGTGTAATAGTATTAATGAGTCTATTAGCAGTGTATATGTGTTTCAATGGTAATAATATTATGTATTGTAAGGATTATGTTTATGCATTGGTAGGTGAGTGGAAATTTATATGGCTATTGAATTAGTGTTATTGTGTTTTGGTGGTGAGTGAGGGTTGTCCGTCATTAGTTAGCAATTGAAATAGGTGTGAATTAATCCATTCACGAAGGATACAGTGTTGTGGCGGATATAGTTACTTCATAGGATAACTGTGATATCGTTGGTAGGTGAGGCAAGTGGAAAATTTGTGCGGTATTTTAGTGTAGTGAGAATCGATCGGACAGCTCAAAGCAACAGAATGGAGGCGCAAAAGGTAGTGCTGGACCGGGAAGAAAAGACGGATGAAGTAGGGGAAATAGATGGAGGAATCGATAACAGCAGGTCATCGGAAAGCAGGGATAGTGGCATTGGAAGCCGGTTAGATGATACGTCAGGGGATAGCTTCAATAGAGAAGTAGAAATCACATCAACACCGATGAACCAGGTAGCAGGAACTCCAAATCGGGGGGGTGGAGAAGATATGAATTTAGGCGTTATGCAGAAAATGATGGAGATGTGGGAGGAACGAAGTAGGAAGTTGGCTGAAGAACAGAATAGGAGGTTGATTGAAGAACTAAATGGGAAACTAGATGAACAGAAAATATCCACAGTGGAACAGATTAGGAAGTCAGCTGAGGAGCAGAAAATATTCACAGAGGAGCAGAACAGGAAGTTAGCTAAAGAATTAAATGAGAAAGTCGAGGAACAGATTGGGAAGTTGGCAGAAGAGCAGAACAGGAAATTAGACGAACAGAAATTATTCACAGAGGAACAGATTAGGAAGCTGGCAGAAGAACAGAATAGGAAATTAGATGTAATAGGGGGGCGAATAGGACGCGCTGAAGAACAAATGGAGTTAACGAAGAATGAGATGACTAAAATCACGGAGCGGGTAGAAAGTCATGAGCAATGGACTGCCGAAGAATTAGGGAAACAGAAAAAGGAGTTAGAATTCCAAGTAAGTAGTCTGGGGGGGGATTTGAAGAATAAGTTATTCCAACAACTAGATGCTAAAACCGCTAAGCAGGACGAGAAAATTGGGAGGATACAATCGGTAGTCAAGGAAGAAATGCAGGAGAATAAGCGGGAATGTGAAGAGAAGGTTGTGTTACTACGAACAGAGATTGAACAAATAAAAGAATGCAAGGCATCCCCAATTGCAGCAAGCGGGACAGTACCATTTACCCCTCCAAGATCACTAAAATTTTCAGGAGACGGGAAAGAAAATCCATGTATATTTATGAAGGCAGCAGAACGACATCTAGATGTTATCAATACTTCGGAAAGGTGTAAAATACAATTATTATATTTAATGTTAGAAGGCAACGCAAGGATATGGGCCGATACATTTGATAAGTTTCCCGAATCAGTAAAGGCATTTAAAGATCGATTCCTTGAGCGGTATTGGAATGAGGAAATTCAAATTAATTTTAAAATCAGCTTAATGAATAATCATTACAACCAGTCAATGGGAAGTTTGCGGGAATACGCAACAAGGCGTATTATGGAATACAAAACGCTATCCCCACCGATGAGCGATCAGGAAATAATATGTGTACTGACAAGACAGTTCCCAGTTACGGTGCAGAATCTTTTACGTAGTGTGCAGCACACCGACCTGGAAAGATTCCAGAATGTGTTAGGAGGGTATGACTTGACATTTGCAGGCGTACCAAAGAACAGAAATGAAGGGAATGTTGATATGGTTAGATCGGAACGTAACCAGGGGCAAGGGAATGATAGGAGCAACGATTACCAGAGAAACCAACGCGGAAGAGGGGGAGACGGATGGAGACCAGAGCCGGGGAACCAGAGACCGGACTGGAACAGATCTAATTCAAACCATACGGAGACGCGAGGCGGGGGCGGGAATGCACCCGACCGATTAGCACAGCCTAGCACAAGTAGTGATCAAGGACACTATTTAAACTAATAGAGTCCGCGGTGATAGGTGGCCCCATTGCGGACGCGGAAATCGATGACGTAAACGCGGTCTCCATAAACGCTATGCAGCCGGTAACCTACGATACCCAACCGTGGCGGAGATGTAAGAACTCAGCGGTCAGAATCAGGAAATGTCCCACGATATCGATAGAATGTGAAGGTATAATTAAAGAAGCTTTAGTGGATACAGGGTGCACGACTACAGTAGTATCAGAAGAAATGTATGAGGAGTTAAAAGCAACAGGAAAAGAAGTAATGTGTTTGCCTATGAATAGGGCGTATGTGATTGGGGCAACTCAGAAGAAGTCAAGCCCCATCACAAAACAAATCATGTTTCAAGCCAGGATTGGCAACCAAGTATATGAGATGGTGGCCCTGGTAGTCAAAAAATTATTGTATTCGGTAATCATAGGGACGGATTTTCTGGTCGATCACAGAGCAAATATAGATCTAGAACGGCAGGTGGTAGAACTGGGGAGCCAGGCGGTAGGATTTGACTTGGGGATGGACGAAGAATACGAAGCGTGTACGGGCATAATGGCAGAAGATTCATTAGAAGAACAGCTGAGGCAGCAAACGGAGAAGCAGATTGAGAAATTTGCGGAAGAACAGAGCAAAGAATTAGGTAAACAGAAAAGATCCGAGGAGGAACAGAATAGGAAGGCGAAGGAACGGAATAGAAAACTAATAAAAGAACAGAACGGGAAGGTGGTTGAAGAACAGATTAAGAAGCCGGCAGAAGAAATGGGAAGAATCACAGAAGAACGGAATAGGAAGCTCATCGAAATATGCGAAAAACCGTATGGGAAAGCGGAGGAACTGGATAGGAAAGATGAGGTGCTAAAATTTCAATCATGCCATCAAGTAGATGCTAGGGTAGCGGTAACAGATAGAAACGAGGGGATGACGAACCAAATCCATGAGGAAGTCAAGACAGCGGAGGGCAAAACGGTGGAGGTCCAAATCGAGACCGAGGAGGATGTTTATAAAGTGAAAGTGAAAACGGAAGAATTGAAGTTAATAATGGAAGAAGAAATGGAAATGAAAATAGAAGAAATGGAGCGTATAATAGAAGAAGAAATCGTGGAAAATATACAAGGGTGCGAAGAGAAAAGAGTACAAGAAGAGTTTAAACAGGAAGAAGACGGGAAAATGTCGCCAAGTGTCAAGTATGGGGTGACACCAATTATGCCTCCAAAGTCGATGAAATCTCTGGGAGATGGGACGGAAAACCCTAAGGTAGTTATGCGAGCAGAAGAACGGCACCTAGCATCAAACAACATATTGGAAGGATACAAGATCCAGTTATTACACCCAATGTTAGAAGAGAACGCCAGGACATGGGCAGAGAATTTTGGTATATTTCCGAAATTTTTGAAGGAATTTGAAAACAAGATTTCTGTACGAAAGCGGAATGAAGAAACCCAAATAAACATCAAGAGCGACCAGAGGAATAGCCATTACAACTACATCAGGGGAAGTCGTAGTGAATACAGAACGAAGAGCGTTATGGAGCCAAAAACATTATTTGCTCCTATAAAATATCAAGGAATTATTTGCATGTCAACGCGACAGTATCCTGTCACCGTGCAAAGCCTACTGAGCAGAGCAGATCATACCGATTTAGGAAGGGGTTTGAGGATATTGGAGAGGTACAACTTCACCTGTGCAGACACCCCAACGAATGGGAATGAAGGAGATGTAGGCAGGTCAAGAATGGAGCGAAGTCAGGGGCGAGGGAAGAGTGATGGTATGGTCAACCATTGGTACAAACGTAGAAGAGGTCGTAGCTGGAAATGGGATGATACCTATCAAGATGTGTTCAACACGCTGGAAGCTATGTCCTACAACTGTGATTCAGGAAATCACTGTCAGCAAAATGGGAATGAACCGTCGCACAAGAGACAAGACATAGTAGGACACTACAAGCTTCAAATCGAAAACCTGGTTCAACATGTATGGAAAACAGTGAAGTGTAAATAAGTGTAATGTTAGGGTTAATAATAAGTAATCACATGTTAATTCGATTTTAAGTTATAAGTGTATATAGGGCTTTTAGCAATATGCAAGAGAGTGCAACCATCGGCAGTGACGATGTTACTAGTGTGAATTTTTCCAGAAGTGAAAAAAATTCAAAAAAGAAAGGGGGGGGTGATGAAACCCAGAATATGTGTTTCATTACACTAATTAAGTCATTAGTGTAAGAAATTAATCGCTAGTTTGGACTGCGCGGTGTGCGCGCCGAGCGCGGCTCGCCGGGGCCGGCGAGCGACCGCGACCACCGCCGACGGTGCCACCGCCGGGGAGACCAGCGTGTGAATTTCGGTTAGAACTGGGCAACGCGCACGTGCAAAAGTTCGTTACGAGAATCGCGGACGAGAGCCGTTGGCAGAGCGCTGACCGGAGAGACGTTAGCAGAGCGGCGACGAGTGCGGACGTGCGGCGAGAGTTCTCCGCCGGTGTATGGACGCATATAACATTGCGACGTATTTAACGTGCTATTAGGAACCGCAAAGTAATTGACGTGTAAATAGAACATTAGAAGTATCAGTATAGTGAAAGATTAGTGTTGGTAGAATAATTGATGTTGTTCTTATTAGTTGGCGCGGTGGAAACATTCTTGAAATTGCGCGGTACAGAACTGTGACCAGTATACAGAGTAGGCGCGGGTTGTGTAATTGATCCCACTGACGGACAGTGATTCGAGGAAGGTGCGAAGCCGAGGTGTCAAGATCCTGATCGGGGAAGAATTGTTGGAGCATCAGCCGTGAGCGATTACCACGCCCTCCGCCGCTGACGGCCCGCAGCAGTAGCAGAGGTCGACAATCCTGTCGGCACGAGCGGTTCTACGAACATCATAGGTATTCGTTCGGGGCCCCGCAGGTATGAGAAATGCATTTCACTCTTAATCTTGGTACCAAGGCAGAGTGTAAAAACATTGATTATGTAACCAACAAATTTGATTTAAAATAAATCTTGTTTATAATTGTATTTCAATTTATGATTAACCACCCCAACGTTGCACCAACTTATCCAGGGACCCATTCACGTAAAAGACACCCTCTCTTAGTGTTGTATTGCAGTGAAAATACCCGGCACCACCAGGTATGTCACAATATATATATATATATATATATATATATATATATATATATATATATATATATATATATATATATATATTCTAACAGCCCCACCTAACACACACGCGAACTTGTACCTTCTTGACACACAGTCGCATGCACTGTAAACGAGGTTGATAAGATATTATGCTCGTGAAGCGAGCTTAAGTTCTCGGGAGCAGGATCTTTAGGGTACGAGAAAGGTTTGAACCCTTGACACAATAAAATCACACGAATTGCACATAAACGAGCATATAATTTACCCAAAAAATTTGTGGCATGAATTAATGACAAAGACAAAATCAAAAATAGAATCACACTTTACAAAATAATCAAAAAAACACAAATAGAAACCTTCACAGCTCATTGAATGAATAAACACATCATTTTCTTCAATACTAATTCTCTGAAACAATTTCTCTAACCTACACTCGGGAATTCCCTTTGAAAATTATTTATGTCTAAATTTAAGCTATCCTAGTTACATTTGCTCATGGAACCAAATTCAGTTTACAATCTCTTGCTTTTAAAAGAAAAATATTACATGCGAAGAACAAAATGTGGCAAGTGCATTACTCTCAACTATAATTTAATTGTAACTGCTAACAGCAGAATAATAATTGTTCCAATAAAAAGTTTAAGGCAGGCAATAATGCATCAAAATCTCCTCCTGCAATGCTATAACTTGTTATCACCCGTGTCCTCAATTTACTGCACTTTCCTCTACTAGTCTTTTTCCTGCCGACGTGAACTTGACCTACTTTTCGTTGGATTTGAATGTTACCTCGAAAAACGGCCGTTTCCAGCCGGGAAGGTCACACGCTGAATTCTGCACCGAGGTTGCGGGATTCCAGCGTCTGCGTCGCACGCCGTCCTCTTGCGCTTTCTTCCGTTCTCGTGGTCGGCCTCTTCTTCTCCCTCGTCTTCTTCTTCTCCTTTCGCTTTTCCCTAATCGGCCTCTTCTTCTCCCTCGGCTGCTACCGTCGACTCTGGTTACACCCTCGTGGTGGACAAATGTTTCTTGCACTTCCGTGAATACTAGCACAAGCTCCTCGCTCGCTGCTACTTTTACTATGTTAAATAATAACTTTCAATGTTTTTGCACAACGGTTCACTTTACTTCCCGCGATGCTAACTGAGGAAATACTTTCCTAAAATATTCAAATCTCGCGGACGACTAACTAGGACGTCTGTTCGACGCCGAAAACTCCTATCTAACAGTTGTTACGGCGGCAAACACTATTTACGCTGCCGTTGACGAGCGGTGATGCAAATGCTGCTTACCCGACGAACGGCGACAATCTGAAGAGCTGCTGTCTCGACGCGTGTTGGCAAGGAAAGAGAGAGCTTCCGCTCGCGCGTCAGCCTATTTATTGTGAGATGCCTGGGGAAATTCTCCGCGGCGGGGGAATTTCTCCTCCTTCAACCCTTCACCAAGAAAAACGTTGCTTGCTAGTACGTCGAAATTAGTACAGGCAACGGATACCAGGCTGCGCGTTTAGGCACTCTAATTTACCGCGCCTTCTATTCTCGCTGCCTGTGGGTGTTCATTCCGACGAAACGGCGGTGTTATGGGGTTATATAATCCCATAACGCCACAATATATATATATATATAAAATATTGAAAAGAACCGGTGATGGTATATACAGGAACCTTGTGGAACGCCGGCTTGTACGTAATATTGTCTAGAAAGAATACGATTAATTTTGACGCAGAAGCTTCTGTTTTCAAAAAAAATTGATTAAAAAAATTGAAGTATTCCTAGTAGCTTCCATTTATGTAAAAGTCTAATATGCCACATTTGATCAAAGGCTTTTTCTACATCTAAAAATATAGCAGCAATGTCTCTTTTACAATGAAAAGCATCCGCTATAAATTCTGTTAAGCGTATTAATGAGAAGTAGAACGATTACATCTAAAATCAAACTGTGTCTGGAATTGCTTTTATATCTGTAAAATATTGAATTTCCTAAGAATAATTGATTCAAATAATTTGGATATATAGAATAAGAGGATAATAGGTCTATTGTTTTCAGGTAAATGAAAATAATCATTGTGTAGTCTAATCATAGCCTTCCCAACTTTCATGGAAATGTAAAATAACCAAGTCTAAGTGCAACATTAAATAATGCAGTTAGACACGCTAAAGATTTATATATTTACTTATCTTATTATTAATATTGTCAAATCAGATGCTTTTATGGTCTTTACTTTTTTAATACATTTAAAGGTTTCAGAAGGAGAGAGAATAGCAATTTTGGAAGGTGCTATTAGTATTTCTTCCATACAATTGAAAGAGAAAAATGTCAAGTGATTTAACTACTGAAACCGAAACAACAAATTATATTACATGCGCCAGCTTGTGATGGAATAATGAAAAGTCAGTTGGGCTTGCCCATTTACACGGACGTCTACCGACCCATTTTGCGAAATTATATCGTTCACCTACTGATTTGTCCTCGGCTGACACGTTCTGGCCCTTGCATAGTGTAGGGAGTATCTCTCCTCTATGAGCCCATAGAGTAGAGTAGAGTAGAGTTGTATCTCTCCTCTATGGGCCCTTGCCGTTTCTGACGTGAGACATCTGCCTCTTTCCATGACAAATTGATGTAGTTGAAAGGGATTTGCGTAGATAGCAGCTCAATAGCAGTTACGGCTCCTTTTAGGTTGCATGGGTGCACAACCCCCAGATAATCGTGGAAGATCTTATAATATCTTAGGAATATACCCTTTCCCTTAATGACATTCAAGATGTTCACCAATACTGGTGTATATGAAATCGTTTTTAAACCGAAGTGCGTACAACTGGCGCTCTCTCCTGTGTTGGGTGCCTTGACAGGTATTGCCCCATGCTCTTGACTCTTGGTTATTTAACTAGGTTTAATTAATTTATTTTTTGCCCCTTTTTTAACACGGGGAACAGGCGCCTATTGGTGGTGCAACCAAATGGGTGGGTTTCAGAACGCAGTAGACCGCTGCGCGGCGACTGAAGCAGTCTGAGGGAAATGGCAATATCCTGTCCTCGTCTGACTAGCTGCAACTTAAATTATTAATGTTGCGTGTTATTGAAAGCTAACTAGTTCAGTCAGTTATTGACGTCATTTAATGCATAATTTATAAGGTTTAGACAATTTGTTTTCATTTGATATTATATTTATCGATTAAAAATTTACACTTGATGAATTCTTTGTGTTAAGTTGGCAGTTCTTTGCTTCAAACATGAACGAAAATATATCCTTTGGTAATTAGAAATTTGTGAGGACTTTCCTCACTTTCTTTAGAAAAATCACGTGTATTTTTTTTAGTTTCTGATTCAACTAAGGAATAATTTTCCCAATGTCCTTTTTTCCCCTGCTTCTCTCGGATACATCTGCCAACGATATCATTAATGTATTTATATTCCAATATCGATAAACCCACACGACAGCAAATTTAAATGCCCATCATTTAATTCCTTTTTAGAATCAATGTCTCTTGTTTTCTCCTCTCTCTTTAACAGTTTCAGGGAATATCTAAATAAGTTGCTTTATGACTTACCTATTTTTTCCCTGTAACCATCACTATCCTTCATCGATGTCAGTAAACCAATATATCGGTAAAATGAATTATTTGCAACGACAGATGTACCAACACTACCTCGATATATCGAGACTCTCACCCATGCATTTCTACCATGGCTGTACACATGGTGGATATATTAATGGATTCATTTTACACCCGCACGTTTTCTTGATCCGCTTGTTGCGGGAAGAGTACAATATCAGATATTTCAATTCGGTTTCGTAATAACAAATTAATGCAGTTCTCCATTTCAAATAAACAGCTCAACACTACACAGAAAATGAACGGCTTGCCATTGACTGATGTTAAGGTAACAAAATTTTTAGGTCTTTCAATTCAGTCAAACCTTAAATGGAACGTCCATTTAAATGAATTGAACACTAAATTAAGTTCTTTATGCTATGCTTTCAGAATTCTTTCAAGTTCAGTCAGCCTCCACGCTGCTCATTGTGTACATTTCGCGAATGGTCATTCCCGCCTGAGATAAGGCATAATATTAAGGGGATGTGCATCTTATAGCTCCCAGACTTTTAGATTACAAAAAACAATTGTACGAATATTAAGCTAATCCCATCCACGTGATTCTTGTAAGCCTCTCTTTATTAACCTAGGCATTTTACTATTACCTTGTCTCTTCATATATGAATCAGTGGTTTTTGTCAAAAATGACTTAAGGGCGAGAATATATTTTCAGCAAACGCCGTTGTCTATAACTACAACATTCGACGTAGTAATCACATTCATCAGGTAACAGTATAAACAGCTCACTACAAAAAAATCTTATATAACATGTACATTATTTTACATTTCCTTGCCAGATGACATTAAACGATTAAATTCGATACAAACATTTAAGTCCCAAGTAAAATCTTTTCTGCTGCACAACTGTGTCTACACAATAAGAGACCATACCGAGCATCCAAAAGGAAAGTAATATTAGTTTTTAAAATGACATTTAATGTATTATATATCATTTGGATTGTATAATTGTAAAGAACATGTAACAAGTATTGTACTTAAGCTTGTGGGTCAATGACCCCCATTTCGATCAGGTTTTCGTCCAGTTTCCCTAATCCTCGAGCAAATGCTGAGATGGTCCCTTGTTTTGCTCCTGGACATAAATGTAACTTCAAATTAACGTCTCCCCATAGCACATCATACAGAGTTTAAATTGTTGTTTGACGTAAATAAATAAAGAGGGGGAATTGGTTACGACCGTGGCCACCAGAGTTTAAATACTACCAACCTCTGTCATCCTTTTTATTGTATTGTTACAGTATACATTCAATATGAGCACATTTTCTACTCTCCTTGAATAGATTTACAACTACTTTCACATAAATATTTTATGAATTAATGTTTAGTATTCATTATTAGGCCTGTTTATAAACTCCCATTATAATAATAATAATAATAATAATAATAATAATAATAATAATAATAATACACCCATTGAAATAACTTTTTATTTCAAATTATCAGAGGGGCGAGTTTTGTCACCCAGTTACGCCTACGATTATAACTGTTTCGGAAACGATAATTCCAATAACTGTGTACAAATCTAAAGATTTATGATTAAATGTAAGAAGATTACAAGCTGAAGAAAACGCGTTTAAATTTCACGTATAAGTTACCTCTTTTTGCTGTGTGTTTCTGGAGTATCATAAGGGTTTCTTGATTTTTTAGCATTTATCCTCTGTATAGTGGATTTAGTAACGCTTGTTTAAGCAGACGCCCGTGTCAATGATTGGGGAATGTTATGAAGTAATGAATGTGTCTCTCTTTCAATTTCGTACATCTTCGCAGCTGTGGCTATTATTTTTATTTTTCCTCTATGAAATGTCCTACGCACTTGTTTGGGAAGAGTTCGAGGAAGCTCCTGTCGAAACTCTTCCATTTTCACTATTAATTATTTTAAATTCTAAACTCCACGAACTAAAACAATCCACTGTCTAATGCGGTGTGAAGCGCACTGCAAATGGTTCTAATTTTCCCGCTCCGTATATTTGTAATGTCGACAGTGGTTACTGCGATTCATGCTATTTGACTGTTTCTAGTAGCAGAGAGGGGGAAGTTAGCTCTGGGGTCGTGAAAACTGCAGAAAAGGTGGGGATTTAATATTACTAACGGATATAATAATACTAACGATGGTACTTAGTCCATATCCCACAAAGATTTTCTCATTTGAAAATCTGTGGAAAATGCAATATAAAAGTAATATTGTTCGTAATGTTCTCCAGATCTTTTTTTTTCAATTATCATTTTGAGTGACGGAAAATCAAAGTAATATAAGTGGGACAATGCTCAAATGTTCTGATAAAACTTTGAAAGCAACAAAGAAAACAAAATACGTTCATGTGACCTAATCAGATAATATTGATCTTAATGTAACAGTACATAATTATGTAATCGTGTTCTTAATGGCTTTAGTAATTCGCAAAATAAAATGGCTCTTTTACCCCTTGTATCATAACAATTTTTTTTTCTGGGGCAAATGTGCGGTACTATTTTCATTTGTTTCTTTTTAATTCTGTTCTGATTGTTTATTCATAATGCTCGTAATAATGTAGTATTTCATAGTATTAATTTGGCATATCTACAAGCAAATACTAAAGTTGCAATTATGCAGGTGTACTGTTTATTACTTTCTGTAATTCAAAATAGTTATTACTAATGAAATTACGAAATTGTATAATATCAATACGCTCAATAAAAACTAGATTTTACTACCCTAATTTGACTTTTTTCTTCCATAAAATCCTTATAATTATTATTGTAAATTTTTTAATAAATTAAGGCGTGGGAAGAATGGGAGTGAAATTTTAAAGTTCCCGCGTCGCTGGATTATTTCAAATTTACCGGTTACTTCTTCACTATTAGCTGTCCGTTTACCCAATAGAAATTATACAGAACAATGTGGCGGCACCGAAAGTTGGGCAAATAGGCTTTTCCTTTTGACATTGAGTGCCGTCTCTGATATATACTCTTTGGAATTCTTCTATTACTCCGGAGCTAAACGCTGAGCTATTTGGTTTTGTAGGTAAGTTATTGCAAGACAAATTCCTAACTCCAGTTAGGATTATTTATTTCACATTCTATCCGCGAGAATTTAACACCGTCTAGAAACAAGTGTTGAAAAAGTATTGAAAGAAAGTGCATTTATAATATAGGCAGCCTGTCTCATTTCATTAATTAATTTATTTACTCTTAAGCTTTTCACAGTCAGCTGCATTTCGTCTTATGAATCTTATCACTTCTAGTGTACAATTTAGTTAATTAATTTTCTCACATTTAAGCTTTTCTTAGTCAGCTGCCGATTGCTTGTGTTATTCTTTGTATTTCGTCTCTTGAAATTTATGACTTCAAGTTTTACTCCTCTGTATGGTAGAATTAAAGTTACAAGAAATAATTCCATTCCTATTACTCTAACATAGATGGTAATCATGTCCCAATAAAGTTATCATATTTTATTCCTTTTAAAGGTTTATTTTATACTAGATACTTTTTCAAGGTGAAATGATAACTAAGTGATACTGAGTGAAATGTTTTTGTAAGTGCGACTTCACTTTAATCTGGCAACATGGACAATGTTTTTTGTTCCCTTTGTAATCTATTGAACTCCTCCAATTAGATTTTGTTTGCTTTAGGCGTATTCATTTCATATATTCTTGTACCTTTGCAAATGAGTGGAACATTGAACTTTGTTATGTGTTGATATATGATTTTTTATAGTAAAGAACCTTCACTGGTTTTTGTATTAGATAACTAGAGAATCTTGTTAATTTGAAAGATTTGATAATAATCGTTTGTTTAAACTTGAACATAAATCAAACACTGACAAAGACCTACAATGATATGTCAAAACAGTAGCAAAGTAAAAATGTGTATATCAAATTTTAATTTAATAGTAATTGAGATTATACGGGTGATGAAATATTAAAAATATTCAATATTGTTCCTTCCTTCTTTAGGTTGAAAAACACAATCTCATATGAAGTAAATTTAAGAAAATATATATTTTGTAATAAATGAATGTGAAACATGGAGAGCTATTTTTAATTTGTCTATTATGTATAGCCTCTAAGATACAAAATATTAATACTCACATACAATAATGTGGTAAAGTATTGACTTATTGAGGCCTCTTAGTCTTGTAATTATGTTGTATATAATTGTTATTTTTTAAGATATCATATTATAATCATATTGTTAATAGATATGGAAACTATGCCACTATGAATTAGAAGCTATGGATGACAAACACTAGGATGTATGTGTCAGTGAAATATTCAAGAATCCCTTTTAATTAAACGTCGGATACTTGTGGTTTTCCCTGAACATCTGGATTTATTACATTAAAAACTTGAAATTTATTACTTTTTCAGTTTGAGGGTTTTGTGGAAAGTTGAATAATTGCTTATACGATTTAAAATTCAATTACTTAATCTGAAAATTTAGGATTTTTTTGCAAACTAAATAAAAAAATACATAGAATACAGGTGGAAATATATTTAGATAATTACTACAAAACTCTTTACTACAAGAAATGCAATAAGTTCTCTTAGATTATGTACATCATTATGGTTAATTCCTTTTTAGCATGATGTTGAAATCAGCTGGTTTGTGAATTTGACTAATAACTCTATTGCAAATATTGTTATCTCTTTGGGGTCATTAGGGTAAAACGTCAATATGGTTCCCACTCTTAAAATTAAATACTATTTAGAACTAGTTAAGAAATTAGAATATTGCCTCTCTAAAATACACCATCCACAAAAAACAATATTAGGAATAATTTAGTACACATTGTCAGTTGCAAAAGATTATTAAAAATACCTTCTGGGATGGATGTCCGTTGTCTATCAGATGTTATGTGCCCAAACATTTTGTCTGCTACTGCGGCAGACATCTGCAGTGGCTACTGGGTACACGCAGAGGCCTTTCAGACAGCTCACTGATGACTGAAATACACATGTACCCATTAAGCCACTGAAGATGTCTGCTACAATAGATGATACGTTGGGCAAAGCCAGCCCGGAAAGTATATTTAATAGTGTATCCAAACTTGAGAGTCTACATTGCTTTATTAATCACAAAAGATGCCATTCATAACTTATGATGACCAACAATTTAAAAAGAATGCTTAAAAGAAACTAAGGAATTTTTACATAATAATCAGGATAAATGTTTTACAAAGGTGGAAAACCGCAGCTTTAAATAGAGATTACTATTACAATCCTACTAATGACCATACTATGGGAAAGCAACAATGTTAGATTGAAAAAAAACTGTACCAGGTGTAGCTATGTACCAGGTGTAGCTATAAATTCAAAAGATATTTTACACAGATGGGACACACATATTACAAAAAGAATACAGGAATGGTTGTTTTCTACTCCCACACTTGTATCTGGAGCATGTGAACTTCCTAAAATACCAAAAACCAACTATGATTCTTTTTGGATCATTATATCCAGTGTGGATTCATCTATTAGAATACACTGATATATTAAGAAGAGCAGGCTTACATTTCTTTAAGAATTATAGAAGATATTTCATCATTCCCAGATGAGCAACTATTTTTGAAGGAATGTATCAGTCGATTAACTTCAGTTGCATTTGTGTGATAGAGAAACATGAATTTTGAAGTTCCACAAGATAAGGAATTAATAGTATTATTAGTTACAATGTCCTGCTTTGAATTTAAGAAATGACAGTTAAAGGTCCTTGAATATCAGAAGGATTATCAAGAAACATGCCTTCAAGTAGTAGGTGTATGTTTTTGTGAGACTGAGTTTTCCCACTTTTGATTATATTCCATAATGTTTTCGATTTATTTGTTGAGTTGTTAATTTTATTATTTAATTGATAAGCTTTCTCATTCATCAGTTTTATCTTATAGTGTTTTTATACTGTTTATACTTTTCATTATGAAACTGGTTCTTAGTATCTCTGAACAGGTCATACATGTTTTTCATTTTATTCTTTAAGAACAAAAATTTCATTCAGAAGCTTAATTTTGGTTTTTTTTGCTACATTAATTTGCCTCTTAATAATGGGACATACAATATTCCAGTGATTATTTAATGTACTCAGGAATAAGTTCCATTTTTTATTGAAATTGCTACTATTGTGTACTTCAGTCCATTCCTCTTTTAGGAGACGTTCATTTAACAAATGTAGTTTAGTATCTCTTGTGTCATGGGTGAATGTGTATGTGGGTAGTTTAAGGCTAATGGAGCAATTGATTATTTCAGTGATTTGTGCAATGTGATCAGACAGATGAAAATCAATATTATGAGAAGAGTATACATTTCAATGTTAATAATGATGTGGTCTTTCGTAGAGGTGGAATGGGTTGTATTACGTGTTGGCCCTAATTCTACATCATGAAGATTGAAGCTATTTAATAAATCATGTAGTTCATTATGTTAAATATTAATGTTCAGATCTCTCAAAATAATTCACTTACAATTGTTTTTTCCTATAAGTTTAGTTATAAGTTCTTCCAACCTGAGTAGAAAGTCATTATCGCACGAATTGTGGATCCATAAATGCCTATGATTTTTGTTTCCTTTCATTGGGTTTACAGCTAACCTGCTACTTCAATAGTCATTTCGATGCTCATATCTCTAATCCAGTCTATTGATTTGCAAATTAAATTATTCTGGACTATTATTGCAATGACACCACTTTTGTTAAATTCTCTTCAGAAACATGCATGAAGTTAATAGATATAGAAGTTAGTTGAATTAATTTCATTATATTTTAGACCATGTTCGGTAATGACTCCGTGTACTGTCCGTATTTTCAGACAATAATAGTATGATAACAATAAATGTAATAACAATAATAGCATTACCTCTACATTTTATGGCTGTTCTGCACAGATATTTAAACTAATAAATACTCGTCATTTTAAAATACACTTGTCTCCACTCCACTTGTACATTTATGGAATACTTATATATACTTTCCTGATTCTGTATAACTTGTATTTTCGCATGGAAGTCATCACTTGGCTATCTCAAGAGAAAAAACATTTTCTAATATTTTTGTGACGATCAAGGAAAACGAAAAGGTAACTGTCAACGAAGATTGAATAATTACTTTAAATGTTTTTAAGGAAGTGTGAATTGTTCGTAGAACGTATCTCTATAAAACTGAATAAATCTTTATCGAAAATTTCCAACGTCAATTGCATTATTTTTGTTTGATATTTTATAAGTTCGAAGTGAAATTGATAAATTTTTTTACAAATAAATACGTTTCATTTACAAATTTCCATCTTGATGGAAAGGATAAGGAAAGGGCGGGGATTAACATGCGAGAGTTGTCGCACGGGTACGCTAGTAATTATATATTTAACAAAGCAATGCACTGAAACCGTCACAACAATGAGACGTAATTCATAGAAATTTGCGTGTCGCATTGAGGAATGCAATGCTGCATTCCAATCTGATATTCCCTGAAGGCTAGCAGTTTTTATATGAAATAGGTTTTAAATATTTCCTAAAAGATAAATTTGTAAACGTATAACAAGAGCTCTAATGTAAGAAATGAACAATGAAATATGGAGTAGTAGTAGTGCCATCCGACTGCCTCAAAACACTTGTCAAACTACGTGCACGGAGCGGACGACGAAGTTGAAGTCAATTTACTCAAATAATTTCATGATCATATTTTCCAAAACGTCAACCTGACCTTATTCGAAGATGATGATAAATCGTAGGTGTATGGACGCTAAAAATGTTTGATTTTTTTTTCAACTTTCAAAAAATCAGGCATTTAAACGAATTTAAGACCTACACCGTTCTCTTAAGCGTCCTCTAAGCAATCAAAGGTCCAAATTTTATATAAACATGGCAATCTACGGCCAATGTTGGAGCATTTGTTTTATTTGTGAAAATTTTCAAGGGGTTTTATGTAAAGTGCCCTCCAAAATAAAAAAAAAAAAAAGGGTTTCGAATTCAAGGGGCCGAGACATCAGCCAGATCGATTAGGGGATATCAATTTTGGAGAAAATCGGCTAAACGTTTGATCAGCTAGCGTTGTTCACAGACGAACAGACGTTTGTCCGTCAATCGATTTTGCGGTATCAAGGACCCACAAAAGAGATCCTGGCTACATCACATGTTAGAGGATTTTTTTCTAAAGTTTGCGTCTGCAGTTTTCCACTTTATCGTTACTAGGACCCTGTAATAAGAGATTTTTTTGACGAAAATTTGCCTGTTTTGTCGTGTGTCGGGTAAGTAAAGCGAATGATTTCCGGAAGTCCACATACTTAGAGCCAAGAATGCTTTGATGATACAGTGTCAAGACACGAAAGCTATAAACTTTTAATATAATGCAATGTCCTTGATGTAGTTCCCCTTCTTTCACTTCTCTTTGACGTATTTAGTAATTTAATTGATTTGGTTGTTTATCTGTGAGGTGGTTCAGTACACATGTTCATAGTCTTCCAGAGCTTCAAAACGTTTTATTATTGACTAGCGGACCCGACAGACTTCGTCCTGTCAAAAATATTCTAACGTGACAGTTTTTTGTTCCTACATATTTTATAGTCTGGGCAAAAAATTCTCCTGAACAGAACCGCCACCCTGGTGACAGGGTGTTGTGAATAAGAAATGTAATTAAATAAAAAATATACAAGCATTAAAAGTAAGTAATCGCGTTATAGTTAATCATGTGAATCATAAATATTAACAAAAATCAGTTTTACTTTCATTGTAGTGCTTTGTGGTATACGATGTTTTTTGTTTGATTACCTGGCGCATAGACAAACAAATCTGATGGTTTTCCAACACGGGAATAGGCAACATACAATTGACCATGTGAGAAACATGGGTTTTCCAGATTAATACCACAAACACTTAATGATTGCCCCTGGGACTTGTTTATGGTCATAGCAAAAACAAGCCGAACTGGAAACTATTGTCGTTTAAAGTCAAACGGCACATCAGTCGGAATCATTGGGATGCGCGGTATGAGAACGTCTCCTTTATACTTTCCTTTCAGTATAGTTGCTTCCATCACGTTGTTTTGTAATTTTTTTATCGCTAACCGTGTGCCGTTGCAATGACGTGGTTGATTGAACCTTTAATTGAAGATTGTGAAGTGGCAATCATGGCAAATCCAGCGAGTTTAAAATTCTGGTGGATAGTACACTACATCATCTTGGTTAGTTGCCAAATCAACTGATTTATATATCCTCGATTCGCCTGTAATTTGTTCTTGAATTTTTAAATTTAATTCATTTACATATGTTTTTTGCAGCCAATATAGCTCGTTCGCTCAACCAATTATGGTTTCTGTAATTTTGAGAAGCATCTGGAAACACCTTCTGAATAAGTTCATCTTTTGATCGAGTTAACTGAGAAAAACTTTGAGGAAAGTTAATGCAGCCAGTCAACATGTCTATAGGAAATTTGCCATTACCAATGTCAATGAGTTGTTTAGAGAATATGTTTCCAGATTAGTCATTTTGCAACTCGACACGCATATTCTTGCTTAAATGAAGTACTTTGACATGTTTCCACAAATTGGAGGACTTTAGACATGCATTTAGTTCATCAGCTGGTGTTGATCGTGGAATCACTGGCAATGTTTGATGAAAATCTCCTGCTAATAAAATCATTGCACCACCAAATTGGGTATGCTTGCTCCGTAGATCTTTTAAGGTTCTGTCTAAAGCCTCCAAAGATTTTTTATGTGCCATCGTGCATTCATCACAAATAATTAATTTACATTGCTGCAAGACCTTTGCCATTGCAGAGTTCTTCGAAATGTTGCAGGTCGGAGTTTCATTGCTCTGCATATTTAATGGCAATTTTAATGCTGAATGGGCTGTTCGACCACCTTCAAGCAAAGTTGCTGCGATCCCCGACGAAGCGAGTGCAAGTGCAATTTTATTTTGTGATCGAAACGTTGCTAATATTAATGAAATAAAAAAGTTTTTTATGTACCACCAGGGGCATCTAAGAAGTAAATCCCTCCAGTTTCATCTTTTGTTACTTTCATAAGAGTATCAAATACATACTTCTGTTGTTCATTCAACAGTGGAAGATTTGTTTGAATTAATTCTTTCAAAGTGTTGAGATCATAAAGTTTTTGTCGATTCAACTCTTGGTTAAAAGCATCATGCACTGATTTGTATTTTTGGATTTCCCATTCTATTTCGTATTTGATACAAAATATCATCACACATATAATTTTTGTACTTGATCCACAAATGAATTGGGTATGATGGGAAGCATGTAGATATGATTATAGAAAACAATGTTCGTATTTGATGAGCATTTGATGATATTACAGCATCATTGAGAGTTTGATCCCAATGAGCGTCATTTTCTAGCAATTGCAAACGTTGACAGGCTTCTCTGTAAGATCCACACAATTCACCATCAACAGTTCGTAAATGTTGGAATGACGTTGGGCCACGTACATTGACTAATAGCAGTCGTAAATAAAAACATTCATCATTGCTTGGATGTACTGAATAAATTCGACCAATGGCATCGATGGAATACACATCTGGGTATCCTGGAACTTGTTTTCCTTGTTTCCGTCGTATAAATCTCCTTGAGGATTGATTCCAAGTATAATATTTTGGCATTTCACAATATAGCAATGTTTGTTCAAAATCATCGTTTTGGCATGTCTCAAAAAAAACTGGTTAATGTAGTAGATGGTGACTGAGCAGCTCTTTGTACTGCGTTCTGTGCTGTAAAATACACTCTTTGTCCATTTTCGAAATGCACAGCTAATTGAACAACAGAAGGGTGTCTCTCGTGAATAGGAAAAGAAAATATTCGCCATACTGCTTCATTACTACTAACATAGCGGCCCATTTGGTATTGGGTAACTTCATCATTAGAATTCTCTGCACCAATTCCAATCACAGCCATATCACTCCCTTTGGTTACATATTTGCAAATGTATTTAATAGATTTCACTGATTGGCAAGATTCAACGTTGATGTGTGCTTTAAATATCTGTGATAAAATGGGCGAATATGGAACAATCCAACGATTATCTATTGCAATATCTTGTTGATTTAATTTGGCAATAGTTGATCCTCCATTGTCTACTGTCGATCATCGATGATACAGTGGATAACCGTCATTACCAGTAATTGTTTCCGATATTAATGTCCGTGGATATCGTTTTGAACATTTACCATCCATCATACATGGTGAATTTTGATTAAGAGTTCCACAGGGACCATGTATCATATTTTTAATAACTACCTCATGCAATCCAGGATCTACTTGTAAATCACGGATTTCAGCTGATATCACTGCATCAACTTCATTTGGCCTTATCTTTTCAACCAACCAAATCATAATGTGTGCATGTGGCAATCCTTGTTTCTGCCACTCCACAGAATACATCCAGCAGCGTGTCTCACCAAGCACATAATGTTTTACGATGAAATCCCTTAAAGATTTCATGTTTTGTCTAAAGACTCTGGCTGTAATATCATGACGATCAATGGGTGATTGCCCAGGGAATAACTCCTGCTTGATTTCTATCCAGTGCGGATTGCATGTAAATGTGATGAACAAATCTGCTGTACCATAATGACGAACATACGACATGGCATCTTGAGCATATTCGTGCATATGTCGAGGGCTTCCGATGTATGTTGCTGGAAGAATAGTCATCCCACCAACATTCTGTGTATTTCCATCAGTATTAATCGCATCTCGAAGGTGAATATTCTTTTCAGATCGGAGTTTGGTCTGATTCAACCTGATGAATGTTTATCTCTCCGTTTCAATTTTAACATACATGTCAACAATATATTTGTGATATAATCGTCGACATTTCAATATGTGATTGTCTTCATTTTCCCGAATCATTAGGCGGTATGAATGATAGTTCATTGAACTCACTTTTTTGTTAGTTTCAGAACCTGTAAATAGATTTTGTGATCCTTGATTTCAGAGCTCATGCATGACGTGTGGCTCATTAGGGTTAATGAATGGAATCATTTATCATATACCTTTTCCATCTCTTGCATGAATGACCTTAAAATGTTTTGGTAGGTGCACCTTCACTTTAATGTGGCCACATGTGCAGTATTGTGTATTCTTTCGATGATGAATTGGACTAATCCAATTAAAATTTTGTTTTGGATATATTCATTTCATATCTTGTTTCCAATGAGAGGAACTTTGATTCGGTTAAGTGGACATACGAAATCTTGTCTTGTAACAAATAAATGGATAAATCAAGTTTCTAAATATAGAAGAAAACCCTCTATCACGCGGTGGAGCCAGAATTCTTTTTGTGGGTTCTTGATACCGAAAAATTGATTGACGGCTAAACGTCCATCTGTGTGTGAACAACGCTAGCGGTTAACACCGTTTAGCCGATATTCTCCAAAATTGACAGTCCCTAATTCATCTGGCTGCTGTCGCGGCTCGAGTTTGAGACCTATATTTGGGGCGGGGGGGGTACTTTACAGGAAGACGCTGGGGGGAAAATAGGTTAAATTTTTTTGATTAAATATTTTTTTTGAAATCATTGTGAAAAATAGCTGTTCTTAAATTTATCTGTTATGGACTCGTGAGTTCTAAAATATTAACGTTAGTAGACATTGTGTTTACACTATCAATTTTCCCCTAATTTAAACATTTTCAATCGATGTCGTAACTCGAGGCCATGCGAATTTGAAACTGATTTGTCAAATTTTGGATGTCAATTGAAGTAATAAAATTCGAAAATTATTTCATTCATTGAATCATTACCGCTGCGCCGTTGCCGTTAGTATAGTAACGCAGGGCACTAAAGGGTTTTCTTTTAAATTAGATCTTTGAGGTGGCTGTCTACCCGAGAAAAAGTGTCTAGAATTTTGGGTGTGTTTTGTTTTCTCTTTGACATTTGATATTTTATGCTTTTAGGGATCAAATAATTGTTTTTGACTCTACATTTTCAAAAAATGAGTAGGAGTTCTTAGTTTTTGAAAAAATATTTGAAGCGAGTGTCCACTGTCAAACCCTTAGTGAACGTCAAATGCATTTTCGCGAAATGGGAATTTTCAGCACATTCATGCATGTCAAACATCATTAATCATAAACTATTAAATACAATACAATTATTTTTGCAGCATGTAACCCACGATTTGCTGTAGTGAATGATCTAAAATAATCTGTTACAAAATGACTCAGTTTTATGAACTGAAATGTCCAGAATAAATGTATAAACAATTATTTTTCCTCGAATAATAGAATCCTGACTCTTTACTTTTCATAATATCATTCTAGTTCAATCATTAGAATATTTAGTTGTAATTTTAAAAAAATTATTAAAATATATCAATTTGATGTAGAATAATGATCGATAGTAATTGTAGAGTAATTAGCTTTACGAAATTTTGAATACTTTTCATGACTTTTGCTTGAAAAACGGGTGAGAAGGGGCATGATGTTTTAGCACCAATATGTTAAATGAGTGTGCTTTAATGGGGGAAATAATTTCATGAATTGCAGAAGCTACTAGAAAGTGATGGCGACTTCCATAAGAGCTGGCGGGAATGGCTCGCGAGATGGCGCGGATGCCGTCGGCGACGCCTTCCAGCTGGTGGCGCAAGGGCTGGTTCAGGGGATGGTGCAGCTACAGGAGGCCTTTCGCCTGCAGAGGCAGGAGGCAGAGCGGAAGATCCAGGAGGCCCTGCGCCTGCAGGAGGAGAGGGCGTCGGCGGCGTTGCGGGAGATGGAGCGGAAGCTACAAGAGAAGGACGCCGCCATCCGCGCTCTGCAGCAGCGACTCGAAGAGAGATTGACGGCCGTGGAGGAGAGATCGACGGCGTCGGAGAGATCTGGAGGGGAGGGAGGTCTGCAGCGTCTGGAGGGCCGCGTGGAGAAGGTGGAGGCCTCTCTGCAAAGAGCGGTGCACAAGTTCATGCCCCGCGTTGATGCTCTGTTGCGCCAACTGGAGAAGCCTCAATCTACACGTGCGTCCCTTGCCACCGCCGCCAGCGCCCGTGAAGCACCGGCGGCGGGAGGGGCAGCAGCGGGCGGTGGGGAGGAATCCCCCACCTCCAACTCCTCCCCCAGTACCTCAGGCGCCGGCCGCCACGGCGCAGCAGCAGAGGAAGAAGACGCAAGGCGGCGGGTGGAGCTCCGGGTGCAGGAGGTGGAGTTGAGGAGGCAGATGGCTCGAACCTCTCCCTCCTATCTCGGAGTGCGGTTGTGTGACGCGGCAGGAGGAGGAAGACTAAATGACGTTGGACGTCTCATAGACTCCGGTGCCGACGTCAACTACACTGATCGATATGGTTTCCATCCTCTACTTAGGGCAGTCGTGAATGCCAAGGCGAATGTGGTGTCACTCCTTCTGCAACGAGGGGCCGATGTGAACGCTGCCAACAGCAAAGGGGATTCCGCGTTGCACTTGGCTGCGTGGATACCACGCACCTTTCGGTGCGTGGAGCTGCTGGTTCGCGCGGGCGCCGACGTCGACGCGAGGGATAAAGAAGGAGCGACTCCTCTGCACTGCGCGGCGTGCAATAACAATGAGGAAGCGGTGCGCGCGCTTCTTGCCGCCGGCGCCAGGAGAGACCTCAAGCCTTGGGGAGGGCGTTGGAAGAACAAGACCCCTTTTGAAACCACTCAGTCTTCTAATTAATGCGATTTTGAAGGAGAACGTAAACGTGGTGTCGCTCCTTCTGCAACATGGCGTTGATGCGAACGCTGTCAACATAGCTGGGTCGTCCGAATTGCACTGGGCTGTGGAAAAGGACCGCAGCGGTCGGTGCGTGGAGCTGCTGGTGCGCGCGGGCGCCGACGTCGACGCGAGGGATGAAGATGGAGAGCCTCCTCTTCACTGCGCGGCGCAGAGTAACAAAAAGGAAGCGGTGCATACGCTCCTCGCGGCCGGCGCCAGGAGGGACCTGAAGGAATGGAGAAGCGTTTTTTAAAGCAGAACCCCGTTTGATTTTGCAATTTTGTCTGGTATACTACTGCGACTGTAGCCCCAGGAATAAAGATGTGGGACTACTCAGCATTGAGCTGTGAACGGTGACTAATATTGCGGTGCATGCGCTCAGTGGCGGATTTATGTAATTTGGCCCTCTCGCCAAAAAAATGTTGCAATGTAATAAAAGGCAGAAAATTGATAATTGTAATTAGAAATAAATTCTATTTTGCATGGTTCATTTTAAAACTGGTTTTATCATAATGTAACACCATAATTGCTGTAGTCGAACTTTTTGATTTGCGAAGATGTTTATGATATAATCTATGTGATGTAAAATATCTCTTTTCATGCTAAATTAAAAAGTCAATTCAATTTACTTTCGCCCAATTTCTGAACTTAAGAAGTTTTTTTTATACGCTTCAAAACTGAGAAGCAATCTTTTAACTAACAATTTGAAATACATATACACATATACTTGCGAATGTTGATATCAACATTTGGAAATAGTGTGTCGAGGTCAGTTTATAATAATAATAATATTTATTTGGCTACAATTGGCTGATTTGCCAGGTGGTAGCCATAACCCTACAGTTTTACAATATATGAACATTTATAATTCAAAAACAATTTACCATATAAAAACAATTTACAATACACTCCTTTCGAGAATATACACTCAATATATAAACATACACAAACCAGTATACATCTACGGCACATATAAACAACCATACACACACACACACACACATATATATATATATATATATATATATATATATGTATATATATATATATACATATATATATATATATATACATATATATATATATGTATATATATATACATACACACACATATACACATGCATACATACACACACATACATACATACACATTCCTATACATGAATGCTCACTCTCACGTTCACACATAACACGAACACACACACTTGCCCTACATATGTGATGTAAAATATCTCTTTTCATGCTAAATTAGAAAGTCAATTCAATTTACTTTCGCCCAATTTATGATCTTAAGTAGTTTTTTTTATACGCTTAAAAAACTGAGAAACAATCTTTTAACTGAACAATTTGAAATACATATACACACATACTTGCGAAAGTTGATATCAACATTTGGAAATAGTGTGTCGAGGTCAGTTTTGCGTAGAAACTGGTGCAAATCCTGCCCCGAATTCTTTTTCAAAGCTGGAACAACTTAATTTAACATTCACTAAACATTAACAAAAAGTCTTACCGAAAATTTGACCCCCAGACACGTGCCTTGATGTGCCTCTTCCTAAATCCGCCTCTTGGGTGGCTAGGTGGCGGCCGGCGCCAGCAGAGACCTCAGCCAAAGCCGTCTTGAATTAACAAAGCATGTGTAGCCCCGGCAAGGAAACTAGTACTTCCGTATTCGTGGTTATTCACAAACATCAGAAGCGTTTGCTAAAATATGTTAAAAATAGGAATTGAATAAAACACTCCTCGTTTAGTGGATATTAAACGAAATGTGCATTTGAAGACAGGCGTAAATGACACAATCATATCGAATGCATTAATCTACATTCAATCATGTACATTACATTTCCTGACAAAATTTCCTTTTGACAGTTCAGGGCAAAATAGACTATACTTTGCGTCTTTACTCATCATGGTAAGAGAGTGGGATTAATAATGCTCTCCATACAAAATTCTCAAATCAAAATTTTATAAACAAATTATTCATCCGATAAACCTTATAACTAAGAGGAGTTTTATGCCCTAAAAATCTTGAAATATTCTTTTAAAATTAACAATATTTCATTTCCTGTATGAATCTTTCTTGGTAAAATTAAGAAGAAACATTCTAGGAATGAAAATATATAATTTGATCAAACGTAACATAATCTACGTCTCTTTTCAAGAAAAATAATGGATGTAAATATTCACCGTAGTATGTCTTGTTTCATTTCTTCTGCCTGGTTTAAATATATGTCAAGAAATAGCGAAAGTCAAAATGTCAAAAGCAGACAAAGGCAACACAGTAGTGATTCTTAATAAACATGAATACAACCAAAACATGTACGACTTTCTTGACATCAACCAGACTGAAAAACTTTCCAACGACCCCCACTAAGAAGTATCTTTGCCATCTTTAGCAAGAACTTAACAATTCACAAGCCCTTTTTCCGTATCCCAAACAATACATACCCACTAACCCTTCTCCTCCTAGACTCTATGGCCTTCCAAAATTACATAAAGAAAATACTTCTCTCAGACCTGCAGTCTCTCACTCTAACACATTAACACACACACTTGCTCACAAATTAAATATCTTCTTCCATAAACGCGTTCAGTTCAAACCTACATATACTGTAAAAAACGGCCTTGATCTAATAGAAAAAAATGAACTTATTCCTGTACCACCACATGCTAAACTAGTTTAATTTGATGTAAAGAATCTATTCCCTAGTACTCCAACTGCTGATTGTTAATTACTTTTACGTAATTTACTAGACAAATCGTCATGCCCCATACCCGTTCGAGATGAACTCCAAAATCTCTTCAACTTGTGCATGGACCAAAATTACTTCACTTTTGACAACAAATTTTATAGACAAACTTCAGGAATTCCTATGGGCTCACCTCCCCTCTCCTTGCAGATATATTTATGGACGCTTTCGAACAGACCATCTTCCTTTCAAACCATCCACTTCTCAAGAACATTTCATATTGGCACCGTTACGTAGACGACATCTTGTTCTCTGGACCGGTACGACTAGACAAATTGACCTGTTTACTGACTTTCTCAACCACACACATCCTAACATTCAATTCACCACAGAACTACAGAAAGAAGACAAATCTATCAATTTCCTGGACCTGAATATAAGCATATCTGGAAACAAACATACTTTCAACATTTTCAGAAAATCGACATACACAGACAGTCATCCACAACTCTTCACAACATCCTATTTAACATAAACATTCTGCCATCCACTACATGATACACAGATTACTAAGCCTCCCCCTGACAAAATCTCATTTTCTGGAAGAACTGCACACCATACAACACATTGCTATGTCTAACGGTTAAAGCACTGAACTCATTAACAACATACTACGTCGCAAAATAGTCAAACAAAAACAAAAAATGTACACTACACTTTCTCCTATAACAAAAACACCGGACAAGTACAATTGCTTACCTTATTTTGGACCCCTTTGAGAAAAAGTCGCGCACAATATTCACAAAGCAGGTATCAAAGTTTCATTCAAATCACATAATTCCCTCAAAAAAATGCTGTCTCCCAAATAACACACACCTCTTCTAGAAAAAAGCAGCGCACACAGCTCTTCGGGGTCATCTGACAAGGTACCTTGCTGCTGTGACCTGTAACTGCTGTGCAACGTGTATAGCCTTGAGAAGGGCACCAGGTCCTCTTATGAAGCAACATCACCCTTTCAGCAATCACAGGCCGGTTAGTCCAGCAAGGTTGACTTTATCTTAAATGCTGTCGCATTCAGGAAAATAAATAACGCAACAATGTTTCCGTTTAGCGCAGCTAGGTTTTGTACAACTATTAAAACCTTGTTGCGATTTATGGGTTCTTTTGTTTTCAGTGAATGAACCATCAAATCAATTTTTGTCTTTCGAAGCTTATTACTATTATAGTAGTGCCAATTTGTATAACCCAGGTGGCCGAAGTGGTTAAATGTCGGGTTCGGACTCAGCGATTCGGAGGGATTTGGTTCAAGCTTGGCTCGGGGGTAATTATTTCTTACAACTCTCTGTTGCCGCAGAAAACTATTGAGAATTTCAGAAAATTTATTGAAAACAATTGGAAGCAATTCTACTCACATATACAATCTATTGGGATTCTAAATAAACTGGAAATATCTGTACGTCATTTTCGTATTTTGAAATTTCAAAGAAGTTTTCAACTCTGTTCAAGTCCCTCTGTATAGAGAGCGATTTTCATAAGAATGGGATGTTTTGACAGCTAGTGCTGGCAACACAACTGAAGGTTCTGTGGTCGTTGTGTCCTTGAACCTATTAGACTATCCTTCCTCCAATCGATCATTTGCAGTTGGCTAACTTGTAAATGGCTTCGGCTCTTCTTTTTGTGATGTCCTCGTCCGACGAAAGTATAGTGCGCCACGAAAAATAATTGAAATTAGGAAGTGCAGAGCTATGTACTCTTTTGTAAAAATTCTTTTTTTATAAACAATACATTGAAGTTAGTTTACCTAGAGGGACTTTCTTTGTCCTATTTGTAAAACGTATATCACCTCAAATCAATTGTTCAATATAATATTGCGGAGCGTCTAGAAACACTGCGAGAAAGCATGTGCTTTGATAGAATCGCTAGTTTTATTAAATACTTGTTTTCAAAATAAACAAATGTGAAAAATAGCTGCTTTTTAATTTGTCTGCTATGTGTAGCAACCTGAGTTTCAAAATATTAATATTTATAGACATTAATGTGTTCACACTACCGATTTTCCACCTATTTAAAAATCTCCGATCGACCTGTCTGAACTCAAACCCCTGCGAATTTGAAACTGGAGTTTCAAATTTCGGATGTCTTTGTCAATTGAAGCAATTAAATTCGCAAATTTTGCACCGTCATTGAAACAATGCCGCTGCGCCGTTGCCGTTAGTGTAGTACCGCTGGACACCAAGCCCCTCCTATGCGCATGGCTGTAGCAATCCGAAGCTGCGGCAAATATTAGGCCACCTTCATCCGCCATTTTGTTGGCAAATAAAGTCGGGAATTCGAATAGTAGTATGAATTCGAATGAAATTGTTTCGTCTAAATTTTCTCCCGTTTCATTTCTTTAATATTCAACATACAACCATATGTGGCTTGGTGCAAGAAAGGCCGATGTAAATATTCTTGTTGGCTGACAGAATGGATGGTTTTCTCTTTTGGCAGAACATTACATCTGTTACAACTTTTTTGTTTTCCACTTTTTCTGGCAAGGTAATAGCTTTTAAAACTTCATATTGTTCCTCGTAATTTGGCCAATACAGTTGTATCAAATTTGAATTATTTAAACCTTTTGTAATGACATTGGCCCTTTTTGACAATTCGAAATATAGGCCTTGGACCTCACAGTCCCGGAGCTGACCTGATAAGTCCCTCTTGGTTGTATGAAGGGGTGGACTAGAGTATTATATTGCCCTTTTGTTTAATGTATTAAAAATCAATATACGTCTGAAGTTTAATCAATTATTTATTTTCATTCAATAAATAAACAGTAACATAAGCAATGACAATGGTTTTGAAAAGAAAGAATAGAAATGTTTGTGCAAGAATAGTAGAAAACTCCTATTGGGTTATGTAAAACAGTCAAGTGAACACTTGTCAAATATTTTTCAGATTATAAAAACAAACCATAAATTTAGAATACAATATTTCTTAATAGTAAAGACAATAAGGATGACACTTATGGGCAAAAATATATAAATCGCAAAGAAAGTAATGACTGAACTGATTAATGTTCAACATCTGACATAATGTCACTTTAATTTGTATTTTGTCCCTTCTTTAATTTGGTTTAGAAATGCTTTATCGTATATTATGTTGGTTGGATGTATGAATGGTAGATCAGTCATAGACAAGAAATTGCTATCCAAGGACTCATGTCAAAATTGGCTGCTATACAGGGGCCCATATTTTAATACTATTTGTATGAAGTCTTTTCATATCAGGAGATAAGATCGACTTAACTAGGGTTTTCTCACACTGAAAAAAGGAAATTTAAACTACATATTGGACATACAAACCGTCTATCACTCAAAACTGTGATTGGCCCTTTTTGCACCAAGCCACAGATAGTACAACTTTGTTATATTAGTCAGGAATATTAATATCATTATGGAAATATCTTGAGGTTTTTTAAGGAAATGTGTAAGATCTATCCCATTCAGTTTTAGCGTTTACTGACAATTTAATATTCAGCACTATTATTACAAGTAATTTCAAATAATACAAGTACTTCAAAATTCAACACTGTCACTACATATAACTACACACCTAGGCATCAAGGAAAATGGTGGTAGATATGCTAATTTCAATTTGGCTGATTCGTTTTCCAATTATTCTATTTCCTTTTTTGTAGTATACATTTCTTCTCTTACAATTATTTGTAAAAAACAACAATTACTAAACATACACACTGCAATACAAAACATTAAAATAACATGTCATTGATTTTTAAATAAAATACTTTTTGTTAAATGTTGTCGCACAATCTTTTTATGTAATTCTTTGGTATGAACTCTGACAGATAGACGGACGGTCGGACAAAGAGACGACGCATATTGCTGTCAATCGATTTTTCTGTATGAAGGACTCACAAAACATGAATTCTTGTTACACCTAAATTTAGCAACTTATTTATCCCCTTTTTTTTAACCAAGGCCCGTCAAATAGTTTTTGTGTCGAAAATTCGCCGTTCTCGGTGCACGATTACAATACGTTCTCTTACGTCAGTTAGTGCGAGAAAGTAAAATTGGTTGGTGGCAAAACGTCCCCAATTGTGCCCAATACTAGCGCATAATTTTCGCATAATTAACGCGCGTTTTTGGCGTTCCGCTGTTTTGTCCAAAATTGATATTCTTTAATCGTTCTGGCTAATGTGACGGACCCTGGAATTTGAAACCGATGTTTTAATTTCGGGGAAGGGATACTTTACATGAAGCTCCTCGGACATTAAAAAAAAAATAATGCTCAAAATTGTTTGATTGAATTTTGTTGTTAAGTAGGGCGTAGGACCTTTAATAGAATGGTGCAGGTCTCATTTCCGATGGAATCCCTAATTTTTTTTAAAAGTTGCATAAGTTAATTTTTTTTCGTCGTCTTCCTACAACTTCAATTATGAAAAAAGAGTTTTTTTTCTTTATGAAATGTGTTCCTTAAAGATAGATTTTGAAATAAGGTAATGTACAAGTTTTCGAAAATTTGAATAAGTTACTTTTCGCGTAATTTTGCATGAGAATATGAGCGAGAAAGTACGTGTTTTAGCACCACTAGTTTATGAAATGAAGCACTGTGTTATAAATGAGCTGAATTTCCCGAATTTCAGAAGCTGCTAATAAGTGATGGAGAATCGCAGAAGATCCGGTGCGAATCGCTCGCGAGATGGCGCGGACGCCGTCGGCGACGCCTTCCAGCTGGTGGCGCAGGGGATGGCGCAGCTACAGGACGCCTTGCGCCAGCAGAAGCAGGAGGCGGAGCGCAAGGTCCAGGAGGCCTTGCAGCTGCATAAACAAGAGGCTGAGAGGAGGATCCAGGAGGCCCTGCGCCTGCAGGAGGAGAGGGCGTCGGCGGCGTTGCGAGAGATGGAGCGAAAGCTGCAGGAGAAGGACGACGCCATCCGCTCTTTACAGCAGCGACTCGAAGAGAGATTGACGGCCGTGGAGGAGAGAACGACGGTTCCTGAGGGTTCCGGAGGGAAAGATTTGAAGCGTCTGGAGGGCCATGTGAATGGCCGAGAGGCCTCTCTGCAAAGAGCGTTGCACAACTTCTTGCCCCGCGCTGAAACTTTGTTGCGCCAACTGGAGGAGCCCAATCTACACGTGCGTCCCTTGCCACCGCCGCCAGCGCCCGCGCAGCACCGGCGACGGGAGGGGCAGCAGCGGGCGGTGGGGAGGAGCTCCCCTCCTCCACCTCCTCCCCCAATATCTCAGGCGCCGGCCACCAGGGCGCAGCAGCAGAGGAAGAAGACGCGAGGCGGCGGGTGGAGCTCCGGATTCGGGAGGTGGAGTTGAGGATGGAGGAGGCTCAAACCTCTCCCTCCCCTCTGGGAGAGCAGTTGTGCGACGCGGCAGACTACGGAAGACTACGTGACGAACGGCGCCTCAGACTGGTGCGGACGTCAACTACACTGATAGTATCGGGTATACTCCTCTAATTAATGCGGCTATGAAAGAAAGCGTAGAGGTGGTGTCGCTGCTTCTGCAACGAGACGCCGATCCCAACGCTGTCAACTGCAGTGGCGATTCCGCGTTGCACTTCGCTGCGATGAGGAACCGCAGCGGTCGGTGTGTGGAGCTGCTGGTGCGCGCGGGCGCCGACGTCAACGCCAGGGATAAACTTGGAAATTCTCCTCTGCACCGGGCGGCACACCAGAACAATAAGGAAGCGTTGCGAGCGCTCCTCGCGGCCGGCGCCTGGAGGGACCTCAAGCCGTGGGACGGCCGTTTCAAACACAAGTCTCCGCTTGAAATTGCGAGGTTTTCTCGTATAAAGGACCTCCTGCGACTGTAGCGCCAGGAGTAATGATGTAGAATTTCTCAGCATTCGGCTGTGCACGGTGACACCGATAATGCGGGGCGTGCGCTCCTCGCGGCCGGCGCTCGAGAGAACCTCAAGCCCTGGGATGGACGTTGGAAGTTGGGATGGACGTTGGTCACTGCCCTGAAGAAGCCTGCGACATGTCAGGCGAGACGTCGGCCTCCCAGCCGACGACGCGGCGTCTCCCGGATAGCCGAGAATTTATGGATTCGAGCCGTGGAAGCTTGCGATTGCGTTGGAAGAATATGACCCCTTTGACATTGCGTTGTCTTCTAGTTCAAGGGATATCCTGCGTCATGGCCCCAGGAATAAGGATGCGGGACTCCTCAGCACTGTGATGTGCCCTGTGACAGTGACAAAGCGGTGCGTGCGCTCCTCGCGGCCGGCGCCTGAAACAACCTCGAGTCCTGGGATGGACGTTGGAAGAACCGAACATCATTAAACCTCGCGTGGGATCCTGACGTAATTTGCAATCTTAACATGGCATTAACGTGGAGCGAAGAGTATCTCGTTAATTCATGGTTGAGTCAAGGGTATAGCCAAATAATGTCGTGGTTTTTCTTTTATGGTGAAATAAATTCCATTGACACCCAGCTAGTATTATGGTGTATTACCAATAGGGAAATATTTCAATCAAACAGATGGATTTTCTGAAAATTTCAATTCATGTCTCCAATTTAGTCGTTTTTGCCTTTCTTTCGTACAGAAAAATAATGTTGTGTGTGAATTACATATATTTACATGGAAACATTGACAAATAAATTTTTCAAAAAAATATAATTCGAATATAATTTTAAATTTTTCATAAATTTGTTTATATTATTCGTAATCATGGTTTTAATATTAAAAGTTGATAAAATGTCTGTCTAGTCATTTTCCGCATCCCAATTTCCATGCCTCTTTATTCTACATGTCTTTTCTCTCCATTTCTCTTTTTTCCACAGCTTTAGTTATTTCCAATGCCCTTCCCGGTCTTTCCTCATCCATTTTCAAACTTTTTGTGGGCGTCTATCTGATTTCAACCTTCTCAAGTGTCCATGCAATTTCAGTTGTGTCATTTTGATTGTCTCATTCACGGTTTTCTGCACTTTCATTTTATTTTTTATTTCATTATTTCTGAATTTGTCTAACAGAGAAAGTTTGCAACTTTTTAATTTTATATGTAGGTATAGATCGTCATTTTATTAGGTATTACTACTTATTGGATTATTTGAATTTTCGTACTTCGAGTACTGGCGCCATCTAGATCAGTCGACGAGAACTCTCGCGCCCCATGTTGGTATGACTTGTACTGTTGGTATTGTACGTGCGCGAGTGAACGGGCCCTCCGTTTTTTTGTATTAAAAACAATTAAATAAATAGTCATTTGAACAAAATACTCGTTTTATTCAAAAGGTTATGGGCCCATAGAACGCTTGAAGTGGAAAAACCAGACTATTTGTGACCGATCGTAATCTGTGAGTCGGATTTCGAATTGCCAAGGACCTAACCTCGAATTTGGCTGTGGAAGCGTGTTCGTTTCGCTTGAGCGCGCATTCGTCGTGTGACTCGCGCAGTTTATCGAGGAGGCTTTAACCGATTGGAGGGCTCGCCACGTGCATATAATTTTCGATTCCAATCTGTGAGTCAGATTTCTAATCGCGACGGACCTAACATCGAATTTAGTGGTGGAAGCGGGTTCGTTCTTGTTCAAGCTCGTGTTCATCTCGCTTGAGGTCGCGTTCGTCGCATGTGTGGCAATTGTGTGACGTCACAATGGCTGAGAGATTAGACATGAATAGCCTGAGTAAGTTTGATGGCAGTAATTACAATCAATGGCGATTCCAAATGAACTGTGCACTTCGGGCAAAAGGACTCTACGAAATCGTCCACGGAACTGAACTGAAACCGGAAAATAACAATGAGACGCAGAAGGCATGGATTAAAAATGACGCAACGGCAATGTTTATTTTGACATCTGCGTTAGACTACGCGCAGATAACCTTGATTGAGAATTGTGAGTCATCTCATCAAATAATTGACAAGCTTGATTCGATCTATTTGCAACGATCTGAGTCGAGCAAAATGATTGCACACGAACGATTTCACCAATATCGAATGAAAGATAGTGACAGCGTTGCTCAAAACATTGCGAATGTCGAAAACTTAGCGAAGAAATTAAAGGATATTGGCGAGACTGTAAGCGATGCGGCGATAATGACAAAAATAATCAGCACGTTGCCGCAGAAATTTTTGAATTTTCGACAGGCGTTGCTATCAGTTAGCGAAGACAGGCAAACGCTGACAAATCTGACGTCTACGTTAGTTGACGAAGAAGCAAACCTGTCTTTGGTTGAGCAAATGGAAACTGCGTTCACGGTCTCATCGGGCAAAAATCAATCGGCGAAATCAAAGAGGTCGACGAAGCAGAGCGAGCCGTCATCAAGTGGATCGAGCAAGCAGAAATTAGTCGATCAAAACCAGGAGGTGAAACAAAACATCAAATGCTATCAGTGCGGGAAAAGGGGCCACATCGCCCGGTTCTGCAGGAACAGGTCTAAGCATAAGTCATCACATCGCGACAAGGAGTATACTTCATTCAACGTGGAATTTCCTGCAGGTGTCAACATGGAAAATACGTGGATCATGGACAGCGGAGCATCTGCCCACATGTCATACAGGGCCGAACTATTCTCAATCATGTCTGCTTTTTTTGAAGGGACTACAGTCGTAATTGGAAACGTGTCATTACCTGTCATTGGAAAAGGAGACATCGAGATCGAGAAAAAGATTAAAGGTGAGTGGTACAAGTCAGTTATCACGAACGTCCTATTTGTTCCTGACCTGAGAAGAAACCTGTTCTCTGAAGCTGTTGCGACCAAGAAGGGTTGGTCAATAATGAAGGAAGGAAAAAAGGCAGAGATTCTACATGGCTCAAAACTCATTGCGAGTGCGATTCTCGATGACAACAATAATTATTGTATGTTATTTAGAAATATTTCAGTTCATCAGGCTCAACAAGTTACAGAGAACAGCTTGAAGGTGTGGCATGACAGACTTGGCCATGTAAACTTTACGCGGGTTCGAGAAATGATCAAGATTGGTGTGATATCCGGCATCACACTGAGTGACGAGGATGAGATTCTCTGTGAATCTTGTTTGTATGGCAAGCAACATAGTTTTCACCATGCGTCCAGAGAAGTCCGAGAGGAGGAAGTTGGGGAACGAGTGTTCTCCGATGTGTGCGGCCCTATTGCGACTGAATCTTCCGGAGGTGCCAGGTACTTCGTTCTATTCAAGGATAGCGCAACATCCTACCTCGTCGTCAGGACCATGAAGCACAAATCTGATGTTCTGACTCGTCTCAAGGAATATGTGCGGATGGTTGAGAAGCAACAGGGCCGTAAGGTCAAGGTTTTGCACTGTGACAACGGTCGAGAATACCTAAATGAAAGTCTGCAGGAATATCTCAAGAGAGAAGGCATAATCCTAGAAAACACTTCGCCTTATACCCCACAACAGAACGGTCGCATTGAGAGGGAAATGCGCACGGTCATGGAGAGTGCCAGATCCATGATGCACGCAATGAACACGCCAAAGTACCTCTGGGGCGAGGCGGTTAACACGGCAGTGTACATTCTCAACCGGACTCCAACAAGCGAAAAGAGAAGTACGACGCCGTATGAAGATTTCATGGGTAGGAAGCCATCATTATCGCATTTAAAAAGGTTTGGCTGCACTGCATTTATGCACGTCCCCGACTGTCAAAGAACTAAGTTGGATGACAAATCTAGCAAACTCATGTTTGTCGGGTATGATGGAAATTCTGACAATTATCGACTGTTTGACCCGACAACAAAAAAGGTAAAAGTTTCGAGAAACGTGATTTTCGATGAACACACTACGATCGATACCGAGAAGAAGACCGTCCAGATCAGCATTGCGCAAATGGAAAATGGAGACGACGACGCTGAAGAATATCCTGGAGGTCGAAACCAAATCGTCGATCTAGGTGGAGCATCCAACTTAGCAGCTCCGGAGGCGCAGCGGCCGGCAATGAGAAATCCCGCAGTAAATGAGACCGAACCTCGACAGGATTTGGATGGAGAACAGTTCGACGCAAACCCGAGGAACGTCGAAGCTCTTCAAGGGGATGAAGGGACAGTGGTCGACAACGCCAGGGACTACAATCTGAGGAAGCGAGACAAATTGCAACGCCCAGGAAGATACACAGCGAATTTCGCTATGGTAAATGAACCGCAGACTTACAAGGAGGCCATGGAAGGCAGTGAGTCAAGAGAGTGGTCAAAGGCGATCGCAGAGGAGCTCAGTGCCCTGAAAAGGAACGACACATGGCAACTCGTGAAGCGAACTGGCAGCATGAAGGTCATCGGGTCGAAATGGGTTTTCTCTCTTAAAGAACAAACATCGAACAAACCAAGGTTCAAGGCCAGACTATGTGCCAAGGGATTTTCCCAGGAGAAAGGAGTTGACTACGACGAGATCTTTTCGCGTACTACTAGGTATGATTCGATAAGAATTTTATTGGCTACAGCAGTGAAGAATAATTACAAGATGTTACAGTTCGATGTACGCACAGCATTCTTATATGGAGACCTACACGAGACTATTTACATGGATCCACCAGAGGGTGCTAATATAAGTGACGGTCAGGTATACAGACTACAAAAATCACTGTACGGGTTAAAGCAGGCATCGCGGTGCTGGAACGAAAGGTTTAACCAGTTCATGCTTGACCAAGGATTCCGACGAGGAGAAGCAGACAAGTGTGTTTACAGGAAGAGTTGTTCAAAATCGACGATAATTCTGATTCTCTACGTCGATGACGGACTAGTCATGTCCTCAGATGAAGCATCGCTCTACAGTTTCTTGGATGAGTTGGGGAAGCAGTTCGAGATCACGGTCATGGAACCCGGACATTTTGTCGGGATGGAGATATTGGACGAGACCGATGAGGATAATAATCGTCGTATACTTATTCACCAATCTAGTTATATTCGCAGGATGATCGAGAAGTTTCACATGCAAGATGCAGCTCCGGTTGGTACACCAGCAGATCCGCACGTGAGACTGAAGAAACCAGACTACGATGATCATAGCGAAGATTCCTATCCGTATCGGGAGGCTGTGGGATCATTGATGTTTGCAGCGATCGTGACACGATCAGATATTATGTTCGCTACGAATCAAATTAGCAGGTACACTTCAAATAATGACCAGACTCACTGGAATGCAGTCAAACGTATTCTAAAATATTTGAAGGGTACTATAAATTTTGGCATAGAGTACCGTAGAAATTCAGAGATGCTAGTGGTCACAGGGTACTCCGACTCAGATTTTGGAAACGATTTAGACACCCGTCACTCCATGTCGGGTTATGTATTCCTTCTGTCAAATGGGGCGGTCACTTGGTCCAGTCAAATCCAGAAGGCTGTGACATTATCGACAACGTAAGCGGAGTACGTTGCTGCCTCAGAAGCAACTAAAGAAGTGACCTGGATTCGTCAGTTTCTCGATGACATTGCGGAACCAGTCCAGGAACCAACAAACCTGAAGATGGACAACCAGGGAGCGCTTTGTCTTGTGAAAAATCCAGTCTTCCATAAACGGACAAAGCATGTGGACATCAAATATCATTATATCCGTGAGAAGCTTGAAGAGGGGACTATCAGCGTAAGTTTTGTACCGTCAGATCTAGAACTAGCCGACGTCTTCACCAAGCCTACTCCTCGAGATCATTTCCATAAACATATCTTTAACTTGGGAATGAGAAAGGGTTAATTTTTTATATATAACTGTTGTTCATCGTTACATTAAAACAAAAACCTATTTTTTTATTTTATTAAATTTAAGTACTCAATTGGATGGAGTATTGGATTATTTGAATTTTCGTACTTCGAGTACTGGCGCCATCTAGATCAGTCGACGAGAACTCTCGCGCCCCATGTTGGTATGACTTGTACTGTTGGTATTGTACGTGCGCGAGTGAACGGGCCCTCCGTTCTTTTGTATTAAAAACAATTAAATAAATAGTCATTTGAACAAAAAACTTGTTTTATTCAAAACTACTTAACATAGAGGTAATGTCAAAAAAAGTATTTTGGACAATCACGTTTATATTGATTTTATTTCATTAATTAATAAACATGACGTATCAAAGAAATTTTGTCTCCATTACATACTGTAAAATACATATATATCCTAAATTAACATTTATTTTTACAAAAAGCATTTTTCACAGGTTATTGACAGAAGTTTTTCAGGTAATAGAATACATACAATAAACAATTTTGGCCTTAAGGAAGAATACAAATTATCGGTGCGGTCTGCTAGTGGTGTTGTAGTGCAGATATCTTTAGATTCAATACTCGATCCCGAGTAGGTTGTCATCAACGAAAAATGAAATAATTTCTATCAATGTTAAAATCTATTAAAATTCTGTTATCTTAACATTATTACAAATCTCTTTAATAAATACCTTTAGCACGGTAAGATTTTCTAGGAGTAAGGGTCTTTCCATAGTTGCCTGTACAGGGAGGGGAGTGTTTGAACTCTTGTTGAGAACTTTTCGCACAATGTGTATGAAGAAAATAAATTCTCGGCTATCGGGGCGTCGTTGGCTGCGAGGCCGACGTTTCGCGTGACATGTCGCAGGCTTCCTCAAGGCAGTGGGCAGGAATGTATAAGAGAATTTCACACGTCTCGTGTTGGTTAAAAACGGATTTCTTTAAAAATTTAAAAAAATTAAATTATTTTCGGGACGTTATTGCATCTAAAAAATATTAAAAACAAAGCATTTGTTTTGAAAACAAAAGATAGAATTATCATTCTATTAACTTCATTTCCTAAAATAACTCAATAAGCAACACTATTTATTCAAAACAAAAAACAACAAAAAAGTAAATAATTTAAAGAAATAGGCAAATAAGTCCTTCAAGCCAAATATGTTAACTTACCATAACGAAAACGTGGTACGATATGTTATTAGTTATTACTGTTTATATACTCCCATTATAATAATAATAATAATAATAATAATAATAATAATAATAATAATAATAATAATACGACCATTGAAATAACTTTTTATTTCAAATTATCAGATGGGCGAGTTTTGTCACCCAGTTACGCCTACGATTATAACTGTTTCGGAAACGATAATTCCAATAACTGTGTACAAATCTGAAGATATATGATTAAATGTAAGAAGATTACAGAGCTGAAGAAAACGCGTTTAAATTTCACGTACAAGTTACCTCTTTTTGCTGTGTGTTTCTGGAGTATCATAAGGGTTTCTTGATTTTTCAGCATTTATCCTCTGTATAGTGGATTTAGTAACGCTTGTTTAAGCAGACGCCCGTGTCAATGATTGGGGAATGTTATGAAGTAATGAATGTGTCTCTTTTTCAATTTCGTACATCTTCGCAGCTGTGGCTATTATTTTTATTTTTCCTCTATGAAATGTCCTACGCAATTGTTTGGGAAGAGTTCGAGGTAGCTCCTGTGAGAGATCTTGTCGAAACTCTGCCATTTTCACTATTAATTATTTTAAATTCTAAACTCCACGAACTAAAACAATCCACTGTCTAATGCGGTGTGAAGCGCACTGCAAATGGTTCTAATTTTCCCGCTCCGTATATTTGTAATGTCGACAGTGGTTACTGCGATTCACGCTATTTGACTGTTTCTAGTAGCAGAGAGGGAGAAGTTAGCTCAGGGGTCGTGAAAACTGCAGAAAATGTGGGGATATAATATTACTAACGGATATAATAATACTAACGATGGTATTTAGTCCATATCCCACAAAGATTTTCACATTTGAAAATCTGTGGAAAATGCAATATAAAAGTAATATTGTTCGCAATGTATTCCAGATCTTTTTTTTTTCAATTATCATTTTGAGTGACGGAAAATCAAAGTAATATAATTTGGCCTTTGAGCATACATTTACGAATGTGACGTTAGTATGTTAACGCTTTTACCGCTTACAGTGTTGCTATATCCGCGGAATTCCCGCAGTTTTCAGCGGATTTTGAACTCGTACGGAGGAAAAACATTAGTTTCGCAGACAGCGGAATAAACGGCGGAAATCAATAAAGTTAGTTAAGCAGTAAAACTAGTAAAGCATCAGTTTCCATTAACCTTTATTAATAAGTTGTTTTGCACAGATGTATATTTTTAAAATTTCAAAATCCATGTTATACTAGCAAGAATAAATAATATAATACTTATATAATAAATTATATAATACCTGAAATCAATTGTAATTATTGTGCAAATATACACCCAAGAAATGAATTCTATATTATCTAAAAATTGAATTGCAGGTTCAATAAACCCACTATATTTCGCAATCATATTTTTGTTTTAATAGAATAAATTAATACAATATTTAAATGTGGAAAAAGAGTTTATTTTACGTTTAGCGGATTTAGGCGGGAAATTTAAAACCAGTTCAGCGGCGGAAACTGAAAAGAATATGGCGGAATCCCTCTAAACACATCTAGCAACACTGACCGCTTTGTGATGAAGTGAGGGATGCGGAAACCAAGGAGAGCAGTGGTATGACACTAGATAGGGCACATCCGGTCCTTATTCAAATTCCATACGGTAGCCAATCAGAGTTGAGAGCGACGCTATATACATCTGTACAACACCAACTCGCTCAAGCGGAGAAAATGTGAACTACTTATTCATTTTGAAATTGTTTCGCAAACGAGCCGGTTGGTTACCGTTGGATTCCTTCCTCGTCGACCTATCGTTGTATATTCACGTGCTGTTCGTAGGGCTGTTAACGCCATATCGCAGTCAGTGAATTAGAGAAATGAAGTGATTTACTGCTGTTTGAAGTCTGAAGCGTGCATTTTGGCTTCGAGAAGATGATGGGTGCGTAACAAATAGTGGAATTTTTTTAATGTTCATGTTCAGTTGCAAATCCCTTGTTTGGATCAAGCGAGGTGACACTCACTGCAGCAATGGGTGTAATTGGTAAGACTTTTTTAATAGAATATTACTAGAATATAATTTTAATAGAATATATTTTTTTAGTTTTAGTAGAATATATAGTTTGATGGGAGGCTATGATACCAGCACTTTTTAATTTTCAGATCCTTGTACACATGCAGCTTTTCAAACTGAAAATGGTAAGTCTCTTGTATGTTTGTAAAATGCAAAAAGAAGCATGCTATTGAAAGCATAATGTATTGGCAATAATTTGTTGTTGATTAATACACGTTCTAGTGCTGTTGAACATGCTGCTACAGCAAGTGCAGCAGATGCTTATTCTAGCCTTGTGAAAGGTAAATATTTGCTATAATCTTTAAGAATCTCAATTATTAATTTGTTGCATTTATTGAAGATGGGATAGATTTCAAGTTTGTCTCCATTTTCAGATCTTTTTCACCCATGTGAGGTGTCACCTCAAGTTTTTATGGACGTTTCTCATGGTATGTTCCTTTCAATATACAGTTATTAGTGCCAATTGGGGGCAAATTATAGTAAATAAAAAACTTTTTTTGTGATTACAGATCCTTGTACTTCTGGACCGGTGCAAGAAGCAATTCTGGGAGATGAATCTGCGCCTTCGGTGTGTGGTAAGTGCAAGCTATTCCTGTGCTTTCTAATTTCGTAATTCTAGATGGTGAATTAAAAGAAACATCTTTCTTTTTGATACAGATTTGTTTTCTGAACATTCATTTGAGAACATAGTATCTTTCTTAACGGCATTTTTTGCTTTTCAGATCCTCTTCCAGAGGTGGCTTCTGAAGCATGCATATTAGGCCCTACGAGTTTGACCCTAAGTGGCTTTAAATTAATGTTCAATTTGAGGAGTCAGAACTCAGAGAGATAATATTAAAGAATTATTGTTATGTGCAGTGAATGACTTGCTTCATTGTGCACAAAGTTTCTGAACATATCTCTTTTACGCTGACAGTTTATAAAGGTATGAACAACGAGAGTTTTAAAATCAGTGTGTATTCTGTCATTGGGTACAGATCCACTATATAAACTGTATTTCCCACATCTGATATGGAAAGTTCTAATTAAATAAAATTTAAAGATAAAATTAATTCTGTAAAGCATGATCATTTTATGAATTTTGGAATGCCTCTTGCTATGTTAAGACACTTTATTTGAATATTATGAATACAAAGGTTTTGAGTTTCAGAGGCTATTTTCATGCAATTTTAGAATTTCTTCAATGTCTATTATCTAGTCTGCAATTTGTTTCTTTCTTATTAGTGTTAATTTTTATTATTAGTATGGATATAAGTTGCTTATGTATTGTTATACTGTTCTGACAATAATAGTTTCTCATGACAAACACAATCTTGATTCAATTTATATTCTAGTATGTGTGTATCATTGTGTTTTGTTCATCGTCATGCCAATTAGATTCTGGATTTGAATGCTGATCCTTATTGGATTGTGAATTGTTGTGAGTCGTGAATGCAATGCTTGATTCTAAAGCTCATTTATTAGGACATCTGCCCAGTTATCAGAAGGTCCCAGGCTTGGCTCCTGGTGCAATCAAATATTTGCACTTTGACAATCCATTTTCAGAATTAAATTGTAGTGCATAAGCATTGATAGAATTCCACTATTTGTAAATCATTGTTTAAAAAATGAATGTACTTTCACAGTGGATCCCATTTTAAAAAAAGCCAGGCTCTGAACTGAGCATGTGTGAGGTTAGCATGGGTAAATAAAATAATTTTGTCAAATATTTATTGACTAATGAAAAACATTTTTAGGTTGCAACTAGTAAAAGTGGTTCTTTCAAGGCATGCAGAGCATGCTAAAAGCTCAATTTTTTGCACTACTGCTAAAAGTGGGACAATGCTCAAATGTTCTGATAAAACTTTGAAAGCAACAAAGAAAACAAAATACGTTCATGTGCCCTAATCAGATAATATTGATCTTAATGTAACAGTACATAATTATGTAATTCGTGTTCTAAATGGCTTAAGAAATTCGCAAAATAAAATGGCACTTTTACCCCTTGTATCATAACTATTTCTTTTACCCGGGCAAATGTGCGGTAGTATTTTCATTTGTTTCTTTTAATTCTGTTCTTATTGTTTATTCATAGTGTTTGTAAAAATGTAGTATTCCATAGTATTAATTTTGCATATCTACAAGCAAATACTAAAGTTGCAATTATGCAGGTGTACTGTTTATTACTTTCTATAATTCAAAATTCTTATTACTAATGAAATAACGAAATTGAATAATATCAATATTGTCAATAAATACTAGATTTTCTACCCTAATTTGACTTTTTTTCTTCCATTAAATCCATATAATTATTGTGAATTTTTTAATAAATTAAGACGTGGGAAAAATGGGAGTGAAATTTTAAAGTTCCCGCGTCGCTGGTTTATTTCAAATTTACCGGTTACTTCTTTGCTATTGGCTGTCCGTTTACCGAAATTATGAAGAACAATGTGGCGGCACCGGAAGTTGGGCAAATTAGGCTTTTCCTTTTAACATTGAGTGCCGTCTCTGATATATACTCTTTGAAAGAGAGAACAAAAGGGAGACACAGGAGCGAACTCATTATTTCAGTCCTCTAAGATAAATAAATATATAAATATAAATAAATAAATATCTTATCTTTATTTATTCACAAACTATTACGCTTAGCATTTCAAAAACTGTACAGAAAGATATTGCATATTTAAAAAAAAAGCGGACAATATTTTCTCCACGTTTGATTGGATATTTGGTGGAGAATCTCCGGCCGCTAGCCAATAGAAAGGCACCACGCGCCTAGTAAAGGGTTAAGGTAATATGACTCAGAATCTGTAATCCTATGCAGGACTCGTCTTGGTTGTAATCCTATGCAGGCGTAGAATTCTTCTATTACTCCGGAGCTAAACGCTGAGCTATTTGGTTTTTGTAGGTAAGTAATTGCAAGACAAATTCCTAACTCCAGTTAGGATTCTTTATTTCACATTCTATCCGCGAGAATTTAACACCGTCAAGAAACAAGTGTTGAAAAAGTATTGAAAAAAAGTGCATTTGTAATATAGGCAGCCTGTCTCATTTCATTAATTAATTTATTTACTCCTAAGCTTTACACAGCTGCATTTCGTCTTATGAATCTTATCACTTCTAGTGTACAATTTAGTTAATTAATTTTCTCACATTTAAGCTTTTCTTAGTCAGTAGCCGATTGCTTGTGTTATTCTTTGTATTTCGTCTCTTGAAATTTATGACTTGAAGTTTTACTCTTGTGTATGGTAGAATTAAAGTTACAAGAAATAATTCCATTCCTATTACTTTAACATAGAAGGTAATCATGTCCCAATAAAGTCATAATATTTTATTCCTTTTAAAGGTTTATTTTATACTAGATACTTTTTCAAGGTGAAATGATAACTAAGTGATACTGAGTGAAATGTTTTTGTAAGTGCAACTTCACTTTAATCTGGCAACCTGTACAATGTTTTTTGTTCCTTTTGTAATCTATTGAACTCCTCCAATTAGATTTTGTTTGCTTTAGGCATATTCATTTCATATATTCTTTTACCTTTGCAAATGAGTGGAACATTGAACTTTGTTATGTGTTGATATATGATTTTTTATAGTAAAGAACCTTCACTGGTTTTTGTATTAGATAACTAGAAAATCTTGTTAATTTGAAAGATTTGATTAATAATCGTTTGTTTAAACTTGAACATAAATCCAACACTGACAAAGACCTACAATGATATGTCAAAACCGTAGCAAAGTAAAAATGTGTATATCAAATTTTAATTTAATAGGAATTGAGATTATACGGGTGATGAAATATTAAAAATATTCAATATTGTTCCTTGCTTCTTTAGGTTGAAAAACACAATTTCATATGAAGTAAATTTAAGAAAATATATATTTTGTAATAAATAAATGTGAAACATGGAGAGCTATTTTTAATTTGTCTATTATGTATATCCTCTACGATACAAAATATTAGTACTCACATACAATAATGTGGTAAAGTATTGACTTATTGAGGACTCTTAGTCTTATAATTATGTTGTAAATAATTGTTATTTTTTAAGATATATTATAATCATATTGTTAATAGATATGGAAACTATGCCACTATTAATTAGAAGCTATAGACGACAAACACTAGGATGTATGTGTCAGTGAAATATTCAAGAATCGCTTTTAATTAAACGTCGGATACTTGTGGTTTTCCCTGAACATCTGGATTTATTACATTAAAAACTTGAAATTTATTACTTTTTCAGTTTGAGGGTTTTGTGTAAAGTTGAATAATTGCTTATACGATTTAAAATTCAATTACTTCATCTGAAAATTTAGGATTTTTTTGCAAACTAAATAAAAAAATACATAGAATACAGGTGGAATATATTTAGATAATTACTACAAAACTCTTTACTACAAGAAATGCAATAAGTTCTCTTAGATTATGTAAATCATTATGGTTAATTCCTTTTTAGCATGATGTCGAAATCAGCTGGTTTGTGAATTTGACTAATAACTCTATTGCAAATATTGTTATCTCTTTGGTGTCATTAGGGTAAAACGTCAATATGGTTCCCACTATTAAAATTAAATACTATTTAGAATTTGTTAAGAAATTAGAATATTGCCTCTCTAAAATACACCATGCACAAAAAACAATATTAGGAATAATTTAGTACACATTGTCAGTTGCAAAAGATTATTAAAAATACCTTCTGGGATGGATGTCCGTTGTCTATCAGATGTTATGTTCCCAAACATTTTGTCTGCTACTGCGGCAGACATCTGCACTGGCTAATGGGTACACGCAGTGGCCTTTCAGACAGCTCACTGATGACTGAAATACACATGTACCCATTAAGCCACTGAAGATGTCTGCTACAATAGATTATACATTGGGCAAACCCAGCCCGGAAAGTATATTTAATAGTGTATCCAAACTTGAGAGTCCACAGTGCTTTATTAATCACAAAAGATGCCATTCATAACTTATGATGACCAACAATTTAAAAAGATACTTAAAAGAAACTAAGGAATTTTTAATTAATAATCAGGATAAATATTTTACAAAGGTGGAAAAACCGTAGCTTTAAATAGAGATTACTATTACAATCCTACTAATGACCATACTATGGGAAAGCAACAATGTTAGATTGAAAAAAAAACTGTACCAGGTGAAGCTATAAGTTTAAAAGATATTTTACTCAGATGGGACACACATATTACAAAAAGAATACAGGAAGGTTGTTTTCTACTCCCACACTTGTATCTAGAGCATGTGAACTTCCTAAAAGACCAAAAACCAACTATGTTTCTTTTTGGATCATTATATCCAGCATGGATTCATCTATTAGAATAAACTGATATATTAAGAAGAGCAGGCATACATTTCTTTAAGAATTATAGAAGATATTTCATCATTCCCAGATGAGCAACTATTTTTGAAGGAATGTATCAGTTGATTAACTTCAGTTGCATTTGTGTGATGGAGAAACATGAATTTTGAAGTTCCAGAAGATAAGGAATTAATAGTATTATTGGTTACAATGTCCTGCTTTGAATTTAAGAAATGACAGTTAAAGCTCCTACAAATATCAGAAGGATTATCAAGAAACATGCCTTCAAGTAGTAGGTGTATGTTTTTGTGAGACTGAGTTTTCCCACTTTTGATTATATTCCATAATGTTTTCGATTTATTTGTTGAGTTGTTAATTTTATTATTTAATTGATAAGCTTTCTCATTCATCAGTTTTATCTTATAGTGTTTTTATACTGTTTATACTTTTCATAATGAAACAGGTTCTTAGTATCTCTGAACAGGTCATACATGTTTTTCATTTTATTTTTTAAGAACAAAAATTTCATTCAGAAGCTTAATTTTGTTTTTTTTGCTACATTAATTTGCCTCTTAATAATGGGACATACAATATTCCAGTGATTATTTAATGTACTCAGGAATAAGTTCCATTTTTATTGAAATTTCTACTATTGTGTACTTCAGCCCATTCCTCTTTTAGGAGACGTTCATTTAACAAATGTAGTTTAGTATCACTTGTGTCATGGGTGAATGTGTATGTAGGTAGTTTAAGGCTAATGGAGCAATTGATTATTTCAATGATTTGTGCAATGTGATCAGATGGATGAAAATTAATATTATGAGAAGAGTATACATTTCAATGTTAATAATGATGTGGTCTTTCGTAGAGGTGGAATGGGTTGTAATACGTGTTGGCCCTAATTCTACATCATGATGATTGAAGCTATTTAATAAATCATGTAGTTCATTATGTTAAATATTAATGTTCAGATCTCTCAAAATAATTCACTTACAATTGTTGTTTCCTATAAGTTTAGTTAAAAGTTCTTCCAACCTGAGTAGAAAGTCAGTAACGCACGAAATTGGGGATCTATAAATGCCTATGTTTTTTGTTTCCTTTCATTGGGTTTACAGCTAACCTGCTACTTCAATAGTCGTTTCAATGCTCATATCTCTAATCCAGTCTATTGATTTGAAAATTAAATTATTCTGGACTATTATTGCAATGACACCACTTTTGTTAAATTCTCTTCAGAAACGTGCATGAAGTTTATAGATATAGAAGTTAGTTGAATTAATTTCATTATATTTTAGACCATGTTCGGTAATGACTCAGTGTACTGTCCGTATTTTCAGACAATAATGGTATGATAACAATAAAGGTAATAACAATAATAGCATTACCTCTACATTTTATGGCTGTTCTGCACAGATATTTAAACTAATAAATGCTCGACTTTTTAAAATACACTTGTCTCCACTCCACTTGTACATTTATGGAATACTTATATATACTTGCCTAATTCTGTATAACTTGTATTATCGCATGGTAGTCATCACTTGGGATTCTCAAGAGAGAAAACATTTTCTAATATTTTTGTGACTATCAAGGAAAATGAAAAGGTAACTGTCAAGGAAGACTAATTAATTACTTTAATTGTTTTTAAGGAAGTGTGAATTGTTCGTAGAACGTATCTCTATAAAACTGAATAAATCTTTATCGAAAATTTCCAACGTCAATTGCATTATTTTTGTTTGATATATAATAAGTTCGAAGTGAAATTGATACAATTTTTAACAAATACGTTTTCAAATTTCTATCTTGATGGAAAGGATAAGGAAAGGGCGGGGATTAACATGCGAGAGTTGTCGCACGGGAACGCTAGTAATTATATATTTAACAAAGCAATGCACTGAAACCGTCACAACAATGAGACGTAATTCATAGAAATTTGCGTGTCGCGTTGCGGAATGCAATGCTGCATTCCAATCTGATATTCCCTGAAGGCTAGCAGTTTTTATATGAAATAGGTTTTAAATATTTCCTAAAAGATAAATTTGTAAACGTATAACAAGAGCTCTAATGTAAGAAACGAACAAAGAAATATGGAGTAGTAGTAGCGCCATCCGACTGCCTCAAAACACTTGTCAAACTACGTGCACGGAGCGGACGACGAAGTTGAAGTCAAATTACTCAAATATTTTCATGATCATATTTTCCAAAACGTCAAACTGACCTTATTCGAAGATGATGATAAGTCGTAGGTGAATAGACGCCGAAAATGTTTGATTTTTTCCAACTCTCAAAAAATCAGGCATTTAAACGAATTTAAGACCTACACCGTTCTCTTAAGCGTCCTCTAAGCAATCAAAGCTCCAAATTGTATAAAAACTTCGCAATCTACGGCCAATGTTGGAGCATTTTTTTTATTTGTGAAAATTTTCCAGGGGTTTTATATAAAGTGCCCTCCAAAATAAAAAAAAAAAAGGGGTTTCGAATTCAAGGGGTCGAGACATCAGCCAGATCGATTAGGGAATATCAATTTTGGAGAAAATCGGCTAAACGTTTGAGCAGCTAGCGTTGTTCAGAGACGAACAGACGTTTATCGGCAATCGATTTTTCGATATCGATTACTCACAACAGAGATCCTGGCGACATCACATGTTAGAGGATTTTTTCCTAAAGTTTGTGTCTGCAGTTTTCCACTTTATCGTTACTAGGACCCTGTAATAAGAGTTTTTTTTTTGACGAAAATTTGCCTTTTTTGTTGTGTGTCGGGTAAGTAAAGCGAATGATTTCCGGAAGTCCACATACTTAGAGCCAAGAATGCTTTGATGGTACAGTGTCAAGACACGAAAGCTATAAACTTTTAATATAATGCAATGTCCTTGATGTAGTTCCCCCACTTTCACTTCTCTTTGACGTATTTAGTAATTTAATTGATTTTGTTGTTTATCTGTGAGGTGGTTCAGTACATATGTTCATAGTCTTCCAGAGTTCAAAACGGTTTATTATTGACTAGCGGACCCGACAGACCTCGTCCTGTCAAAAATATTGTAACGTGACATTTTTTTGTTCCTACATATTTAATAGTCTGGGCAAAAAATTCTCCTTATCAGAACCGTCTCCCTGGTGACAGAGCGTTGTGAATAAGAAATATAATTAAATAAAACATATATAAGCATTTAAAAGTAAGTAATCGCGTTGTACTTAATCATGTGAATCATAATTATTAACAAAAATTATTTATTTTATTTTATTTGCGTTGTAGTGCTTTGTGATATACGATGTTTTTTGTTTGATTAACTGGCGCATAGACAAACAAATCTGATGGTTTTCCAACACGGGAACAGGCAACATACAATTGAACATGTGAGAAACATGGGTTTTCCAGATTAGTACCCCAAACACTTAATGATTGCCCCTGGGACTTCTTTATAGTCATGGCAAAAGCAAGCCGAACTGGAAACTCTTGTCGTTTAAAGTCAAACGGCACATCAGTCGGAATCATTGGGATGCGCGGTATGAGAACGTCTTCTCCTTTATACTTTCCTTCCAGCATAGTTGCTTCTATCACGTTGTTTTGTAATTTTTTTATCGCTAACCGTGTGCCGTTGCAAAGACGTGATAGAACCTTTAATTGAAGATTGTGAGGTGGCAATCATGGCAAATCCAGCGAGTTTAAAAATTCTGGTGGATAGTACACTACATCATCTTGGTTAGTAGCCAAATCAACTGATTTATATAACTTCGATTCGCCTGTAATTTGTACTTGAATTTTTAAATTTAATTCATTTACATCTATGTTTTTTGCAGCCAATATAGCTTGTTCGCTCAACCAATTATGGTTTCTGTAATTTTGAGAAGCATCTGGAAACACCTGAATAAGTTCATTTTTGATCGGGTTAACTGACAAAAACTTTGAGGAAAGTTAATGCAGACGGTCAACATGTCTATAGGAAATTTGCCATTACCAATGTCAATGAGTTGTTTAGAGAATATGTTTCCAGATTAGTCATTTTGCAACTCGACACGCATATTCTTGCTTAAATGAAGTACTTTGACATGTTTCCACAAATTGGAGGACTTTAGACATGCATCAGCTGGTGTTGATCGTGGAATAACTGGCAATGTTTGATGAAAATCTCTTGCTAATAAAATCATTGCACCGCCAAATTGGTTATGATTGCTCCGTAGATCTTTTTAAAATCTCCGTAGATCTGTCTAAAGCCTCCAAAGATTTTTTATGTGCCATCGTACATTCATCCCAAATAATTAATTTACATTGCTGCAAGACCTTGGCCATTGCAGAGTTCTTCGAATTGTTGCAGGTCGGAGTTTCATTGCTTTGCATATTTAATGGCAATTTTAATGCTGAATGGGCTGTTCGACCACCTTCAAGCAAAATTGCTGCGATTCCCGACGAAGCGAGTGCAAGTGCAATTTTATTTTGTGAGCGAAACGTTGCTAATATTAATGAAATAAAAAAGTTTTTCCTGTACCACCAGGTGCATCTAAGAAGTAAATCCCTCCAGTTTCATCATTTGTTACTTTCATAAGTGTATCAAATACATACTTCCGTTGTTCATTCAACAGTGGAAGATTTGTTTGAATTAATTCTTTCAAAGTGTTGAGATCATACAGTTTTTGTCGATTCAACTCTTGGTTAAAAGCATCATGCACTGATTTGTATTTTTTGATTTCCCATTCTATTTCGTATTTGATACAAAATATCATCACACATATAAACTTTGTACTTGATCCACAAATTAATTGGGTTTGATGGGAAGCGTGTAGATATGATTAGAGAAAACAATGTTCGTATTTGGTGAGCATTTGATGATATTACAGCATCATTGAGAGTTTGATCCCAATGAGCGTCATTTTCTAGCAATTGCAAACGTTGACAGGCTTCTCTGTAAGATCCACACAATTCACCATCAACAGTTCGTAAATGTTGGAATGACGTTGGGCCACGTACATTGACTAATAGCAGTCGTAAATAAAAACATTCATCATTGCTTGGATGTACTGAATAAATTCGACCAATGGCATCGATGGAATACACATCTGGGTATCCTGGAACTTGTTTTCCTTGTTTCCGTCGTATAAATCTCCTTGAGGATTGATTCCAAGTATAATATTTTGGCATTTCACAATATAGCAATGTTTGTTCAAAATCATCGTTTTGGCATGTCTCAAAAAAAAACTGGTTAATGTAGTAGATGGTGACTGAGCAGCTCTTTGTACTGCGTTCTGTGCTGTAAAATACACTCTTTGTCCATTTTCGAAATGCACAGCTAATTGAACAACAGAAGGGTGTCTCTCGTGAATAGGAAAAGAAAATATTCGCCATACTGCTTCATTACTACTAACATAGCGGCCCATTTGGTATTGGGTAACTTCATCATTAGAATTCTCTGCACCAATTCCAATCACAGCCATATCACTCCCTTTGGTTACATATTTGCAAATGTATTTAATAGATTTCACTGATTGGCAAGATTCAACGTTGATGTGTGCTTTAAATATCTGTGATAAAATGGGCGAATATGGAACAATCCAACGATTATCTATTACAATATCTTGTTGATTTAATTTGGCAATTCTTGATCTTCCATTGTCTACTGTCGATCGTCGATGATACAGTGGATAACCGTCATTACCAGTAATTGTTTCCGATATTAATGTCCGTGGATATCGTTTTGAACATTTACCATCCATCATACATGGTGAATTTTGATTAAGAGTTCCACAGGGACCATGTATCATATTTTTGATAACTACCTCATGCAATCCAGGATCTACTTGTACATCAGGGATTTCAGCTGATATCACTGCATCAACTTCATTTGGCCTTATCTTTTCAGCCAACCAAATCAAAATGTGTGCATGTGGCTATCCTCGTTTCTACCACTCCACAGAATACATCCAGCAGCGTGTCTCACCAAACACATAATTTTACGATGAAATCCATTAAAGATTTCAATTTTTGTCTAAAGACTCTGGCTGTAAAATCATGACGATCAATGGGTGATTGCCCAGGGAATAATTCCTGCTTGATTTCTATCCAGTGCGGATTGCATGTAAATGTGATGAACAAATCTGCTGTACCTTAATGACGAACATACGACATGGCATCTTGAGCATATTCGTGCACATGTCGAGGGCTTCCGATGTATGTTGCTGGAAGAATAGTCATCCCACCAACATTCTGTGCATTTCCATCAGTATTAATCGCATCTCGAAGGTGAATATTCTCTTCAGATCGGAGTTTGGTCTGATTCAACCTGATGAATGTTAATCTCACTGTTTCAGTTTTAACATACATGACAACAATATATTTGTGTTATAATCGTCGACATTTCAATATGTGATTGTTTTTCATTTTCCCAAATCATTAGGCGGTATGAATGATAGTTCATAGAACTGACTTTTTTGTTAGTTTCAGAACCAGTAAATAGATTTTGTGATCCTTAATTTCAGAGCTCATGCATGACGTGTGGCTCATTATGGTTAATGAATGGAATCATTTATCATATACCTTTTCCATCTCTTGCATGAATGACCTTAAAATGTTTTGGTAGGTGCACCTTCACTTTAATTTGGCCACGTGTGCAGTGTTGTGTATTCTTTCGATGATTAATTGGACTAATCCAATTAAAATTTTGTTTTGGTTATATTCATTTCATATCTTGTTTCCAATGAGAGGATCTTCGATTCGGTTAAGTGGACATACGAAATGTTGTCTTGTAACAAAAAAATGGATAAATCAATTTCTAAATATAGAAGAAACCCCTCTAACACGCGGTGGAGCCATAATTCGTTTTGTGGGTTCTTGATACCGAAAAATTGATTGACGGCTAAACGTCCATCTGTGTGTGAACAACGCTAGCGGTTAACACCGTTTAGCCGATATTCTCCAAAATTGACAGTCATCTGGCTGCTGTCGCGGCTCGAGTTTGAAACCTATATTTGGGGTGGGGGTGGGGTTACTTTACATGAAGACGCTGGGGGGAAAATAGGTTAAAATTTTCTGATTAAATATTTTTTTGAAATCATTGTGAAAAATAGCTGTTCTTAATTTTATCTGTTATGTATGGACTAGTGAGTTCTAAAATATTAACGTTAGTAGACATTGTGTTCACACTATCAATTTTCCCCTAATTTAAACATTTTCAATCGATGTCTTAACTCGAGGCCATGCGAATTTGAAACTGATTTTTCAAATTTTGGATGTCAATTGAAGTAATAAAATTCGAAAATTATTTCATTCATTGAATCATTACCGCTGCGCCGTTGCCGTTAGTATAGTAACGCAGGGCACTAAAGGGTTTTTCATTTAAATTAGGTCTTTGAGGTGGCTGTCTACCCGAGAAAAAAAGTCTAGAAATTTGGGTGTGTTTTCTTTTTTTTTGGACATTTGGTATTTTATGTTTTTAGGGATCAAATAATTGTTTTTGACTCTACATTTTCAAAAAATGAGTAGGAGTTCTTAGTTTTTGAAAAAATATTTGAAGCGAGTGTCCACTGTCAAGCCCTTAGTGAACGTCAAATGCATTTTCGCGAAATGGGAATTTTCAGCACATTCATCCATGTCAAACATCATAAATCATAAACTATTAAATACAATACAATTCTTTTTGCAGCATGTAACCCACGATTTGCTGTAGTGAATGATCTAAAATAATCTGTTACTAAATGACTCAGTTTTATGATCTGAAATGTCCAGAATAATTGTATAAACAATTATTTTTCCTCGAATAATAGAATCCTGACTCTTTACTTTTCATAATATCATTCTAGTTCAATCATTAGAATAATCAGTTGTAATTTTAAAAAAAATTATTAAAATATATCAATCTGATGTAGAATAAAGATCGATAGTAATTGTAGAGTATTAGCTTTACGAAATTTTGAATACTTTTCATGCGTTTTGCTTCAAAAACAGGTGAAAAAGGGCATGATGTTTTAGCACCAATATGTTATCAAATAAATGAGTGTGCTTTAATGGGGGAAATAATTTCATGAGTTGCAGAAGCTACTAGAAAGTGATGGCGACTTCCATAAGAGCTGGCGGGAATGGCTCACGAGATGGCGCGGATGCCGTCGGCGACGCCTTCCAGCTGGTGGCGCAAGGGCTGGTGCAGGGGATGGTGCAGCTACAAGAGGCCTTGCGCCAGCAGAGGCAGGAGGCAGAGCGGAAGGTCCAGGAGACCCTGCGCCTGAAGGAGGAGAGGGCGTCGGCGGCGTTGCGGGAGATGGAGCGGAAGCTACAAGAGAAGGACGCCGCTATCCGCTCTTTGCAGCAGCGACTCCAAGAGACCCAGGAGAGATTGACGGCCGTGGAGGCGAGAACGACGGCTTCGGAGGGATCTGGAGGGGAGGGAGGTGTGCAGCGTCTGGAGGGCCGCGTGGAGAAGGTGGAGGCCTCTCTGCAAAGAGCGGTGCAGAAGTTCATGCCCCGCGTTGATGCTCTGTTGCGCCATCTGGAGAAGCCCCAATCTACACGTGCGTTCCTTGCCACCGCCAACGCCTCCGCCGCCAGCGCCCGCGAAGCACCGGCGACGGGAGGGGCAGTAGCGGGCGGTGGGGTGGAATCCCCCACCTCCAACTCCTCCTCCAGTCCCTCAGGCGCCGGCCGCCAGGGCGCAGCGGCTGACGAGGAAGAAAGCGCGAGGCGGCGCGTGGAGCTCCGGGTGCGGGATGTGCAGTTGAAGATGGAGGAAGCACGAATCTCTCCCTCTCCTCTGGGAGAGCAGTTGTGTGAGGCGGCAGCCGAAGGAAGACTACGTGACGTACGACGTCTTATAGACTCCGGTGCCGACGTCAACTACACTGATCGATGTGGTTTCTTTCCTCTACTTAGAGCAGTCGTGAATGCCAAGGCGAATGTGGTGTCACTCCTTCTGCAACGAGGCGCCGATGTGAAAACTGTCAATTGTTTTGGATGGTCCGCTTTGCACTGGGCCGCGTGGAGCGACCGTAACGGTCAGTGCATGGAGCTGCTGGTGCGCGCGTGCGCCGACGTCGACGCGAGGAATATAGATGGAGTGACTCCTCTGCACCGGGCGGTGCAGACTGACAATGAGAAAGCGGTGCGCGCGCTGCTCGCGGCCGGCGCCAGATGGGACCTCAAGCCTTGGGGAGGAGTATTTGAAGACAAGACCCCTTTTGAAACTACTCAGTCTTCTAATTAATGCGATTTTGAAGGAGAACGTAGATGTGGTGTCGCTCCTTCTGCAACATGGCGTTGATGCGAACGCTGTCAACATAGTTGGGTCTTCCGAATTGCACTGGGCTGTGGAAAAGGACCGCAGAGGTTGGTGCGTGGAGCTGCTGGTGCGCGCGGGCGCCGACGTCGACGCGAGGAATGAAGATGGAGAGACTCCTCTGCACTGCGCGGCGCAGAGTAACAAAAAGGAAGCGGTGCATACGCTCCTCGCGGCCGGCGCCAGGAGGGACCTCAAGGAATGGTGAAGCATTTTTTAAAGCAGAACCCCGTTTGATTTCGCAATTTCGTCTGGTATACGACTGCGACTGTAGCCCCAGGAATAAAGATGTGGGACTACTCAGCATTGAGCTGTGCACGGTGACTAATATTGCGGTGCATGCGCTCAGTGGCGGATTTATGTAATTTGGCCCTCTCGCCAAAAAAATGTTGCAATGTAATAAAAGGCAGAAAATTGATAATTGTAATTAGAAATAAATTCTATTTTGCATGGTTCATTTTAAAACTGGTTTTATCATAATGTAACACCATAATTGCTTTAGTCGAACTTTTTGATTTGCGAAGATGTTTATGATATAATCTATGTGATGTAAAATATCTCTTTTCATGCTAAATTACAAAGTCAATTCAATTTACTTTCGCCCAATTTCTGATCTTAAGTAGGTTTTTTTATACGCTTCAAAACTGAGAAACAATCTTTTAACTAACAATTTGAAATACATATACACATATACTTGCGAAAGTTGATATCAACATTTGGAAATAGCTTATCGAGGTCAGTTTTGCGTAGTAACTGGTGCAAATCCTGCCCCGAATTCTTTTTCAAAGCTGGAACAACTTAATTTAACATTCACTAAACATTAACAAAAAAGTCTTACCGAAAATGTGCCCCCCAGACACGTGCCTTGATTTGTCTCTTCATAAATCCGCCTCTTGGGTGGCTAGGTGGCGGCCGGCGCCAGCAGAGACCTCAGCCAATGCCGTCTTGAATTAACAAAGCCTGTGTAGCCCCAGCAAGCAAACAAGTACTTCCGTATTCGTGGTTATACACAAACATCAGAAGTGTTTGCTAAAATATGTTAAAAATAGAAATTGAATAAAACACTCCTCGTTTAGAGGATATTTAACGAAATGTGCATTTGAAGACAGGCGTAAATGACACAATCTTATCGAATGCATTAATCTACATTCAATCATGTACATTACATTTCCTGACAAAATTTCCTTTTTACAGTTCAGGGCAAAACTGACTACACTTTGCGTCTTTACTTATCATGGTAAGAGAGTGGGATTAATAATGCTGTCCATACAAAATTCTCAAATCAAAATTTTATAAACAAATTATTTAGCCAATAAACGTTATAACTAAGGAAAGGCGTTTCATGCCCTAGAAATCTTGAAATATTCTTTTAAAATTAACAATATTTCATTTCTTGTATGAATCTTTCTTGGTAAAATTAAGAAGAAATATTCTTGGAATGAAAATATATAATTTGATCAAACGTAAGATAATCTACCTCTCTTTTCAGGAAAAATAATGGATGTAAATATTCACCTTAGTATGTCTTGTTTCGTTTCTTCTGCCTGGTTTAAAAAATATGTCAAGAAATAGCAAAAGTCAAAATGTCAAAAGCAGACAGGCAACACAGTAGTGATTCTTAATAAACATGAATACAACCAAAAAATCTATGACTTTCTTGACATCAACCAGACTGAAAAACTTTCCAACGACCCCACCAAGAAGGATCTTTGCCATCTTTAGCTAGAACCTAATAATTCACAAGCCCTTTTTCCGTATCCCAAACAATACATACCAACTAACCCTTCTCCCCCTAGACTCTATGACCTTCCAAAATTACATAAAGAAAATACTCCCATCAGACCTGTAGTCTCTTACACTAACACATTAACACACAAACTTGCTCACAAATTAAATATCCTTTTCCATAAACACGTTCAGTTCAAACCTACATATACTGTAAAAAACAGCCTTGATCTAATAGAAAAAAATGAACACATTCCTGTCCCACCACATGCAAAACTAGTTTCATTAGATGTAAAGAATCTATTCCCTAGTACTCCAACTGCTGATTGTTAATTACTTTTACGTAATTTACTAGACAAATCGTCATGCCCCATACCCGTTCGAGATGAACTCCAAAATCTCAATTTGTGCATGGACCAAAATTACTTCACTTTTGACAACAAATTTTATAGACAAACTTAAGGAATTCCTATGGGCTCACCTCTCCTCTCCTTGCAGATATATTTCGAAATATACGCCTTGGACCTCACAGTCCCAGACGTGACCTGACAAGTCCCTCTTGGTTGTATGAAGGGGTGGAGTAGAGTATTATATTGCCCTTTTATTTAATGTATTAGAAATCAAATATGTCTGAAGTTTTATCAATTATTTTTCATTAAATAAATAAACAGTAACATAAGCAATGGCAATGGTTTTGAAAAGAAAGAATAGAAATGTTTGTGCAAGAATAGTAGAAAACTCTTATTGGGCTATGTAAAACATTCAAGTGAACACTTGTCAAATATTTTTCAGATTATAAAAACAAAACATGAATTTAGAATACAATATTTCTTAATAGTAAAGACAATAAGGATGACACTTCGGGGCAAAAATATATAAATCGCAAAGAAAGTAATGACAGAACTGATTAATGTTTAACATCTGACATGTCACTTTAATTTGTATTTTGTTCCTTCTTTAATTTGGTTTAGAAATGCTTCATAGTACATTATGTTGGTTGGATGTATGAATGGTAGATCAGTCATATACAAGAAATTGCTATCCAAGGACCTATGTCAACATTCGCTGCTATACAGGGGCCCACATTTTTATACTATTTCTATGAAGTCTTTTCATATCAGGAGATAAGATCGACTTAACTATGACTTTTCTCACACTGAAAAAAGGAACTTTAAAGTACATATTTGACATACAAACCGTCAATCACTCAAAACTGTGATTGGCCCTTTTTGCACAAAGCCGCAGATAGTACAACTTTGTTATAGTCAGGAATATTAATATCTTTATAGAATATCTTGAAGTTTTTTAAGGAAATGTGTAAGTGCTATCCCATTCAGTTTTAGCGTTTACTGACAATTTAGTATTCAGCACTATTATTACAAATAATTTCAAATAATACAAGTACTTCAAAATTCAACACTGTCACTCATATAACTACACACCTAGGCATCAAGGAAAATGGTGGTGGATATGCTAATTTCAATTTGGCTGATTCGTTTTTACAATTATTCTATTTCCTTTTTGTAGTATACATTTCTTCTCTACCAATTATTTGTAAAAAACAACAATTACTAAACATACACACTGCAATACAAAACATTAAAATAACAAGTATTGATTTTTGAATAAAATACTTTTTGTTAAATGTTGTCGCACAATCTTTTTATGTAATTCATTGGTATGAACTCTGACAGATAGAGGAGCGGTCGGACAGAGACAGACGCATATTGCTGTCAATCGACTTTTCTGTATGAAGGACTCACAAAACATGAATTCTTGTTACACATAAATTTAGCAACTTATTTATCCACTTTTTTATTACCAAGGCCCGTCAAATAGTTTTTGTGTCGAAAATTCGCCGTTGCAGGCGCACGATTACAATACGTTCTCTTACGTCAGTTAGTGCGAGAATGTAAAATTGGTTGGTGGCAAAACGTCTGTCTGTCCGTCTGTGCCCAATTCTAGCGCATAATTTTCGCATAGTTAACGCGCGATTTTCGGCGTTCCGCTGATTTGGTCCAAAATTGATGTTCTTTAATCGTTCTGGCTAATGTGACGGACCCTGGAATTTGAAACCGATGTTTTAATTTCGGGGAAGGGATACTTTACATGAAGCCCCTCGGACATTTTAAAAAAATATGCTCAAAATTGTTTGATTGAATTTTGTTGTTGAATAGCGCGTAGGACGTTTATGAGAATGGCGCAGGTCTCATTTCCGTTGGAATCCCTAGTTTTTTTTAAAAGTTGCATAAGTTAAATTGTTTCGGCGTCGGCAAAAGAGTATTTATTGCCTTCATGAAATGTGTTCCTTAAATATAGATTTTGAAATAAGGTAATGTACAAGTTTTCGAAAATTTGTATGAGTTACTTTTCGCGTAATTTTGAATGAGAATATGAGCGAGAAAGTACGTGTTTTAGCACCACTACATTATGAAATAAAGCACTGTGTTATAAATGAGCTGAATTTCCCGAATTTCAGAAGCTGCTAATAAGTGATGGAGAGTCGCAGAAGTTCCGGTGCGAATGGCTCGCGAGATGGCGCGGACGCCGTCGGCGACGCCTTCCAGTTGGTGGCGCAGGGGCTGGCGCAACTACAGGAGGCCTTGCGCCAGCAGACGCAGGAGGCGGAGCGCAAGGTCCAGGAGGCCCTGCAGCTGCATAAACAAGAGGCTGAGCGGAGGATCCAGGAGGCCCTGCGCCTGCAGGAGGAGAGGACGTCGGCGGCGTTGCGAGAGGTGGAGCGGAAGCTACAAGAGAAGGACGCCGCCATCCGCGCTCTGCAGCAGCGACTCGAAGAGAGATTGACGGCCGTGGAGGAGAGAACGACGGTTCCTGAGGGTTCCGGAGGGAAAGATTTGAAGCGTCTGGAGGGCCGTGTGAATGGCGTAGAGGCCTCTCTGCAAACAGCGTTGCACAACTTTTAGCCCCGCGTTGAAACTTTGTTGCGCCAACTGGAGAAGCCCATATCTACACGTGCGTCCCTTACCACCGCTGCCAGCGCCCGCGAAGCACCGGCGACGGGAGGGGAAGCAGTGGGCGGTGGGGAGGAGTCCCCCTCCTCCACCTCCTCCCCCAGTCCTTCAGGCGCCGGCCGCCAGGGCGCAACAGCAGACGAGGAAGAACGCGCGAGGCGGCGGGTGGAGCTCCGGATTCGGGAGGTGCAGTTGAGGGTGGAGGAGGCTCAAACCTCTCCCTCCTCTCTGGGAGAGCAGTTGTGCGACGCGGCAGACTACGGAAGACTACGTGACGTACGGCGCCTCACAGACTCTGGTGCGGACGTCAACTACACTGATAGTATCGGGTATACTCCTCTAATGCGGCTATGAAAGAAAGCGCAGAGGTGGTGTCGCTGCTTCTGCAACGAGGCGCCGATCCCAACGCTGTCAACTGCAGTGGCGATTCCGCGTTGCACTTCGCTGCGATGAGGAACCGCAGCGGTCAGTGCGTGGAGCTGCTGGTGCGCGCAGGCGCCGACGTCAACGCGAGGAATTGGAATGGAGAGACTCCTCTGCACAGGGCGGCGCACCAGAACAATAAGGAAGCGGTTGCGAGCGCTCCTCGCGGCAGGCGCCAGGAGGGACCTCAAGCCGTGGGACGGCCGTTCAAACACAAGTCTCCGCTTGAAATTGCGAGGTGTTCTCGTATAAAGGATCTCCTGCGACCGTAGCGCCAGGAGTGATGATGTAGATTTTCTCAGCATTCGGCTGTGCACGGTGACACCGATAAAGCGGTGCGTGCGCTCCTCGCGGCCGGCGCTCGAGAGAACCTCAAGCCCTGGGATGGACGTTGGAAGAATATGACCCGTTTGACATTGCGTTGTCTTCTACTTCAAGGGATCTCCTGCGACATAGTCCTAGGAATAAGGATGCGGGACTCCTCAGCACTGTGGTGTGCCCTGTGACAGTGACAAAGCGGGGCGTGCGCTCCTCGCGGCCGGCGCCTGAAACAACCTCAAGCCCTGGGATGGACGTTGGAAGAACCGAACATCATTAAACCTCGCGTGGGATCCTGACGTAATTTGCGATCTTAACATGGCATTAACGTGGAGCGAAGAGTATCTCGTTAATACATGGTTGAGTCAAGGGTATAACCAAATAATGTGTCGTGGTTTTTCTTTTATGGTGAAATAAATTCCGTTGACACCCAGCTAGTATTATGGTTGATTACCAATAGGGAGATATTTCAATCAAACAGATGGATTTTCTGAAAATTTCAATTCATGTCTCCAATTTAGTCGTTTTTGCCTTTCTTTCGTACAGAAAAATAATGTTGTGTGTGAATTACATATATTTACATGGAAACATTGACAAATAAATGTTTCAAAAAAATATCATGCGAATATAATTTTAAATTTTTCATAAATTGGTTTATATTATTCGTAAACATGGTTTTTATATTAAAAGTTGATTAAACGTCTGTCTAGTCATTTTCCGCATCCCAATTTTCATGCCTCTTTATTCTATATGTCTTTTCGCTACATTTCTCTTTTTTATACAGCTTTAGTTATTTCCAATGCCCTTCCCGGTCTTTCCCTATCCATTTTCAAATTTTGTGGGCGTCTATGTGATTTCAACCTTATCAAGTGTCCATGCAATTTCAGTTGTGTCATTTTGATTGTCTCATTCATGGTTTTCTGCACTTTAATTTAATTTTTATTTCATTATTTCTGAGTTTGTCGAACAGAGAAAGTTTGCAACTTTTTATTTTTATATGTAGGTATTGTGGCGTCACCAATAATATTGTAATAATTCTATTGTGGCGTCACCAATAATATTGTAATAATTCTATCTAGAGATAGCTTCCATCGCGACGAAGTAGGTCAGGGGCCGGAGCCATTGTCTCGAAGACCCCCCTAACGACCACCAGGCCACGCCCCCCACTTGACAGAGCCTGTACCAACCGCCGTCATGGGTGTCCATTAGTAGCGGACACGTTTATGACCCCTCGTAAACGCCGCCATCCGAGCCACCGGGCACCCCCCAACGAACAATACGCGCCCCCGCACCCTTTTTGCCACGCGCCCGCGTAAAGAACTCAAATCCCCAAAGGGGTTATTTAGAACTTAACAGTCGCAGGCTGCCGATCAGCCTCCGCCAACAATTTATTGCCCAGAAGAATACGCCACCGCTTGAACACGTGTTCGGACAGCTGCGAGTTTAGCTCTTGGAATCACTCTCAAAGGGAGAGAGGAGTTGGACCAGAGATAGAAAGAGCGATCTCCCTGAAAAATTCCACAAAAACTGCAACTCGATTGGAGAACAAAAATGTTAAAACGCAATTACTCTCAGCCAATGGGAAGTTTCATCATGAGGGAAGGGGCGAATCTACAGATTTGGAAACGTTTTGAGAGGGGGAAAGAGAACTTACTTGAACGCGAGATGGGCAGAGGAACTTTCTTCTTATTCGAACGTTACTAGTGGGAGGACATTCTCAGAGAGGAGAATTATTATTATCAAGACGTTACCAGTGGGAGGACATTCTCAGAGAGGAAGTTTATTATTAGAACGTTACTAGTGGAAAGACATTCTCAGAGAGGAGGGAGAATATTATTAGAACGTTACTAGTAGAGGGACATTCTTAGAAAGACAGTATTATTCTTAGAGAATTCTTCGTAGGAAGACATTCTTAAAACGGCACCGTAGATTTGCCACGGAGGAAACTTGGGCGGGAGATGACAAGATCCCGCGTAATTTCCGCGTAAGCCCATCTGCCTCCGCCGCCTAACGCCATAGCGGGCCCATTCATGCCCGCACTGAACTACGGCCAGCGCCCGTGAGCCATCGACTGACTGAGTCCGCACGATCTGGCGACTCCGTCGCCGCGCCATGCTGCCAGCTGAGGAGGAACACACCGTGGGAGGTCGGTGACCCGAGGCCGCCCGCCGCCTTCGCCTCTGAGGACCGCCATCCGGCCGGTCTGCGGAGCCACCACCAGCCAGCGGTGATAGTTATGACGCGGGGTTCCCCCGCAGGACATTTGGCGAGAGATTGAAAGCGGCCGCGCTCAGGCCTTGTAGATTGTAGACAGAATCATGCACGGATTGTTAGAATTAAGTCATTTATGATAGCTTTAAGAAAATTTGTTTATTAATGGTTAAATTTACGAGCTCGCAAAGTAGATTTAAGAAGTAACCTGTGTCGCCCTCTAGCGACATGTAACTTCCCTGGCAGCTCATGGGGCCAGGAATAAACCCAAGTTTGTTCCAAATGATTCGGTGTACTAATTCATGACGTCCCAGCACTTCCATCCAACCACGTTGCAGGAACTGAACCTGGCGCCCTGCGTTTTGTTTACAGTATAGATCGTCATTTTATTAGGTATTACTACTTAACATAGAGGTAACGTCAAAGAAGGTATTCTGGACAATCACGTTTATATTGATTTTATTTCATTAATTATTAAACATGACATTACATTTAATTATCAAAGTAATTTTGTCTCCATTTCATACTGTAAAATACATACATCGAAAATTAACATTTATTTTTACAAAAAACATTTTGCTACAGGTCATTGACAGAAGTTTTTCTGATAATAAAATACATACAATAAACAATTTTACCCTTAAAGAAGAATATAAATTATCGGTGCGGTCTGCTAGTGGTGTTGTAGTGCAGATATCTTTAGATTCAATACTCGATCCCAAATAGGTTGTCATCAACGAAAAATGAAATAATATCTATCAATGTTAAAATCTATTAAAATTCTGTTATCTTAACATTATTAAAAACCTCTTTAATAAACACCTCTAGTGCGGTAAAATTTTCTAGGAGTAAGGGTCTTTTCATAGTTCCCTGTACAGGGAGGGAAGTGCTTGAACTCTGGTTGAGAACTTTTCGCACAATGTGTATGAAGAAAATAAATTCTCGGCTATCGGGGAGATGCCGCGTCGTTGGCTGCGAGGCCGACGTTTCGCCTGACATGTCGCAGGCTCCCTCAGGGCAGTGGGCAGGAATGTTTAAGAGAATTTCTCACGTCTCGTGTTGGTTAAAAACGGATTTCTTTAAAAATTTAAAAAAATTAAATTATTTTCGGGACGTTACTGCAACTAAAATATTAAAAACAAAGCATTTGTTTTGAAAACTAAAGATAGAATTATCATTCTATTAACTTCATTTCCTAAAATAACTCAATAAGCAACACTATTTATTCAAAACAAAAAACAGCAAAAAAAGTAAATAATTTAAAGAAATAGGCAAATAAGTCCTTCAAGCCAAATATGTTAACTTACCATAACGAAAACGTTGTACGATTTGTTATTAGTTATTACTGTTTATATACTCCCATTATAATAATAATAATACGACCATTGAAATAACTTTTTATTTCAAATTATCAGATGGGCGAGTTTTGTCACCCAGTTACGCCTACGATTATAACTGTTTCGGAAACGACAATTCCAATAACTGTGTACAAATCTGAAGATTTATGATTAAATGTAAGAAGATTACAGAGCTGAAGAAAACGCGTTTAAATTTCACGTACAAGTTACCTCTTTTTGCTGTGTTTTCTGGAGTATCATAAGGGTTTCTTGATTTTTTAGCATTTATCCTCTGTATAGTGGATTTAGTAACGCTTGTTTAAGCAGACGCCCGTGTCAATGATTGGGGAATGTTATGAAGTAATGAATGTGTCTCTTTTTCAATTTCGTACATCTTCGCAGCTGTGGCTATTATTTTTATTTTTCCTCCATGAAATGTCCTACGCACTTGTTTGGGAAGAGTTCGAGATAGCTCCTGTGAGGGATCTTGTTGAAACTCTGCCATTTTCACTATTAATTATTTTAAATTCTAAACTCCACAAACTAAAACAATCAACTGTCTAATGCGGTGTGAAGCGCACTGCAAATGGTTCTAATTTTCCCGCTCCGTATATTTGTAATGTCGACAGTGGTTACTGCGATTCACGCTATTTGACTGTTTCTAGTAGCAGAGAGGGGGAAGTTAACTCAGAGGTCGTGAAAACTGCAGAAAAGGTGGTGATATAATATTACTAACGGATATAATAATACTAACGATGGTATTTAGTCCATATCCCACAAAGATTTTCTCATTTGAAAATCTGTGGAAAATGCAATATAAAAGTAATATTGTTCGTAATGTTCTCGAGATCTTTTTTTTTTTAATTATCGTTTTGAGTGACGGAAAATCAAAGTAATATAATTGGGCCTTCGAGCATACATTTACGAATGTGACGTTAGTGTGTTAACGCTTGAACCGCTTGCAGTGTTGTATATCCGCGGAATTCCCGCAGTTTTCAGCGGATTTTGAACTCGTACGGAGGAAAAAAAATTAGTTTCGCGGACAGCGGAATAAACGGCGAAACTCAATAAAGTTAGGTAAGCAGTAAAACTAGTAAAGCATCAGTTTCCGTTAACCTTTATTAATAAGTTGTTTTGCACAGATGTATATTTTTAAAATTTCTAAATCCATGTTATACTAGCAAGAATAAATAATATAATACCTGAAATCAATTGTAATTATTGTGCAAATATACACCCAAGTAATGAATTCTATATTATCTAATAATTGAATTGCAGGTTCAATAAACCCACTATATTTCGCAATCATATTTTTGTTTTAATAGAATAAATTAATAGAACATTTAAATGTGGAAAAAGAGTTTATTTTACGTTCAGCGGATTTAGGCGGGAAATTTAAAACCAGTTCAGCGGCGGAAACAAATGAATATGGCGGAATCCCTCTAAACACATCTAGCAACACTGACCGCTTTGTGATGTAGTGAGAGATGCGGAAACCAAAGAGAGAACAAAAGGGAGACACAGGAGCGAAGTCATTATTCCAGTCCTCTTGGTTGTAATCCTATGCAGGAGTAGAATTCTTCTATTACTCCGGAGCTAAACGCTGAGCTATTTGGTTTTGTAGGTAAGTAATTGCAAGACAAATTCGTAACTCCAGTTAGGATTCTTTATTTCACATTCTATCCGCGAGAATTTAACACCGTCAAGAAACAAGTGTTGAAAAAGTATTGAAAAAAGTGCATTTATAATATAGGCAGCCTGTCTCATTTCATTAATTAATTTATTTACTCTTAAGCTTTTCACAGTCAGCTGCATTTCGTCTTATGAATCTTATCACTTCTAGTGTACAATTTAGTTAATTAATTTTCTCACATTTAAGCTTTTCTTAGTCAGCTGCCGATTGCTTGTGTTATTCTTTGTATTTCGTCTCTTGAAATTTATGACTTCAAGTTTTACTCCTGTGTATGGTAGAATTAAAGTTACAAGAAATAATTCCATTCCTATTACTCTAACATAGATGGTAATCATGTCCCAATAAAGTTATCATATTTTATTCCTTTTAAAGGTTTATTTTATACTAGATACTTTTTCAAGGTGAAATGATAACTAAGTGATACTGAGTGAAATGTTTTTGTAAGTGCGACTTCACTTTAATCTGGCAACATGGACAATGTTTTTTGTTCCTTTTGTAATCTATTGAACTCCTCCAATTAGATTTTGTTTGCTTTAGGCGTATTCAGTGCATATATTCTTTTACCTTTGCAAATGAGTGGAACATTGAACTTTGTTATGTGTTGATATATGATTTTTTATAGTAAAGAACCTTCACTGGTTTTTGTATTAGATAACTAGAGAATCTTGTTAATTTGAAAGATTTGATTAATAATCGTTTGTTTAAACTTGAACATAAATCAAACACTGACAAAGACCTACAATGATATGTCAAAACAGTAGCAAAGTAAAAATGTGTATATCAAATTTTAATTTAATAGTAATTGAGATTATACGGGTGATGAAATATTAAAAATATTCAATATTGTTCCTTCCTTCTTTAGGTTGATAAACACAATTTCATATGAAGTAAATTTAAGAAAATATATATTTTGTAATAAATGAATGTGAAACATGGAGAGCTATTTTTAATTTGTATATTATGTATAGCCTCTAAGATACAAAATATTAATACTCACATACAATAATGTGGTAAAGTATTGACTTATTGAGGCCTGTTAGTCTTATAATTAGGTTGTAAATAATTGTTATTTTTTAAGATATCCTTTTATAATCATATTGTTAATAGATATGGAAACTATGCCACTATTAATTAGAAGCTATGGATGACAAACACTAGGATGTATGTGTCACTGAAATATTCAAGAATCCCTTTTAATTAAACGTTGAATACTTGAGGTTTTCCCTGAACATCTGGATTTATTACCTTAAAAACTTGAAATTTAATACTTTTTCAGTTTTAGGGTTTTGTGGAATGATGAATAATTGCTTATACGATTTAAAATTCAATTACTTAAACTGAAAATTTAGGATTTTTTTTGCAAACTAAATAAAAAAATACATAGAATACAGGTGGAATATATTTAGATAATTACTACAAAACTCTTTACTACAAGAAATGCAATAAGTTCTCTTAGATTATGTAAATCATTATGGTTAATTCCTTTTTAGCATGATGTCGAAATCAGCTGGTTTGTGAATTTGACTAATAACTCTATTGCAAATATTGTTATCTCTTTGGTGTCATTAGGGTAAAACGTCAATATGGTTCCCACTATTAAAATTAAATACTATTTAGAATTTGTTAAGAAATTAGAATATTGCCTCTCTAAAATACACCATGCACAAAAAACAATATTAGGAATAATTTAGTACACATTGTCAGTTGCAAAAGATGATTAAAAATACCTTCTGGGATGGATGTCCGTTGTCTATCAGATGTTATGTTCCCAAACATTTTGTCTGCAACTGCGGCAGATCTGCAGTGGCTAATGGGTACACGCAGTGGCCTTTCAGAGAGCTCACTGATGACTGAAATACACATGTACCCATTAAGACACTAAAGATGTCTGCTACAATAGATGATACGTTGGGCAAAGCCAGCCCGGAAAGTATATATAATAGTGTATCCAAACTTGAGAGTCTACATTGCTTTATTAATCACAAAAGATGCCATTCATAACTTATGATGACCAACAATTTTAAAAGAATGCTTAAAAGAAACTCAGGAATTTTTAAATAATAATGAGGATAAATGTTTTACAAAGGTGGAAAAACTGCAGCTTTAAATAGATATTATTATTACAATCCTACTAATGACCATACTATGGGAAAGCAACAATGTTAGATTGAAAAAAAACTGTACCAGGTGTAGCTATTAATTTAAAATATATTTTACTCAGATGGGACACACATATTACAAAAAGAATACAGGAATGTTTGTTTTCTACTCCCACACTTGTATCTAGAGCATGTGAACTTCCTAAAGTACCAAAAACCAACTATGATTCTTTTTGGATCATTATATCCAGCATGGATTCATCTATTAGAATAAACTGATATATTAAGAAGAGCAGGCTTACATTTCTTTAAGAATTATAGAAGATATTTCATCATTCCCAGATGAGCAACTATTTTTGAAGGAATGTATCAGTCGATTAACTTCAGGTGCATTTGTGTGATGGAGAAACATGAATTTTGAAGTTCCAGAAGATAAGGAATTAATAGTATTATTGGTTACAATGTCCTGCTTTGAATTTAAGAAATGACAAGTAAAGCTCCTACAAATATCAGAAGGATTATCAAGAAACATGCCTTCAAGTAGTAGGTGTATGTTTTTGTGAGACTGAATTTTCCCACTTTTGATTATATTCCATAATGTTTTTGATTTATTTGTTGAGTTGTTAATTTTATTATTTAATTGATAAGCTTTCTCATTCATCAGTTTTATCTTAGAGTGTTTTTATACTGTTTATACTTTTCATTATGAAATGGGTTCTTAGTATCTCTGAACTGGTCATACATGTTTTTCATTTTATTTTTTAAAACAAAAATTTCATTCAGAAGCTTAATTTTGGTTTTTTTGCTACATTAATTTGCCTCTTAATAATGGGACATACAATATTCCAGTGATTATTTAATGTACTCAGGAATAAGTTCCATTTATTATTGAAATTTCTACTATTGTGTACTTCAGTCCATTCCTCTTTTAGGAGATGTTCATTTAACAAATGTAGTTTAGTATCACTTGTGTCATGGGTGAATGTGTATGTAGGTAGTTTAAGGCTAATGGAGCAATTGATTATTTCAATGATTTGTGCAATGTGATCAGATAGATGAAAATCAATATTATGAGAAGAGTATACATTTCAATGTTAATAATGATGTGGTCTTTCGTAGAGGTGGAATGGGTTGTAATACGTGTTGGCCCTAATTCTACATCATGAAGATTGAAGCTATTTAATAAATCATGTAGTTCATTATGTTCAATATTAATGTTCAGATCTCTCAAAATAATTCACTTACAATGGTTGTTTCCTATAAGTTTAGTTAAAAGTTCTTCCAACCTGAGTAGAAAGTCATTAACGCACAAAATTGGGGATCTATAAATGCCTCTGATTTTTGTTTCCTTTCATTGGGTTTACAGCTAACCTGCTACTTCAATAGTCATTTCGATTCTCATATCTCTAATCCAGTATATTGATTTGCAAATTAAATTATTCTAGACTATTATTGCAATGACACCACCTTTGTTAAATTCTCTTCAGAAACATGCATGAAGTTTATAGATATAGAAGTTAGTTGAATTAATTTCATTATATTTTAGACCATGTTCGGTAATGACTCTGTGTACTGTCCGTATTTTCAGACAATAATAGTATGATAACAATGAAAGTAATAACAATAATAGCATTACCTCTACATTTTATGGCTGTTCTGCACAGATATTTAAACTAATAAATACTCGACTTTTTAAAATACACTTTTCTCCACTTTACTTGTACATTTATGGAATACTTATATTTATAACAAGAGCTCTAATGTAAGAAACGAACAAAGAAATATGGAGTAGTAGTAGTGCCATCCGACTGCCTCAAAACACTTGTCAAACTACGTGCACGGAGCGGACGACGAAGTTGAAGTCAAATTACTCAAATATTTTCATGATCATATTTTCCAAAACGTCAACCTGACCTTATTCGAAAATGATGATAAATCGCAGGTGTATAGACCCCAAAAATGTTTGATTTTTTGTTCAACCTTCAAAAAATCAGGCATTTAAACGAATTTAAGACCTACACCGTTCTCTTAAGCATCCTCTAAACAATCAAAGGTCCAAATTTTATAAAAACATCGCAATCTACGGCCAATGTTGGAGCATTTTTTTAATTTGTGAAAATTTTCCAGGAGTTTTATGTAAAGTAGTCTCCAAAATAAAAATAAGGGTTTCAAATTCAAGGGGCCGAGACATCAGCCAGATCGATTAGGGAATATCAATTTTGGAAAAAATCGGCTAAACGTTTGATCAGCTAGCGTTGTTCACAGACGGACAGACGTTTTGCCGTCAATCGATTTTGCGGTATCAGGGACCCACAAAAGAGATCCTGGCTACATCACATGTTAGAGAATTTTTTTCTAAAGTTTGCGTCTGGAGTTTTCCACTTTATCGTTACTAGGACTCTGTAATAAGAGGTTTTTTTTGACGATAATATGCATTTTTTGTCGTGTGTCGGGGAAGTAAAGCGAATGCTTTCCGGAAGTCCACATACTTAGAGCCAAGAATGCTTTGATGATACAGTTTTAAGACACGAAAGCTATAAACTTTTAATATAATGCAATGTCCTGAATGTAGTTCCCCACTTTCACTTCTCTTGGACGTATTTAGTAATTAATTGATTTGGTTGTTTATCTGTGAGGTGGTTCAATACACATGTTCATAGTCTTCCAGAGCTTCAAAACGTTTTATTATTGTCTAGCGGACCCGACAGACCTCGTCCTGTCAAAAATATTGTAACGTGACAGTTCCTACATATTTTATAGTCTGGGCAAAAAATTCTCCTAAACAGAACCGTCACCCTGGTGACAGGGCGTTGTGAATAAGAAATATAATTAAATAAAACATATATAAGCATTAAAAGTAAGTAATCGCGTTATAGTTAATCATGTGAATCATAATTATTAACAAAAATCAGTTTTATTTTCATTGTAGTGCTTTGTGATATACGAGGTTTTTTGTTTGATTACTTGGCGCATTGACAAACAAATCTGATGGTTTTCCAACACGGGAATAGGCAACATACAATTGAACATGTGAGAATCATGGGTTTTCCAGATTAATACCTCAAACCCTTAATGATTGCCCCTGGGACTTGTTTATGGTCATAGCAAAAACAAGCCGAACTGGATACTATTGTCGTTTAAAGTCAAACGGCACATCAGTCGGAATCATTGGGATGCGCGGTATGAGAACGTCTTCTCCTTTATACTTTCCTTTCAGTATAGTTGCTTCTATCACGTTGTTTTGTAATTTTTTTTATCGCTAACCGTGTGCCGTTGCAAAGACGTGGTTGATTGAACCTTTAATTGAAGATTGTGAGGTGGCAATCATGGCAAATCCAGCGAGTTTATAAATTATCGTGGATAGTACACTACATCATCTTGGTTAGTTGCCAAATGAACTGATTTATATATCCTCGATTCGCCTGTAATTTGTTCTTGAATTTTTAAATTTAATTCATTTACATCTATGTTTTTTGCAACCAATATAGCTTGTTCGCTCAACCAATTATGGTTTCTGTAATTTTGAGAAGCATCTGGAAACACCTGAATAAGTTCATCTTTTGATCGAGTTAACTGACAAAAACTTTGAGGAAAGTTAATGCAGCCAGTCAACATGTATATAGGAAATTTGCCATTACCAATATCAATGAGTTGTTTAGAGAATATGTTTACAGATTAGTCATTTTGCAACTCGACACGCATATTCTTGCTTAAATGAAGTACTTTGACATGTTTCCACAAATTGGAGGACTTTAGACATGCATTGAGTTCATCAGCTGGTGTTGATCGTGGAATCACTGGCAATGTTTGATGAAAATCTCCTGCTAATAAAATCATTGCACCACCAAATTGGTTATGCTTGCTCCGTACATCTTTTAAGTTTCTGTCTAAAGCCTCCAAAGATGTTTTATGTGCCATCGTGCATTCATCCCAAATAATTAATTTACATTGCTGCAAGACCTTTGCCATTGCAGAGTTCTTCGAAATGTTGCAGGTCGGAGTTTCATTGCTTTGCATATTTAATGGCAATTTTAATGCTGAATGGGCTGTTCGACCACCTTCAAGCAAAATTGCTGCGATTCCCGACGAAGCGAGTGCAAGTGCAATTTTATTTTGTGAGCGAAACGTTGTTAATATTAATGAAATAAAAAAGTTTATCCTGTACCACCAGGTGCATCTAAGAAGTAAATCCCTCCAGTTTCATCATTTGTTACTTTCATAAGAGTATCAAATACATACTTCCGTTCATTTAACAGTGGAAGATTTGTTTGAATTAATTCTTTTAAAGTGTTGAGATCATACAGTTTTTGTCGATTCAGCTCTTGGTTAAGAGCATCATGCACTGATTTGTATTTTTGGATTTCCCATTCTATTTCGTATTTGATACAAAATATCATCACACATATAAACTTTGTACTTGATCCACAAATTAATTGGGTTTGATGGGAAGCATGTAGATATGATTATAGAAAACAATGTTCGTATTTGATGAGCATTTGATGATATTACAGCATCATTGAGAGTTTGATCCCAATGAGCGTCATTTTCTAGCAATTGCAAACGTTGACAGGCTTCTCTGTAAGATCCGCACAATTCACCATCAACAGTTCGTAAATGTTGGAATGACGTTGGGCCACGTACATTGATAATAGCAGTCGTAAATAAAAACATTCATCATTGCTTGGATGTACTGAATAAATTCGACCAATGGCATTGGTGGAATACACATCTGGGTATCCTGGAACTTGTTTTCCTTGTTTCCGTCGTATAAATCTCCTTGAGGATTGATTCCAAGTATAATATTTTGGCATTTCAGAATATAGCAATGTTTGTTCAAAATCATCGTTTTGGCATGTCTAAAAAAAACTGGTTAATGTAGTAGATGGTGGCTGAGCAGCTCTTTGTACTGCGTTCTGTGCTGTAAAATACACTCTTTGTCCATTTTCGAAATGCACAGCTAAGTGAACAACAGAAGGGTGTCTCTCGTGAATAGGAAACGAAAATATTCGCCATACTGCTTCATTACTACTAACATAGCGGCCCATTTGGTATTGGGTAACTTCATCATTAGAATTCTCTGCACCAATTCCAATCACAGCCATATCACTCCCTTTGGTTACATATTTGCAAATGTATTTAATAGATTTCACTGATTCGCAAGATTCAACGTTGATGTGTGCTTTAAAGATCTGTGATAAAATGGGCGAATATGGAACAATCCAACGATTTTCTATTGCAATATCTTGTTGATTTAATTTGGCAATAGTTGATCTTCCATTGTCTACTGTCGATCGTCGATGATACAGTGGATAACCGTCATTACCAGTAATTGTTTCCGATATTAATGTCCGTTGATATCGTTTTGAACATTTACCATCCATCATACATGGTGAATTTTGATTAAGAGTTCCACAGGGACCATGTATCATATTTTTGATAACTACCTCATGCAATCCAGGATCTACTTGTACATCACGGGTTTCAGCTGATATCTCTGCATCAACTTCATTTGGCCTTATCTTTTCAACCAACCAAATCAAAATGTGTGCATGTGGCAATCCTCGTTTCTGCCACTCCACAGAATACATCCAGCAGCGTGTCTCACCAAACACACAACGTTTTACGATGAAATCCATTAAAGATTTCATTTTTTGTCTAAAGACTCTGGCTGTAATATCATGACGATCAATGGGTGATTGCCCAGGGAATAACTCCTGCTTGATTTCTATCCAGTGCGGATTGCATGTAAATGTGATGAACAAATCTGCTGTACCATAATGACGAACATACGACATGGCTTCTTGAGAATATTCGTGCATATGTCGAGGGCTTCCGATGTATGTTGCTGGAAGAATAGTCATCCCACCAACATTCTGTGCATTTCCATCAGTATTAATCGCATCTCGAAGGTGAATATTCTCTTCAGATCGGAGTTTGGTCTGATTCAACCTGATGAATGTTAATCTCACAGTTTCAATTTTAACATACATGTCAACATTATATTTGTGATATAATCTTCGACATTTCAATATGTGATTGTCTTCATTATCCCGAATCATTAGGCGGTATGAATGATAGTTCTTTGAACTGACTTTTTTGTTAGTTCAAAACCTGTAAATAGATTTTGTGATCCTTAATTTCAGAGCTCATGCATGACGTGTGGCTCATTATGGTTAATGAATGGAATCATTTATCATATACCTTTTCCATCTCTTGCATAAATGACCTTAAAATGTTTTGGTAGGTGCACCTTCACTTTAATTTGGCCACATGTGCAGTGTTGTGTATTCTTTCGATGATTAATTGGACTAATCCAATTAAAATTTTGTTTTGGATATATTCATTTCATATCTTGTTGCCAATGAGAGGAACTTTGATTCGGTTAAGTGTACATACGAAATCTTGTCTTGTAACAAAAAAGTGGATAAATCAAGTTTCTAAATATAGAAGAAACCCCTCTAACACGCGGTGGAGCCAGAATTCGCTTTGTGGGTTCTTGATACCGAAAAATTGATTGACGGCTAAACGTCCGTCTGTGTGTGAACAACGCTAGCGGTTAACACCGTAGCAGCCGATATTCTCCAAAATTGACAGTCATCTGGCTGCTGTCGCGGCTCGAGTTTAAAACCTATATTTTGGGCGGGAGGGGGTACTTTACAGGAAGACGCTGGGGGGAAAATAGTTTAAAACTCTCTGATTAAATATTTTTTTTTGAAATCATTGTGAAAAATAGCTGTTCTTAAATTTAACTGTTACGTATGGACTCGTGAGTTCTAGTATATTAACGTTAGTAGACATTAATGTGTTCACACTAGCAATTTTCCCCTAATTTGAACATTTTCAATCGATGTCTAAACTCGAGGCCATGCATATTTGAAACTGATTTTTCAAATTTTGGATATCAATTGAAGTAATAAAATTCGAAAATTATTTCATTCATTGAAACATTGCCGTTGCCATTAGTATAGTAACGCAGGGACTAAAGGGTTTTCTTTTAAATTAGATCTTTGAGGTGGCTGTCTACCCGAGAAAAAAGTCTAGAATTTTGGGTGTGTTTTGTTTTCTCTTGGACATTTGATATTTTTTACTTTTAGGGATCAAATAATTGTTTTCGACTCTACATTTTCAAAAAATGAGTATGAGTTCTTAGTTTTTGAAAAAATCTTTGAAGCGAGTGTCCACTGTCAAGCCCTTAGTGAACGTCAAATGCATTTTCGCGAAATGGGAATTTTCAGCACATTCATGCATGTCAAACATCATAAATCATAAACTATTAAATACAATACAATTCTTTTTGCAGCATGTAACCCACGATTTGCTGTAGTGAATGATCTAAAATAATCTGTTACTAAATGACTCAGTTTTATGAACTGAAATGTCCAGAATAAATGTATAAACAATTATTTTTCCTCGAATAATAGAATCCTGACTGTTTACTTTTTAAAATATCATTCTAGTTCAATCATTAGAATATTCAGTTGTAATTTTTAAAAAAAATATTAAAATATATCAATTTGATGTAGAATAATGATCGATAGTAATTGTAGAGTAATTAGCTTTACGAAATTTTGAATACTTTTCATGACTTTTGCTTGAAAAACAGGTGAGAAAGGGCATGATGTTTTAGCACCAATATGCTATCAAATAAATGAGTGTGCTTTAATGGGGGAAATAATTTCATGAATTGCAGAAGCTACTAGAAAGTGATGGCGACTTCCATAAGAGCTGGCGGGAATGGCTGGCGAGATGGCGCGGATGCCGTCGGCGACGCCTTCCAGCTGGTGGCGCAAGGGCTGGTGCAGGGGATGGTGCAGCTACAGGAGGCCTTTCGCCTGCAGAGGCAGGAGGCAGAGCGGAAGATCCAGGAGGCCCTGCGCCTGCAGGAGGAGAGGGCGTCGGCGGCGTTGCGGGAGATGGAGCGGAAGCTACAAGAGAAGGACGCCGCCATCCGCGCTCTGCAGCAGCGACTCGAAGAGAGATTGACGGCCGTGGAGGAGAGAATGACGGCTTCGGAGGGATCTGGAGGGGAGGGAGGTGTGCAGCGTCTGGAGGGCCGCGTGGAGAAGGCGGAGGCCTCTCTGCAAAGAGCGGTGCAGAAGTTCATGCCCCGCGTTGATGCTCTGTTGCGCCATCTGGAGAAGTCCCAATCCGCACGAGCGTTCCCTGCCACCGCCGCCAGCGCTTGTGAAGCACCGGCGACGGGAGGGGCAGCAGCGGGCGGTGGGGGGGAGCCCCTCTCCTCTTCCTCCACCCTAACTCCCTCAGGCGCCGGCCACCAGGGCGCAGCAGCTGACGAGGAAGAACGCGCGAGGCGGCGGGTGGAGCTCCGGGTGCGGGAGGTGGAGTTGAAGATGGAGGAGGCACGAACCTCTCCCTCTTGTCTGGGAGAGCAGTTGTGTGACGCGGCAGGAGGAGGAAGACTTAGCGACGTACAACGTCTCATAGACTCCGGTGCCGACGTCAACTACATTAATCGATATGGTTTCTTTCCTCTACTTAGAGCAGTCCTGAATGCCAAGGCGAATGTGGTGTCACTCCTTCTGCAACGAGGCGCCGATGTGAACGTTGCCAACAGCAAAGGGATATCCGGGTTGCACTTGGCTGCGTTCTGGGACTACAGTGGTCGGTGCGTGGAGCTGCTGGTGCGCGCTGGCGCCGACGTCGACGCGAGGGAATTAAATGGAGCGACTCCTCTGCACTACGCGGCGAAAAGGGAGAATGAGGAAGCGGTGCGCGCACTGCTCGCGGCCGGCGCCAGGAGGGATCTCAGGGCCTGGGGAGGAGTATTTAAAGACAAGACTCCTTTTGAAACTGCGTCTTGTGAAACTCAGTCTTCTAATTAATGCGATTTTGAAGGAGAACGTAGACGTGGTGTTGCTCCTTCTGCAACGAGGCGCCGATGTGAACACTGTCAACCGGTTTGGATGTTCCGCGTTGCACTGGGCTGCCGTGAGGGACCGCAGCGGTCGGTGCGTGGAGCTGCTGGTGCGCGCGGGCGCCGACGTCAACGCGAGGGATGAAGATGGAGCGACTCCTCTGCACTGCGCGGCGCAGAGTAACAAAAAAGGAAGCGGTGCATACGTTCCTCGCGGCCGGCGCCAGGAGGGACCTGAAGGAATGGAGAAGCGTTTTTTAAAGCAGAACCCCGTTTGATTTTGCAATTTCGACTGGTATACGACTGCGACTGTAGCCCCAGGAATAAAGATGTAGGACTACTCAGCATTGAGCTGTGCACGGTGACACTAATATTGCGGTGCATGCGCTCAGTGGCGAATTTATGTAATTTGGCCCTCTCGCCAAAAAAAATGTTACAATGTAATAAAAGGCACAAAATTGATAATTGTAATTATAAATAAATTCTATTATGCATGGTTCATTTTGAAACTGGTTTTATCATAATGTAACACCATAATTGCTTTAGTCGAACTTTTTGATTTGCGAAGATGTTTATGATATAATCTATGTGATGTAAAATATCTCTTTTCATGCTAAATTACAAAGTCAATTCAATTTACTTTCGCCCAATTTCTGATCTTAAGTAGTTTTTTTTTATACGCTTCAAATCTGAGAAACAATCTTTTAACTAACAATTTGAAATACATATACACATATACTTGCGAAAGTTGATATCAACATTTGGAAATAGTGTGTCGAGGTCAGTTTTGCGTAGAAACTGGTGCAAATCCTGCCCCGAATTCTTTTTCAAAGCTGGAACAACTTAATTTAACATTCACTAAAAATTAACAAAAAAGTCTTACCGAAAATTTGCCCCCCCGACACCAACCTTGATTTGCCTCTTCCTAAATCCGCCTCTTGGGTGGCTAGGTGGCGGGCGGCGCCAGCAGAGACCTCAGCCAATGCCGTCTTGAATTAACAAAGCCTGTGTAGCCCCGGCAAGCAAACAAGTACTTCCGTATTCGTGGTTGTACACAAACATCAGAAGCGTTTGCTAAAATATGTTAAAAATAGTAATTGAATAAAACACTCCTCGTTTAGTGGATATTTAACGAAATGTGCATTTGAAGACAGGCGTAAATGACACAATCATATCGAATGCATTAATCTATATTCAATCATTCTTCTTCTTCTTATCTTCAAGTATTTAGGCATAATGCCTGTTACGCCGCTTAATTTTGGTCCCTCCAGCGCATTCTTGGACGTCCTATATTCCTTTTTCCTCTCGGCTGATAATTTGCCACTTGTTTAGGAATTCTGTCGTTGTTCATTCGCAACATGTGATCTTGCCATGAGAGTCTGTAGTTGGTGACTTTCTCTACAAGACTTTCTACATTTAGCTCGTTTCGGATTTGTGTGTTTCTTTGTCTGTCCAAAAGGCTATATCCCGCTACCGCTCTAAGGAATCTCATTTCCGCTGCCTGCAGTCTTGATATATCTTTATTTGTCATTGTCCACACTTCACTCCCGTATAAGCAGGTTGGTATTGACATAACTTTGTAAAATTTAATGAGAGTGTCTCTTCTCACTTTTGAACCCAGTGTTCTTCTTATAGTTCCATTCATTTGATTGAATCTTTCTATTTTCTTATTTATGTCGATTTCGCCATAGAATGATATGTCTGTTCCCAAGAATGTGAAGTGTTGTATTTGCTCTACTGTTTTATTATTTACTACAATTTTTGAGCGTATCGGGTATCGACCTTGGAATGCCATCACTTTCGTTTTGGTGTCTGATATTTCAAGATTATATTCTGCCATTATCCGCTGCAGTTCATATGTTGCTTTTTGTAATATATCTTCTCCTTCTGCTATTATTGCTTGGTCATCTGCAAAAAGTATTGTCCATAATTTTGATGTAGTTAGGTCTAGGCTATAAAATTTTAATCTGCTCTTCCACTCACGAAGAGCTTCGTCTATGTAGATATCAAACAGTAGCGGTGAAAGACTACATCCTTGTCGTAGGCCTTGGTCCACTTCCGCTTTTCGGTCTGGTTTCCAAGTAATACATATTTCAGATTTATTATACATATTTTCAATTACAAGGATAAGATGTTCGGGGATTCCTTTCTTTCTTAGTATTTCAAAGAGGGTATGCCTGGCTACAGTGTCAAAAGCTTTCTTGTAATCTACAAACAAGATGTGGGTTTCCTTGTTATATTCTCTGTGTTTCTCTAAAATTTGTTTTAAGATGAAGATATTGTCTGTGCAGGACCTTCCTTGACGAAAGCCACTTTGTTCTTCCATCAACACTGTTTCTGCAATTTTTCTTAGTCTAGTGGTCACAATTTTTGAATATATCTTATAAGCAACATTTAGAAGACTTATACCTCTGTAGTTGTCACATATTGATCGGTCTCCCTTTTTGAAAATAGGTAGCACTACGGCGAGTTTCCATTCGGTTGGTATTTTTCTTCTATTCCAGCATAGGTTGAAGAAGTGGAGAAGCCTTATTTTAAATTCTTCAGTTGAACATTTAAGCATTTCTGCCTTTATGCCATCACTGCCACTAGCTTTTCTATTTCTCATTTTACTTAGCGCCTCTTCCAGTTCTTCCCTTTCTATCTGATCTACGCTGTCTTCAATGAGGTTTTCATTTTTGTCTTCCTTCTTATTATTATCCCCCTCATTCTTATTTGTCCATAAGTTCCTGTAGTAAGAAAGCCATTCATCTGGCTTAATTATTTGTATATCTGCTATGTCCTTCTCTTGTCTGTTAAGGTGTCTCATAATTTTATATGCTGTTTTCTGCCGTCCATGTATGTCATTTTCGATATCAGCTATATATTTATCCCATGAATCCTGTTGGGCTTTTCTTGTTAGGTACCTGACGTGGTTGGAAATTGTGGTGTATTCCTTCTTAGTTTGTGAGGATTTGTTAGATATCTCAGATATAGTTTCTTTTTCTCGTTAACAGCTTCTTCGATTTCTTCATTCCATATTTTAAGCCCTTTCTTCTTCGTTCTCTTTGAAGTAGAGCCTAGTGTTTCATATGCTGTTACTTCAATTATAGTTTTCAAATTCCTCCACTCTTCTTCCACATCATTACTAATTTCAATTGTTTTATTATGTTGGTTCAGACGTTGTTGGTACATCAGTTTGACAGATTCTTTATTTAGTAGATATACTTTCCAGGTTTTTTGGGTAGGACAGGTTTGGCTGTTTTTGATTTTAACCCATCTCTTCAATAATTTTAGCTTTCCAAGAAGTGCGAAGTGATCACTATCTATATCGTAGCTTCTATAAGCTCTTACATCTGTAAAGAGTTTGCTTATTTTATCGTTTGCCATGATGTAGTCAATAGTACTAATTTGACCACGTGCTGCCCATGTCATCTTGTGAATACGTTTATGCTTATAGAAAGTGTTCATTATTTTCATATTGTTAAAACATGCAAAATCTCTTAGTTTGCGTCCATTTTTATTCAGAGTATCTTCGTTATTGGGGCCAATTATCTTATCCATAGATGCATTTCCAATTCTGGCATTGAGGTCTCCACATATGACAATATAATCATTTTTATTTATTTCGTCGAGAGTTTTTTGTAGGCAGTTGTAAAATTCCTCTGTAGCCAAGGTTTTCCCCTCTTCTGGTGCGTATACACAGATGAAACATATATACCCTCTATCTACTTTAGTCCGCAGTGTGATAATTCTGTCTGATATCCAACAGTAAGAGTGAATTCGGTTTTTCCATCTTCTGCTTACTAGGATTGCAACTCCTGATGCTGCTCTTTCATTGATATCAACACCACTGTATATAAGGGCATAATCATCTAAATCCATTGAGCCTTTAGCTTTCTTTTTTGTTTCTGTTAACATGGCTATATCCACTTCTTTTTCTTTCATTATATTAATTAGGCGTTGCTCTTTTCCTTTCAACGATCTAACATTCCAAGTCATTATTTGTAAATGTTCCGCTAAGCCGTAATCATGTCCTTTCCGTTGCCTTGTCGTATATGGGGCGTCCGGTTGTAATTGCTGCGGTCTGTGAGAAGTTGATTTTTCGCCTGATAGGGTTTCTAGCCCATATGCAGGTTAGTTTGGTGATGGGTATGCCATCTCACTGCCTCCAAACTTGCAGGGCAGTTTTTCGGGTTGCTCGCCCTAGATGCATTGCCTTCCACGGCTTTTGAGTTGCATCTACCCAGGACGTCTTCACCATTTTTTCCACGCTAACGATGTTCATGCATGGTTCTTCTAGCAATTTCTTCTCGAAATCCTCTTCTTGGCGTTGAGGTCCTCTTCTGGAGTACTTTTTCGTCTCACCCCTATCCCTTGACCTGTCCGGCAAGGGAGGCCCTACCAGTAGCTACGCTACCACCGGCATAGCTCTCGGGGTCATGGGGGTACTCAAGCTCCGCCACCAACGACAAGGTCCTGTACTCCCAAGGCGGAGATATTCAATCATGTACATTACATTTCCTGACAAAATTTCCTTTTGACAGTTCAGGCCAAAAATGACTACACTTTGCGTCTTTACTCTTCATGGTAAGAGAGTGGGATTAATAATGCTGTCCATACAAAATTCTCAAATCAAAATTTTATAAACAAATTATTTAGCCAATTAACGTTATAACTAAGAGGAGTTTTATGCCCTAAAAATCTTGAAATATACTTTTAAAATTAACGATATTTCATTTCCCGTATGAATCCTTCTTGCTAAAATTCAGAAGAAACATTCTTGGAATGAAAATATATAATTTGATCAAACGTAACATAATCTACCTCTCTTTTCAGGAAAAATAATGGATGTAAATATTCACCTTAGTATGTCTTGTTTCATTTCTTCTACCTGGTTTAAAAAATATGTCAAGAAATAGCAAAAGTCAAAATGTCTTTGCAAAATGTCAAAAGCAGACAAAGGCAACACAGTAGTGATTCTTCATAAACATGAATACAACCAAAAAATGTATGACTTTCTTGACATCAACCAGACTGAAAAACTTTCCAACGACCCCACCAAGAAGTATCTTTGCCATCTTTAGCAAGAACTTAATAATTCACAAGCTCTTTTTCCGTATCCCAAACAATACATACCAACTAACCCTTCTCCCCCTAGACTCTATGACCTTCCAAAATTACATAAAGAAAATACTCCCATCAGACTTGTAGTCACTTACACATTAACACACAAACATGCTCACAAATTAAATATCCTCTTCCATAAACACGTTCAGTTCAAACCTACATATACTGTAAAAAAACAGCCTTGAAAAAATTGAACACATTCCTGTCCCACCACATGCAACACTAGTTTCATTTGATGTAAAGAATCTATTCCCTAGTACTCCAACTGCTGATTGTTAATTACTTTTACGTAATTTACTAGACAAATCGTCATGCCCCATACCCGTTCGAGATGAACTCCAAAATCTCTTCAACTTGTGCATGAACCAAAATTACTTCACTTTTGACAAAAAAATTTTATAGACAAACTTCAGGAATTCCTATGGGCTCACCTCTCTTCTCCTTGCAGATATATTTATGGACGCTTTCGAACAGACCATCTTCTTTTCAAACAATCCACTTCTAGAGAACATTACATATTGGCACCGTTACGTAGACGACATCTTGTTCTCTGGACCGGTACGACTAAACAAATTTACCTGTTTACTGACTTTCTCAACAACACACATCCTAACATTCAATTCACCACAGAACTACAGAAAGAAGACAAATCTATCAATTTCCTAGACCTGAATATAAGCATATCTGGAAACAAACATACTTTCAACATTTTCAGAAAATCGACATACACAAACACTGTCATCCACAACTCTTCACAACATCCTATTTAACATAAACATTCTGCCATCCACTACATGATACACAGATTACTAAGCCTCCCCCTGACAAAATCTCATTTTCTGGAAGAACTGCACACCATACAACACATTGCTATGTCTAACGGTTGCAGCATTGAACTCATTAACAACATACTACGCCGCAAAATAGTCAAACAAAAACAGAAAATGTACACTACACTTTCTCCTATAACAAAAACACCGGACAAGTACATTTGCTTACCTTATTTTGGACCCCTTTCAGAAAAAGTCGCGCACAATATTCACAAAGCAGGTATCAAAGTTTCAATCAAATCACAGAATTCCCTCAAAAAAATGCTGTCCCCGAAAAAACACACAGATCTAGAAAAAAGCGGTGCACACAGCTCTTCGGGGTCATCTGACAAGGTACCTTGCTGCTGTGACCTGTAACTGCTCTACAACGTGTATAGCCTTGAGGAGGGCACCAGGTCCTTTTATGAAGCAACATCACATTTTCAGCAATCACAGGCCGGTTAGTCCTGCAAGGTTGACTTTTATTTTAAATGCTGTTGCATTCAGGAATATAAATAACGCAACAATGTTTCCGTTTAGCGCAGCTAGGTTTTTGTACAACTACTAAAACCTTGTTGCGATTTATGGGTTCTTTTGTTTTCAGTGAATGAACCATCAAATCAATTTTTGTCTTTCGAAGCTTATTACTATTGTAGTAGTGCCAATTCTTTGTATAACCCAGGTGGCCGAAGTGATTAAATGTCGGGTTCGGACTCAGCGATTCGGAGGGATTTGGTTCAAGCTTGGCTCGGGGGTAATTATTTCTGACAACTCTCTGTTGCCGCAGAAAACTATTGAGAATTTCAGAAAATTTATTGAAAACAATTGGAAGCAATTCTACTCACATATACAATCTATTGAGATTCTAAATAAACTGGAAATATCTGTATGTCATTTTCGTATTTTAAAATTTCAAAGTTTACAAATCTGTTCAAGTTCCTCTGTATAGAGAGCGATTTTCATAAGAATGGGATGTTTTGACAGCTAGTGCTGGCAACATAACTGAAGGTTCTGTGGTTGTTGTGTCCTTGAACCTATTAGACTATCCTTCCTTCAATCGATCGTGTGCAGTTGGCTAACTTGTAAATGGCTTCGGCTGTTCTTTTTGTGATGTCCTCATCCGACGAAAGTATAGTGCGCCACGAAAAATAATTGAAATTTGGAAGTGCAGAGGTATGTACTCTTTTGTAAAAATTCTTTTTTTTATAAACATTACATTGAATTTAGTTTACCTAGAGGGACTTTCTTTGTCCTATTTGTAAAACGTATGTCACCTCAAATCAATTGTTCAATATAATATTGCGGAGCGTTTAGAAACACTGCGAGAAAGCATGTGCTTTGATAGAATCGCTAGTTTTATTAAATACTTGTTTTCAAAATAAACAAATGTGAAAAATAGCTGCTTTTTAATTTGTCTGCTATGTGTAGCATCTTGTGTTTCAAAATATTAATATTTATAGACATTAATGTGTTCACACTACCGATTTTCCACCAATTTAAAAATCACCGATCGATCTGTCTGAACTCAAGGCCCTGCGAATTTGAAACTGGAGTTTGAAATTTCGGATGTCTACGTCAATTGAAGCAGTAAAATTCGCAAATTATTGCACTATCATTGAAACAATGCCGTTGCCGTTAGTGTAGTAGCGCTGGACACCAAGACCCTCCTATGCGCATGGCTGTAGCAATCCGAAGCTGCGGCAAATATTAGGCCACCTTCATCCGCCATTTTGTTGGCAAATAAAGTCGGGAATTCGAATAGTAGTATGAATTCGAATGAAATTGTTTCGTCTATATTTTCTCCCTTTTCATTTCTTTAATATTTAACATACTACCATATGTGGCTTGGTGCAAGAAAGGCCGATGTAAATATTCTTGTTGGTTGACAGAAAGGGTGGTTTTCTCTTTTTGCAGAACATTACATCTGTTACAACTTTTGTGTATTCCACTTTTTTTTGGCAAGGTAATAGCTTTTAAAACTTCATATTGTTCCTCGTAATTTGGCCAATACAGTTGTATCAAATTTGAATTATTTAAACCTTTTTTTAATGACATTGGTCCTTTTTGACAATTCGAAATATAAGTCTTGAACCTCACAGTTCCAGAGCTGACCTGATAAGTCCCACTTGGTTGTATAAAGGGGTGGACTAGAGTATTATATTGCCCTTTTATTTAATGTAATAAAAATCAATATATGTCTGAAGTTTTATCAATTATTTATTTTCATTAAATAAATAAACAGTAACATAAGCAATGGCAATGGTATTGAAAAGAAAGAATAGAAATGTTTGTGCAAGAATAGTAGAAAACTCCTATTGGGCTATGTAAAACAGTCAAGTGAACACTTGTCAAATATTTTTCAGATTATAAAAACAAAAAAATTTAGAATACAATATTTCTTAATAGTAAAGACAATAAGGATGACACTTAGGGGCAAAAATATATAAATCGCAAAGAAAGTAATGACTGAACTGATTAATGTTCAACATCTGACATAATGTCACTTTAATTTGTATTTTGTCCCTTCTTTAATTTGGTTTAGAAATCCTTCATAGTATATTACGTTGGTTGGACGTATGAATGGTAGATCAGTCATAGACAAGAAATTGCTATCCAAGAACCTATGTCAACATTCGCTGCTATACAGGGGCCCACATTTTAATACTATTTCTATGAAGTCTTTTCATATCAGGAGATAAAATAGACTTAACTATGACTTTTCTCACACTGAAAAAGAGAACTTTAAAGTACATATTGGACATACAAACCGTCAATCACTCAAAACTGTGATTGGCCCTTTTTGCACCAAGCCGCAGATAGTACAACTTTGTTATAGTCAGGAATATTAATATCTTTATAGAAATATCTTGAGGTTTTTTAAGGAAATGTGTAAGTGCTATCCCATTCGGTTTAAGCGTTTACTGACAATTTAATATTCAGCACTATTATTACAAGTAATTTCAAATAATACAAGTACTTCAAAATTCAACACTGTCACTACATATATCTACACACCTAGGCATCAAGGAAAATGGTGGTGGATATGCTAATTTCAATTTGGCTGATTCGTTTTCCAATTATTCTATTTCCTTTTTTGTAGTATACATTTCTTCTCTTACAATTATTTGAAAAAAACAACAATTACTAAACATACACACTGCAACACAAAACATTAAAATAAGAAGTTATTGATTTTTAAATGAAATACTTTTTGTTAAATTTTGTCGCACAATCTTTTTATGTAATTCATTGGTATGAACTCTGACAGATAGACGGATGGTCGGACAAAGAGACAGACGCATATTGCTGTCAATCGATTTTTCTGTATGACTGACTCACAAAACATGAATTCTTGTTACACCTAAATTTAGCAACTTATTTATCCACTTTTTTATTACCAAGGCCCGTCAAATAGTTTCTGTGTCGAAAATTCGCCGTTTTCGGCGCACGATTACAATACGTTCTCTTACGTCAGTTAGTGCGAGAAAGTAAAATTTGTTGGTGGCAAAACGTCTGTCTGTCCGTCTGTGCCCAATACCAGCGCATAATTTTCGCATAATTAACGCGCGATTTTCGGCGTTGCGCTGATTTTGTCCAAAATTGATGTTCTTTAATCGTTCTGGCTAATGTGACGGAGCCTGGAAATTGAAACCAATGTTTTAATTTCGGGGGAGGGATACTTTACATGAAGCACCTAGGACATTAAAAAAAAAAAAAAGAGCTCAAAATTGTTTGATTGAATTTTGTTGTTGAATAGCGCGTAGGACCTTAAATAGAATGGTGCAGGTCTCATTTCGGATGGAATCCCTATTTTTTTTAAAAAAAATTGCATGAGATAAATTGTTTCGGCGTCTTCCTACAACATCAACAATGAAAAAAGAGTTTTTTTTGCCTTTATGAAATGTGTTCCTTAAAGATAGATTTTGAAATAAGGTAATGTAAAATTTTTCAAAATTTGAATAAATTACTTTTCGCGTAATTTTGCATTAGAATATGAGCGAGAAAGTACGTGTTTTAGCACCACTAGTTTATGAAATAAAGCTCTGTGTTATAAATGAGCTCAATTTCCCGAATATCAGAAGCTGCTAATAAGTGATGGAGAGTCGCAGAAGTTCCGGTGCGAATGGCTCGCGAGATGGCGCGGACGCCGTCGGCGACGCCTTCCAGTTGGTGGCGCAAGGGCTGGTGCAGGGGATGGCGCAGCTACAGGAGGCCTTGTGCCTGCTGTAGCAGGAGGCGGAGCGCAAGGTCCAGGAGGCACTTCAGCTGCATAAACAAGAGGATGAGAGAAGGATGCAGGAGGCCCTGCGCCTGCAGGAGGAGAGGGCGTCGGCGGCGTTGCGAGAGGTGGAGCGGAAGCTACAAGAGAAGGACGCCGCTATCCGCTCTTTGCAGCAGCGACTGGAAGAGAGATTGACGGCCGTGGAGGAGAGAACGACGGTTCCTGAGGGTTCCGGAGGGAAAGATTTGAAGCGTCTGGAGGGCCGTGTGAAAGACGTAGAGGCCTCTCTGCAAAGAGCGTTGCACAACTTCTTGCCCCGCGTTGAAACTTTGTTGCGCCATCTGGAGAAGCCTCAATCTACACGTGCGTCCCTTGCCACCGCCGCCAGCGCCCGCGCAGCACCGGCGACGGGAGGGGAAGCAGCGGGCGGTGGGGAGGAGCCTCCCTCCTCCACCTCCTCCCCCAGTCCCTCAGGCGCCGGCCACCAGGGCGCAGCAGCAGAGGAAGAAGACGCGAGGCAGCGGGTGGAGCTCCGGATTCGGGAGGTGGAGTTGAGAGTGGAGGAGGCTCAAACCTCTTCCTCCCCTCTGGGAGAGCAATTGTGTGACGCGGCAGACTACGGAAGACTACGTGAGGTACGACGTCTCACAGACTCTGGTGCGGACGTCAACTACACTGATAGTATCGGGTATACTCCTCTAACTAATGCGGCTATGAAAGAAAGCGTAGAGGTGGTGTCGCTGCTTCTGCAACGAGGCGCCGATCCCAACGCTGTCAACTGCAGTGGCGATTCCGCGTTGCACTTCGCTGCGATGAGGAACCGCAGCGGTCGGTGCGTGGAGCTGCTGGTGCGCGCAAGCGCCGACGTCAACGCGAGGAATTGGAATGGAGAGACTCCTCTGCACAGGGCAGCGCACCGGAACAATAAGTAAGCGGTGCGAGCGCTCCTCGCGGCCGGCGCCAGGAGGGACCTCAAACCGTGAGACGGCCGTTTCAAACACAAGTCTCCGCTTGAAATTGCGAGGTTTTCTCGTATAAAGGACCTCCTGCGACTGTAGCGCCAGGAGTAATGATGTAGAATTTCTCAGCATTCGGCTGTGCACGGTGACGCCGATAAAGCGGGGCGTGCGCTCCTCGCGGCCGGCGCTCGAGAGAACCTCAAGCCCTGGGATGGACGTTGGAAGTTGGGATGGACGTTGGTCACTGCCCTGAGGAAGCCGATGACATGTCAGGCGAAACTTCGGCCTCCCAGCCAACGACGCGGCGTCTCCCGGATAGCCGAGAATTTATGGATTCGAGCCGTGGAAGCGTAAGAGTGCGTTGGAAGAATATGACCCGTTTGACATTGCGATTTCTTCTAGTTCAAAGAATCTCCCGTGCACCCAGCCCGTGGAATGAGGATGCGGGACTCCTCAGCACTGTAGTGTGCCCTGTGACGGTGACAAAGCGGTGCGTGCGCTCCTCGCGGCGGCGCCTGAAACAACCTCAAGTCCTGGGATGGATGTTGGAAGGATATGACCCGTTTGACATTGCGTTGTCTTCTAGTTTTAGGGATCTCCTGCGTCATAGCCCCAGGAATGAGGATGCGGGACTCCTCAGCACTGTGATGTGCCCTGTGACAGTGACAAAGCGGTACGTGCGCTCCTCGCGGCCGGCGCCTGAAACAACCTCAAGCCCTGGGATGGACGTTGGAAGAACCGAACATCATTAAACCTCGCGTGTGATCCTGACGTAATTTGCAATCTTAACATGGCATTAACGTGGAGCGAAGAGTATCTCGTTAATACATGGTTGAGTCAAGGGTATAGCCAAATAATGTGTCGTGGTTTTTCTTTTATGGTGAAATAAATTCCGTTTACACCCAGCTAGTATTATGGTTGATTACCAATTGATAGGGAAATATTTCATTCAAACAGATGGATTTTCTGAAAATTTCAATTCATGTCTCCAATTTAGTCGTTTTTGCCTTTCTTTCGTACAGAAAAATAATGTTGTGTGTGAATTACATTTATTTACATGGAAACATTGGCAAATAAATTTTTCAAAAAAATATCATGCGAATATAATATTAAATTTTTCATAAATTTGTTTATATTATTCGTAAACATGGTTTTTATATTAAAAGTTGATAAAAAGTCATTCTAGTCATTTTCCGCATCCCAATTTCCATGCCTCTTTATTCTACATGTCTTTTCGCTCCATTTCTCTTTTTTCCACAGCTTTAGTGATTTCCAATGCCCTTCCCGGTCTTTCCCTATCCATTTTCAAACTTTTTGTGGGCGTCTATCTGATTTCAACCTCCTCAAGTGCCCATGCAATTTCAGTTGTGTCATTTTGATTGTCTCATTCATGGTTTTCTGCACTTTAATTTTATTTTTTATTTCATTTTTTCTGAGTTTGTCTAAAAGAGAAAGTTTGCGACTTTTTATTTTTATATGTAGGTATAGATCGTCATTTTATTAGGTATTATTACTTAACATAGAGGTAACGTAAAAAAAGTATTTTGGACAATCACGTTTATATTGATTTTATTTCATTAATTATTAAACATGACGTATCAAAGTAATTTTGTCTCCATCACATACTTTAAAATACATCGAAAATTAACATTTATTTTTACAAAAACCATTTTTCCGCAGGTTATTGACAGAAGCTTTTCTGATAATAAAATACATACAATAAACAATTTTAGCCTTAAAGAAGAATATAAATTATCGGTGCGGTCTGCTAGTGGTATAGAATGCAGATATCTTTAGATCGATCCCGAGTAGGTTGTCATCAACGAAAACTGAAATAATTTCTATCAATGTTAAAATCTATTAAAAATCTGTTATCTTAACATTTTTAATAACCTCTTTAATAAATACCTTTAGTACGGTAAGATTTTCTAGGAGTAAGGGTCTTTCCATAGTTCTCTGTACAGGGAGGGGAGTGTCTGAACTCTTGTTGAGAACTTTTCGCACAATGTGTATGAAGAAAATAAATTCTCGGCTATCGGGGCGTCTTTGTCTGCGAGGCCGACGTTTCGCCTGACATGTCGCAGGCTTCCTCAGGGCAAAGGGCAAGAATGTTTAAGAGAATTTCTTACGTGTCGTGTTGGTTGAAAACGGGTTTCTTTAAAAATTTAAAAAAATTAAATTATTTTCGGGACGTTACTGCAACTAAAATATTAAAAACAAAGTATTTGTTTTGAAAACAAAACATAGAATTATCATTCTATTAACTTCATTTCCTAAAATAACTCAATAAGCAACACTATTTATTCAAAACAAAAAACAGCAAAAAAAGTAAATAATTTAAAGAAATAGGCAAATAAGGCCATCAAGCCAAATATGTTAACTTACCATAACGAAAACGTGGTACGATTTGTTATTAGTTATTACTGTTTATATACTCCCATTATAATAATAATAATAATAATAATAATAATAATAATAATATTACGACCATTGAAATAACTTTTTATTTCAAATTATCAGATGGGCGAGTTTTGTCACCCTGTTACGCCTACGATTATAACTGTTTCGTATTGAAACGATAATTCCAATAACTGTGTACAAATCTGAAGATTTATGATTAAATGTAGGAAGATTACAGAGCTGAAGAATACGCGTTTAAATTTCACGTATAAGTTACCTCTTTTTGCTGTGTGTTTCTGGAGTATCATAAGGGTTTCTTGATTTTTTAGCATTTATCCTCTGTATAGTGGATTGAGTAACGCTTGTTTAAGCAGACGCCCGTGTCAATGATTGGGGAATGTTATGAAGTAATGAAAGTGTCTTTCTTTCAATTTCGTACATCTTCGCAGCTGTGGCTATTATTTTTATTTTTCCTCTATGAAATGTCCTACGCACTTGTTTGGGAAGAGTTCGAGGTAGCTCCTGCGAGGGATCTTGTCGAAACTCTTCCATTTACACTAATAATTATTTTAAATTCTCAACTCCACGAACTAAAACAATCCACTGTCTAATGCGGTGTAAAGCGCACTGCAAATGGTTCTAATTTTCCCGCTCCGTATATTTGTAATGTCGACAGTGGTTACTGCGATTCACGCTATATGACTGTTTCTGGCAGCAGAGAGGGGGAAGTTAGCTCAGGGGTCGTGAAAACTGCAGAAAAGGAGGGGATATAATATTACTAATGGATATAATAATACTAACGATGGTATTTAGTCCATATCCCACAAAGATTTTCTCATTTGAAAATCTGTGGAAAATGCAATATAAAAGTAATATTGTTCGTAATATTCTCCAGATGTTTTTTTGTCTTTTTCAATTATCGTTTAGAGTGACGGAAAATCAAAGTAATATAATTGAGCCTTCGAGCATACATTTACGAATGTGACGTTAGTATGTTAACGCTTGAACCGCTTGCAGTGTTGCTATATCCGCGGAATTCCCGCAGTTTTCAGCGGATTTTGAACTCGTACGGAGGAAAAAAATTTTGTTTCGCGGACAGCGGAATAAACGGCGGAAATCAATAAAGTTAGTTAAGCAGTAAAACTAGTAAAGCATCAGTTTCCGTTAACCTTTATTAATAAGTTGTTTTGCACAGATGTATATTTTTAAAATTTCTAAACCCATTTTATACTAGCAAGAATAAATAATGTAATACCTGAAATCAATTGTAATTATTGTGCAAATATACAACCAAGTAATGAATTCTTTATTATCTAATAATTGAATTGCAGGTTCAATAAACCCACTATATTTCGCAATCTTATTATTGTTTTAATAGAATAAATTAATACAGCATTTAAATGTGGAAAAATAGTTTATTTTACGTTTAGCGGATATAGGCGGGAAATTTAAAACCAGTTCAGCGGCGGAAACAAAATAATATGGCGGAATCCCTCTAAACACATCAAGCAATACTGACCGCTTTGTGATGTAGTGAGGGATGCGGAAACCAAAGAGAAAACAAAAGTGAGACACAGGAGCGAACTCCTTATTCCCGTCCTCTTGGTTGTAATCCTATGCAGGAGTAGAATTCTTCTAATTCATCGAATTCTTCAAGAATTCCAGTAATGAAAATCTATTCAAAGACCTACTAAAATCATACAATTTACAAACAACCATAAATACACCAACACGAATATCCAAAAATAGTAGCACTGCTATAGATCAAATAATAATAGATGCAAATAACCATTGTTTTTCTGTTGCTACATTTAATACAGGTTTCAGTGACCACATTGCCCAGATTGTAACACTTCCAACAGAAACAAAAACCGTGGAACAGACAACTTACAAAGAAATCCGTAACTATTCCCAAGGAAACATAATAAAATTTCAAAACTTGCTCAGATTTGAAAACTGGAATGAAGTATATAAAGCAACTGATACAAATGATAAGTTTAACTCATTCATAAATATATACTTAAGACATTTCAATGCCATTTTCCCTCAAAAACTGAAAAAGATCCAAAATAAGAAAACTAAATCATGGATTACCACAGGCATCAAAGTGTCATGTGAAAGAAAACGCAACATGTATAAAATACTAATAAATAACTAATGTAACTCAAACTTCATTTCATATTACAAAACATATAATTCGATCCTAAAAAAAGTAATCAAACAAGCGAAAATTATAACAAATGATAAGTACATTGCAATTGCTCGTAATAAAACAAAAGCCATGTGGGACATTATTAAAAAGACAACAGCACCAACTAATAATAAAAAAAACAACACAGAGCTCCACTACAAAAACAAAACTGTACAAGACCCACAAGAAATAGCTGATGTATTCAATGAACACTTTTCACAAATTAGTAATAAGTTAATCTCTCAACACTCTCCAAACAATGGAACACACCAAACAAACACTAATATTACACAAATTGTAAATTCCATATTTTTATATGAAACAACCCCCTCTGAAATTTTTAAAATCATTGGACAAATGGAGAATAAATTCTCAGCAGGCATGGACAACATTCCAGATTTTCTTATTAAACACAGTGCTCCATGTATAGTGCAACCACTCTCTCACATCTGCATTTACTCTCTAAAATCAGGCATATTTCCAGATATATTCAAAACAGCAAAAATTAAACCATTGTTTAAAAAGGGCAATAGTTATGACCCAATGAACTACAGGCCTATATCCCTGTTATCAGGATTTTCAAAAATTCTGGAAAGACTTTTCAATGATAGACTTAAACAGTTTCTCAAAGCAAATAATGTCCTTACAAATGCACAACATGGCTTCAGGAGTAATAGATCCACAGACACAGCCATCTTCTCCTTTTTAAATGACATACTTGTTGCCCTAAATCAGAAGGAAATTCCCATTGGCCTTTTCTTAGATTTGTCAAAAGCCTTTGACATCATTGACCATCATATACTTTTAAGAAAACTAGAAATGCTAGGGATTCGAGGCATTGCAGGCCAATGGATCAAATCATATTTATCAAACCGTAGACAAATAGTTGCCCTCCAACACACTAAAGAAAACAAAATCTCCTCATACTACTCCTGTCCTCAAATAATAAATTGTGGAGTCCCGCAAGGATCCATCCTTGGGCCAATACTATTCCTTATATACATAAATGACATGCCTTTGGCTTTAAGGAACAACAAAATAATTTTGTTTGCAGATGACACAAACATCATCATCAAAGCAAAAACACAACAATCATTAGAAAAAGAAACTCACAAAACTTTGCAAGCACTAGTAAAATAGTTTCAAGACAACAAACTCATCATAAACACCAGCAAGACAGTCTCTCTAAATTTCATGAATCCTCGATGTAAAGACAAACTCTCACAGCATTTGCTCATAAACAATAACCCTGTAACAATATCTCATGAAACTACCTTCCTCGGACTAACAATTCAAGAAAACCTAAAATGGAACACTCACATATCAAATCTTAACAAGAAGCTTAGCAAATCTTGCTATGCCCTATACACCCTCAGGTCAAGCTCCAACATTGAGACACTTCGAACAATGTATTTTGCAAATGTGCACTCACACCTAAAATATGGAATAATATTCTGGGGAAATGCCCCTGAAAGCACTCGCACATTTATTATCCAAAAAAGGATACTGCGAACAATGACCAGCAGTCATAAGCTGGAGTCATGCAAACCCTTGTTTAATAAACTAAGGATTCTTCCTCTACCATGCATGTACATATTTGAAATAGTGGTCTTCACAAAGAAAATTCTCATGGAAAACAAAGACACTTTTACTTTAAATTCTGATGTACATAACTACAACACCCGTCAAAAGGATAACCTACATGTTCCCCACTCTGAAACTACACTTTATCAAAAAAGTACCCTAATAGAGGGCATTACACTTTACAACAAACTAGGCAATGATATCAAAGACATAAACACAATTCATACATTTAAAAGTAAATTGAAAGCTTTCCTGCTTAACAACATGTTCTACAGTGTAAAGGAATTTTCAAATTACATTTCCCTTAAAAAATATAAATAAATAAGAATTTCTTATTCCATTAGACTTTCTGTTTCATATGAACTGTTTCAAGCTGAAAATGATCCTGTGAAATAGAAGGAGAATAGAAGAAGAAGAAAACTGGTCAAAACTTGCCTCCTCACCATTTCAAGTTATAAATATAGAATGTACTACTATTGTAAAATTTGATGTAGTTGCAAACATAATTGATATGTATTATTAATGTAATTATTATTGTTAATGTAATAATTATTGTTAATGTAATTATTATTATTAATGTTAATTATTAGCAGATAATTTATCTACTGTATAATATCTTAATCTAACTGTAACAAGTATTGTATTTCTAGGCCAATGACCCCATCTCGATCAGGTTTTGTTCAGTTTCCCTGGTCCTTTGAGCAAATGCTGAGATGGTCCCTTGTTTGCTCCTGAACAGTAATATAACTTCGCTCTCTCCACCCAAGGCATCATATTGACTCGTCATACACGATTGTAATTGTATATGTGACTCAATAAATATTACTATTGCTATTACTATTCTATTACTCCGGAGCTAAACGCTGAGCTATTTGGTTTTGTAGGTAAGTAATTGCAAGACAAATTTCTAACTCCAGTTAGGATTCTTTATTTCACATTCTAACCGCGAGAATTTAACACCGTTAAGAAACAAGTGTTGAAAATGTATTGAAAAAAAGTGCATTTATAATATAGGCAGCCTGTCTCATTTCATTAATTAATTTATTTACTCTTAAGCTTTTCACAGTCAGATGCATTTCGTCTTATGAATCTTATCACTTCTAGTGTACAATTTAGTTAATTAATTTTCTCACATTTAAGCTTTTCTTAGTCAGCTGCCGATTGCTTGTGTTATTCTTTGTATTTTGTCTCTTGAAATTTATGACTTGAAGTATTACTCTTGTGTATGGTAGAATTAAAGTTACAAGAAATAATTCCATTCCTATTACTTTAACATAGAGGGTAATCATGTCCCAATAAAGTCATAATATTTTATTCCTTTTAAAGGTTTATTTTATACTAGATACTTTTTCAAGCTGAAATGATAACTAAGTGATACTCAGTGAAATGTTTTTGTAAGTGCAACTTCACTTTAATCTGGCAACCTGTACAATGTTTTTTGTTCCTTTTGTAATCTATTGAACTCCTCCAATTAGATTTTGTTTGCTTTAGGCATATTCATTTCATATATTCTTTTACCTTTGCAAATGAGTGGAACATTGAACTTTGTTATGTGTTGATATATGATTTTTTGTTATGTGTTGATATATGATTTTTTATAGTAAAGAACCTTCACTGGTTTTTGTATTAGATAACTAGAGAATCTTGTTAATTTGAAAGATTTGATTAATAATAGTTTGTTTAAACTTGAACATAAATCAAACACTGACAAAGACCTACAATGATATGTCAAAACAGTAGCAAAGTAAAAATGTGTATATCAAATTTTAATTTAATAGTAATTGAGATTATACGGGTGATGAAATATTAAAAATATTCAATATTGTTCCTTCCTTCTTCAGGTTGAAAAACACAAAGTCATACGAAGTAAATTTAAGAAAATATATATTTTGTAATAAATGAATGTGAGACATGGAGAGCTATTTTTAATTTGTCTATTATGTATAGCCTCTAAGATACAAAATATTAATACTCACATACAATAATGTGGTAAAGTATTGACTTATTGAGGCCTCTTAGTCTTATAATTATATTGTAAATAATTGTTATTTTTTACGATATCCTATTATAATCATATTGTTAATAGATATGGAAACTATGCCACTATTAATTAGAAGCTATGGATGACAAACACTAGGATGAATGCGTCAGTGAAATATTCAAGAATCCCTTTTAATTAAACGTCGGATACTTGTGGTTTTTCCTGAACATCTGGATTTATTACATTAAAAACTTGAAATTTATTACTTTTTCAGTTTGAGGGTTTTGTGGAAAGTTGAATAATTGCTTATACGATTTAAAATTCAATTACTTAATCTGAAAATTTAGGAATTTTTTTGCAAACTAAATAAAAAAATCCAGAGAATACCGGTGGAATATATTTAGATAAATACTACAAAACTCTTTACTACAAGAAATGCAATAAGTTCTCTTAGATTATGTAAATCATTATGGTTAATTCCTTTTTAGCATGATGTTGAAATCAGCTGGTTTGTGAATTTGACTAATAACTCTATTGCAAATATTGTTATCTCTTTGGTGTCATTAGGGTAAAACGTTAAAATGGTTCCCACTATTAAAATTAAATACTATGTAGAATTTGTTAAGAAATTAGAATATTGCCTCTCTAAAATTCACCATCCACAAAAAACCATATTAGGAATAATTTAGTACACATTGTCAGTTGCAAAAGATGATTAAAACTACCTTCTGGGATGGATGTCCGTTGTCTATCAGATGTTATGTGCCCAAACATTTTGTCTGCTACTGCGGCAGACATCTGCAATGGCTAAAGGGTACACCCAGTGGCCTTTCAGACAGCTCACTGATGACTGAAATACACATGTACCCATTAAGCCACTGAAGATGTCTGCTACAATAGATGACACGTTGTGCAAAGCCAGCCCGGAAAGTATATTTAATAGTGTATCCAAACTTGAGAGTCTACATTGCTTTATCAATCACAAAAGATGCCATTCATAACTTATGATGACCAACAATTTAAAAAGATGCCTAAAAGAAACTAAGGGATTTTTAAATAATAATCAGGATAAATATTTTACAAAGGTGGAAAAACCGCAGCTTTAAATAGAGATTACTATTACAATCCTACTAATGACCATACTATGGGAAAGCAACAATGTTAGATTGAAAAAAAACTGTACCAGGTGTAGCTATAAATTTAAAAGATATTTTACTCGGATGGGACACACATAGTACAAAAAGAATACAGGAATGGTTGTTTTCTACTCCCACACTTGTATCTCGAGCATGTGAACTTCCTAAAATACCAAAAACCAACTATGATTCTTTTTGGATCATTATATCCAGCATGGATTCATCTATTAGAATAAACTGATATATTAAGAAGAGCAGGCTTACATTTCTTTAAGAATTATAGAAGATATTTCATCATTCCTAGATGAGCAACTATTTTTGAAGGAATGTATCAGTCAGTTGCATTTGTGTGATGGAGAAACACGAATTTTGAAGTTCCAGACGATAAGGAATTAATAGTATTATTGGTTACAATGTCCTGCTTTGAATTTAAGAAATGACAGTTAAAGCGCCTACAAATATCAGAAGGATTATCAAGAAACATGTCTTCAAGTAGTAGGTGTATGTTTTTGTGAGACTGAGTTTTCCCACTTTTGATTATATTCCATAATGTTTTCGATTTATTTGTTGTGTTGTTAATTTTATTATTTAATTGATAAGCTTTCTCATTCATCAGTTTTATCTTATAGTGTTTATACTTTTCATTATGTTTGTTTTTGTATATTATGTTTTTCAAACTGTTTATACTTTTCATTATGAAACAGGTTCTTAGTATCTCTGAACAGGTCATACATGTTTTTCATTTTATTTTTTAAGAACAAAAATTTCATTCAGAAACTTAATTTTGGTTTTTTTGCTACATTAATTTGCCTCATAATAATGGGACATACAATATTCCAGTGATTATTTAATGTACTCAGGAATAAGTTCCATTTTTTATTGAAATTGCTACTATTGTGTACTTCAGTCCATTCCTCTTTTAGGAGACATTCATTTAACAAATGTTGTTTAGTATCACTTGTGTCATGGGTGAATGTGTATGTAGGTAGTTTAAGGCTAATGGCGCAATTGATTAGTTCAATGATTTGTGCAATGTGATCAGATAGATGAAAATCAATATTATGAGAAGAGTATACATTTCAATGTTAATAATGATGTGGTCTTTCATAGAGGTGGAATGGGTTGTAATACGTGTTGGCCCTAATTCTACATCATGAAGATTGAAGCTATTTAATAAATCATGTAGTTCATTATGTTAAATATTAATGTTCAGATCTCTCAAAATAATTAATATACAATTGTTGTATCCCATAAGTTTAGTTAAAAGTTCTTCCAACCTGAGTAGTAAGTCATTAACGGAGGAAATTGGGGATCTATAAATGCCTCTGATTTTTTTTCCTTTCATTGGGTTTACAGCTAACCTGCTACTCCAATAGTCATTTCAATGCTCATATCTCTAATCCAGTCTATTGATTTGCAAATTAAATTATTCTGGACTATTATTGCAATGACACCACTTTTGTTAAATTCTCTTCAGAAACATGCATGAAGTTTATAGATAAAGAAGTTAGTTGAATTAATTTCATTATATTTTAGACCATGTTCGGTAATGACTCCGTGTACTGTCCGCATTTTCAGACAATAGTATGATAACAATAAAGGTAATAACAATAATAGCATTACCTCTACTTTTTATGGCTGTTCTGCACAGATATTTAAACTAATAAATACTCGACTTTTTAAAATACACTTTTCTCCACTCCACTTGTACATTTATGGAATACTTATATATACTTAGTCATTGGGTCGACGAAGTTGAAGTCAAATTTCTCAAATATTTTCATGATCATATTTTCCTAATTCTGTATAACTTGTATTTTTGCATGGAAATCTTTACTTGGCTTTCTCAAGAGAAAAAAACATCTTCTAATATTGTGACGATCAAGGAAAACGAAAAGGTAACTGTCAAGGAAGATTGAATAATTACTTTAAATGTTTTTAAGGAAGTGTGAATTGTTCGTAGAACATATCTCTATAAAACTGAATAAATCTTTATCAAAAATTTCCAACGTCAATTGCATTATTTTTGCTTGATATTTTATAAGTTCGAAGTGAAATTGATACATTTTTTAACAAATAAATACGTTTACAAATTTCCATCTTGATGGAACGGATAAGGAAAGGGCGGGGATTAACATGCGAGAGTTGTCGCACGGGTACGCTAGTAATTATATATTTAACAAAGCGATGCACTGAAACCGTCACAACAATGAGACGTAATTCATAGAAATTTGCGTGTCGCATTGAGGAATGCAATGCTGCATTCCAATCTGATATTCCCTGAAGGCTAGCAGTTTTTATATGAACTAGGTTTTAAATATTTCCTAAAAGATAAATTTGTAAACGTATAACAAGAGCTCTAATGTAAGAAACAAACAAAGAAATATGGAGTACTAGTAGCGCCATCAGACTGCCTCAAAACACTTGTCGAACTACGTGCACGGAGCGCATGATTTTCGAAGCGGACGACGAAGTTGAAGTCAAATTACTCAAATATTTTCATGATCATATTTTCCAAAACGTCAACATGACCTTTTTCGAAGATGATGATAAATCGTAGGTGTATAGACGCCGAAAATGTTTGATTTTTTTCAACTTTCAAAAAAATCAGGCATTTAAAGGAATTTAAGACCTACACCGTTCTCTTAAGCGCCCTCTAAGCAATCAAAGGTCCAAATTTTATAAAAACTTCGCAATCTACGGCCTATGTTGGATTATTTTTTTTATTTGTGAAAATTTTCCAGGTGTTTTATGTAAAGTGCCCTCCAAAATAAAAATTAAAAAAATGGTTTCAAATTCAAGGGGCCGAGTCATCAGCCAGTTCGATTAGGTAATATCAATTTTGGAGAAAATCGGCTAAACGTTTGAGCAGCTAGCGTTGTTCACAGACGGACAGACGTTTGCCGGCAATCGATTTTTCGATATCGATTACTCACAATAGAGATCCTGGCAACATCACATGTTAGAGGTTTTTTTCCTAAAGTTTGCGTCTGGAGTTTTCCACTTTATTATTACTAGGACCCTGTAATAAAGAGTTTTTTTTGACGAAAATGTGCCTTTTTTGTCGTGTGTAGAGTAAGTAAAGCGAATGATTTCCGGAAGTCCACATACTTAAAGTCAAGAATGGTTTGAAGATACAGTGTCAAGACACGAAAGCTATAAACTTTTAATATAATGCAATGTCCTTGATGTAGTTCCCCCACTTTCACTTCTCTTTGACGTATTTAGTAATTTAAAAAGATTTGGTTGTTTAACTGTGAGGTGGTTCAGTACACATGTTCATAGTCTTCCAGAGCTTCAAAACGTTTTATTATTGACTAGCAGACCCGACAGACCTCGTCCTGTCAAAAATATTGTAACGTGACAGTTTTTTGTTCCTACATATTTTATAGTCTGGGCAAAAAATTCTCCTGAACAGAACCGTCTCCCTGGTGACAGGGCGTTGTGAATAAGAAATATAATTAAATAAAAAATATATAAGCATTAAAAGTAAGTAATCGCGTTATAGTTAATCATGTGAATCATAAATATTAACAAAAATCAGTTTAATTTTCATTGTAGTGCTTTGTGGTATACGATGTTTTTTGTTTGATTACCTGGCGCATAGACAAACAAATCTGATGGTTTTCCAACACGGGAACAGGCAACATACAATTGACCATGTGAGAAACATGGGTTTTCCAGATTAATACCTCAAACACTTAATGATTGCCCCTGGGACTTGTTTATGGTCATAGCAAAAACAAGCCGAACTGGAAACTATTGTCGTTTAAAGTCAAACGGCACATCAGTCGGAATCATTGGGATGCGCGGTATGAGAACGTCTTCTCCTTTATACTTTCCTTTCAGCATAGTAGCTTCTATCACGTTGTTTTGTAATTTTTTTTATCGCTAACCGTGTGCCGTTGCAAAGACGTGATTGAACCTTAAATTGACGATTGTGAGGTGGCAATCATGGCAAATCCAGCGAGTTTAAAAATTCTTGTGGATAGTACACTACATCATCTTGGTTAGTAGCCAAATCAACTGATTTATATATCCTCGATTCGCCTGTAATTTGTTCTTGAATTTTTAAATTTAATTCATTTACATCTATGTTTTTTGCAGCCAATATAGCTCGTTCGCTCAACCAATTATGGTTTCTGTAATTTTGAGAAGCATCTGGAAACACCTGAATAAGTTCGTCTTATGATCGAGTTAACTGACAAAAACTATGAGGAAAGTTAATGCAGCCGGTCAACATGTCTATAGGAAATTTGCCATTACTAATGTCATTGAGTTGTTCAGAGAATATGTTTCCAGATTACTCATTTTGCAACTCGACACGCATATTCTTGCTTAAATGAAGTACTTTGACATGTTTCCACAAATTGTAGGACTTTAGACATGCATTGAGTTCATCAGCTGGTGTTGATCGTGGAAACACTGGCAATGTTTGATGAAAATCTCCTGCTAATAAAATCATTGCACCACCAAATTGGTTATGATTGCTCTGTAGATCTTTTAAGGTTCTGTCTAAAGCCTCCAAAATTTTTTTTTTGGGTGCCATCGTGCATTCATCCCAAATAATTAATTTACATTGCTGCAAGACCTTTGCCATTGCAGAGTTCTTCGAAATGTTGCAGGTCGGAGTTTCATTGCTTTGCATATTTAATGGCAATTTTAATGCTGAATGGGCTGTTAGACCACCTTCAAGCAAAGTTGCTGCGATTCCCGACGAAGCGAGTGCAAGTGCAATTTTATTTTGTGAGCGAAACGTTGCTAATATTAATGAAATAAAAAAGTTTTTCCTGTACCACCAGGTGCATCTAAGAAGTAAATCCCTCCAGTTTCATCATTTGTTACTTTCATAACAGTATCAAATACATACTGCCGTTGTTCATTCAACAGTGGAAGATTTGTTTGAATTAATTCTTTCAAAGTGTTGAGATCATACAGTTTTTGTCGATTCAACTCTTGGTTAAAAGCATCATGCACTGATTTGTATTTTTGGATTTCCCATTGTATTTCGTATTTGATACAAAATATCATCACACATATAATCTTTGTACTTGATCCACAAATGAATTGGGTTTGATGGGAAGCATGTAGATATGATTATAGAAAACAATGTTCGTATTTGATGAGCATTTGATGATATTACAGCATCATTGAGAGTTTGATCCCAATGAGCGTCATTTTCTAGCAATTGCAAACGTTGATAGGCTTGTCTGTAAGATCCACACAATTCACCATCAACAGTTCGTAAATGTTGGAATGATGTTGGGCCACGTACATTGACTAATAGCAGTCGTAAATAAAAACATTTATCATTGCTAGGATGTACTGAATAAATTCGACCAATGGCATCGGTGGAATACACATCTGGGTATCCTGGAACTTGTTTTCCTTGTTTCCGTCGTATAAATCTCTTTGAGGATTGATTCCAAGTATAATATTTTGGCATTTCAGAGTATAGCAATGTTTGTTCAAAATCATCGTTTTGGCATGTCTCAAAAAAACTGGTTAATGTAGTAGATGGTGGCTGAGCAGCTCTTTGTACTGCGTTCTGTGATGTAAAATTCACTCTTTGTTCATTTTCGAAATGCATAGCTAAGTGAACAACAGAAGGGTGTCTCTCGTGAATAGGAAAATAAAATATTCGCCATACTGTTTCATTACTACTAACATAGCGGCCCATTTGGTATTGGGTAACTTCATCATCAGAATTCTTTGCACCAATTCCAATCACAGCCATATCACTCCCTTTGGTTACATATTTGCAAATGTATTTAATAGATTTCACTGATTGGCAAGATTCAACGTTGATGTGTTTTTTAAAGATCTGTGATAAAATGGGCGAATATGGAACAATCCAACGGTTATCTATTGCAATATCTTGTTGATTTAATTTGGCAATTGTTGATCTTCCATTGTCTACTGTCGATCGTCGATGATACAGTGGATAACCGTCATTACCAGTAATTGTTTCCGATATTAATGTCCGTGGATATTGTTTTGAACATTTACCATCCATCATACATGGTGAATTTTTATTAAGAGTTCCACAGGGACCATGTATCATATTTTTGATAACTACCTCATGCAATCCAGGATCTACTTGTACATCAGGGATTTCAGCTGATATCACTGCATCAACTTCATTTGGCCTTATCTTTTCAACCAACCAAATCAAAATGTGTGCATGTGGCAATCCTCGTTTCTGCCACTCCACAGAATACATCCAGCAGCGAGTCTCACCAAACACATAATGTTTTACGATGAAATCCATTAAAGATTTCAATTTTTGTCTAAAGACTCTGGCTGTAATATCATGACGATCAATGTGTGATTGCCCAGGGAATAACTCCTGCTTGATTTCTATCCAGTGCGGATTGCATGTAAATGTGATGAACAAATCTGCTGTACCATAATGACGAACATACGACATGGCATCTTGAGCATATTCGTGCATATGTCGAGGGCTTCAGATGTATGTTGCTGGAAGAATAGTCATCCGACCAACACTCTGTGCATTTCTAACCGTATTAATCGCATCTCGAAGGTGAATATTCTTTTCAGATCGGAGTTTGGTATAATTCAACCTGATGAATGTTAATCTCTCCGTTTCAATTTTAACATACATGTCAACAATATATTTGTGATATAATCGTCGACATTTCAATATGTGATTGCCTTCATTTTCCCGAATCATTAGGCGGTATGAATGATAGTTCATTGAACTGACTTTTTTGTTAGTTTCAGAACCTGTAAATAGATTTTGTGATCCTTGATTTCAGAGCTCATGCATGACGTGTGGCTCATTATGGTTAATGAATGGAATCATTTATCATATACCTTTTCCATCTCTTGCATGAATGACCTTAAAATGTTTTGGTAGGTGCACCTTCACTTTAATTTGGCCACATGTGCAGTGTTGTGTATTCTTTCGATGATTAATTGGACTAATCCATTTAAAATTTTGTTTTGGATATATTCATTTCATATCTTGTTGCCAATGAGAGGAACTTTGATTCGGTTAAGTGGACATACGAAATCTTGCCTTGTAACAAAAAAATGGATAAATCAAGTTTCTAAATATAGAAGAAAACCCTCTAACACGCGGTGGAGCCAGAATTCGTTTTGTGAGTTTTTGATACCGAAAAATTGAATGACGGCTGAACGTCCATCTGTGTGTAAACAACGCTAGCGGTTAACACCGTTTAGCCGATATTCTCCAAAATTGACAGTCCCCAATTGATCTAGCTGCTGTCGCGGCCCGAGTTTGAAACCTATATTTGGGGCGGGGGGGGGGGTACTTTACCAGAAGACGCTGGGGGGAAAATAGGTTAAAATTTTCTGATTAAACATTTTTTTTTGAAATCATTGTGAAAAATAGCTCTTCTTAAATTTATCTGTTATGTATGGACTCGTGAGTTCTAAAATTTACTGTTAGTAGACATTGTGTTCACACTATCAATTTTCCCCTAATTTAAACATTTTCAATCGAAGTCTTAACTCGAGGCCATGCGAATTCGAAACTGATTTTTCAAATTTTGGATATCAATTGAAGTAATAAAATTCTAAAATTATTTCATTCATTTAAACATTGCCGTTGCCGTTAGTATGGAAACGCGGGGCACTAAAGGGGTTTCTTTTAAATTAGATCTTTGAGGTGGCTGTCTACCCGAGAAAAAAAGTCTAGAATTTTTGGTGTGTTTTGTTTTCTCTTGGACTTTTGATATTTTATGCTTTTAGGGATGAAATAATGGTTTTTGACTCTACATTTTCAAAAAATGAGTAGGAGTTCTTTGTTTTTGAAAAAATATTTGAAGCGAGTGTCCACTGTGAAGCCCTTAGTGAACGTCAAATGCATTTTCGCGAAATGAGAATTTTCAACACATTCATCCATGTCAAACATCATAAATCATAAACTATTAAATACAATACAATTCTTTTTGCAGCATGTAACCCACGATTTGCTGTAGTGAATGATCTAAAATAATCTGTTACTAAATGACTCAGTATTATGAACTAAAATGTCCAGAATAAATGTATAAACAATTATTTTTCCTCGAATAATAGAATCCTAACTCTTTACTTTGCATAATATCATTCTAGTTAAATCATTAGATTATTCAGTTGTAATTTTAAAAAAAATATTCAAATATATTAATTTGATGTAGAATAATGATCGATAGTAATTGTAGAGTATTAGCTTTACGAAATTTTGAATACTTTTAATTGGTTTGCTTGAAAAACAGGTGAGAAGAGGCATGATGTTTTAGCACCAATATGTTATCAAATAAATGAGTGTGCCTTAATGGGGGAAATAATTTCATGAATTGCAGAAGCTACTAGAAAGTGATGGCGACTTCCATAAGAGCTGGCGGGGATGGCTCGCGAGATGGCGCGGATGCCGTCGGCGACGCCCTCCAGCTGATGGCGCAGGGGATGGCGCAGCTACAGGAGGCCTTGCGCCAGCAGAAGCAGGAGGCGGAGCGCAAGGTCCAGGAGGCCCTGCAGCTCCATAAACAAGAGGCTGAGCGGAGGATGCAGGAGGCCCTGCGCCTGCAGGAGGAGAGGGCGTCGGCGGCGTTGCGGGAGATGGAGCGGAAGCTGCAAGAGAAGGACGCCGCCATCCGCGCTCTGCAGCAGCGACTCGAAGAGAGATTGACGGCCGTGGAGCAGAGAACGACGGCTTCGGAGGGATCTGGAGGGGAGGGAGATGTGCAGCGTCTGGAGGGCCGCGTGGAGAAGGTGGAGGCCTCTCTGCAAAGAGCGGTGCAGAAGTTCATGCCCCGCGTTGATGCTCTGTTGCGCCATCTGGAGAAGCCTCAATCTACAAGTGCGTTCCTTGCCACCGCCACCGCCGCCTCCGCTGCCAGCGCCCGCGAAGCACCGGCGACGGGAGGGGCAGTAGCGGGCGGTGGGGAGGAGCCCCCCTCCTCCACCTCCACCCCCAGTCCCTCAGGCGCCGGCCGCCAGGGCGCAGCAGCAGACGAGGAAGAACGCGCGAGGCGGCGGGTGGAGCTCCGGGTGCGGGAGGTGCAGTTAAAGATGGAGGAGGCACGAATCTCTCCCTCTCCTCTGGGAGAGCAGTTGTGTGAGGCGGCAGCCGAAGGGAGACTACGTGACGTACGACGTCTCATAGATTCCGGTGCCGACGTCAACTACACTAATCGATGTGGTTTCTTTCCTCTACTTAGAGCAGTCCATAAGCCAAGGCGAATGTGGTGTCACTCCTTCTGCAACGAGGCGCCGATGTGAACGCTGTCGACGAGTTAGGAAGTACCGCGTTGCACTTGGCCGCGTGGAGCGACCGTAACGGTCAGTGCGTGGAGCTGCTGGTGCGCGCGGGCGCCGACGTCGACGCGAGGAATATAGATGGATTTTCTCCTCTGCAGTTCGCGACGAAGTGTAATAATGAGGAAGCGGGGCGCGCGCTGCTCGCGGCCGGCGCCAGGACGGACCTCAAGCCTTGGGGAGGAGATTTTAAAGACAAGACCCCTTTTGAAACTACTCAGTCTTCTAATTAATGCGATTTTGAAGGAGAACGTAGACGTGGTGTCGCTCCTTCTGCAACATGGCGTCGATGCGAACGATGTCAACATAGATGGGTCTTCCGAATTGCACTGGGCTGTGAAAAGGGACCGCAGCGGTTGGTGCGTGGAGCTGCTGGTGCGCGCGGGCGCCGACGACAACGCGAGGGATGAAGATGGAGAGACTCCTCTGCACTGCGCGACGCAGAGTAACAAAAAGGAAGCGGTGCATACGCTCCTCGCGGCCGGCGCCAGGAGGGACCTGAAGGAATGGAGAAGCGTTTTTTAAAGCAGAACCCTGTTTGATTTTGCAATTTCCACTGGTATACGACTGCGACTGTAGCCCCAGGAATAAAGATGTGGGACTACTCAGCATTGAGCTGTGCACGGTGACACTAATATTGCGGTGCATGCGCTCAGTGGCGGATTTATGTAATTTGGCCCTCTCGCCAAAAAAATGTTGCAATGTAATAAAAGGCAGAAAATTGAGAATTGTAATTAGAAATAAATTCTATTTTGCATGGTTCATTTTAAAACTGGTTTTATCATAATGTAACACCATAATTGCTGTAGTCGAACTTTTTGATTTGCGAAGATGTTTATGATATAATCTATGTGATGTAAAATATCTCTTTTCATGCTAAGTTAGAAAGTCAATTCAATTTACTTTCGCCCAATTTCTGATCTTAAGTAGTTTTTTTTATACGCTTCAAAACTGAGAAACAATCTTTTAACTAACAATTTGAAATACATATACACATATACTTGCGAAAGTTGATATCAACATTTGGAAATAGTGTGTCGAGGTCAGTTTTGCGTAGAAACTGGTGCAAATCCTGCCCCGAATTCTTTTTCAAAGCTGGAACAACTTAATTTAACATTCACTAAACATTAACAAACAAGTCTTACCGAAAATTTGCCCCCCAGACACGTGCCTTGATGTGCCTCTTCCTAAATCCGCCTCTTGGGTGGCTAGGTGGCGGCCGGCGCCAGCAGAGACCTCAGCCAATGCCGTCTTGAATTAACAAAGCCTGTGTAGCCCCGGCAAGCAAACAAGTACTTCCGTATTCGTGGTTGTACACAAACATCAGAAGCGTTTGCTAAAATATGTTGAAAATAGAAATTGAATAAAACACTCCTCGTTTAGTGGATATTTAACGAAATGTGCATTTGAAGACAGGCGTAAATGACACAATCATATCGAATGCATTAATCTACATTCAATCATGTACATTACATTTCCTGACAAAATTTCCTTTTGACAGTTCAGGGCAAAATTGACTATACTTTGCGTCTTTACTCATCATAGTAAGAGAGTGGGATTAATAATACTGTCCATACAAAATTCTCAAATCAAAATTTTGTAAACAAATTATTTAGCCAATAAACGTTTTAACTAAGGAGAGGAGTTTTATGCCCTAAAAATCTTGAAATATACTTTTAAAATTAACAATATTTCATTTCCTGTATGAATCTTTTTTGGTAAAATTGAGAAGAAACATTTTTGGAATGAAAATATATAATTTGATCAAACGTAACATAATCTACATCTCTTCTCAGGAAAAATAATGGATGTAAATATTCACCTTAGTATGTTTTGTTTCATTTCTTCTGCCTGGTTTGCAAAATATGTCAAGAAATAGCAAAAGTCAAAATGTCTTTGCAAAATGTCAAAAGCAGACAAAGGCAACACAGTAGTGATTCTTAATAAACATGAATACAACCAAAAAATATATGACTCTCTTGACATCAACCAGACTGAAAAGCTTTCCAACGACCCCACCAAGAAGTATCTTTGCCATCTTTATTAAGAACTTAATAATTCACAAGCCCTTTTTCCGTATCCCAAACAATACATACCAACTAAACCTTCTCCCCCTAAACTCTATGGCCTTCCAAAATTACATAAAGAAAATACTCCCATCAGACCTGTAGTCTCTCACACTAACACATTAACACACAAACTTGCTCACAAATTAAATATCCTCTTCCATAAACACGTTCAGTTCAAACCTACGTATACTGTAAAAACAGCCTTGATCTAATAGAAAAAATTGAACACATTCCTGTCCCACCACATGCAAAACTAGTTTCATTTGATGTAAAGAATATATTCCCTAGTACTCCAACTGCTGATTGTTAATTACTTTTACGTAATTTACTAGACAAATCGTCATGCCCCATACCCGTTCGAGATGAACTCCAAAATCTCTTCAACTTGTGCATGGACCAAAATTACTTCACTTTTGACAACAAATTTTATAGACAAACTTCAGGAATTCCTATGGGCTCACCTCCCCTCTCCTTGCAGATATATTTATGGGCGCTTTCGAACAGACCATCTTCCTTTCAAAGCATCCACTTCTCAAGAACATTATATATTGGCACCGTTACGTAGACTTCTTGTTCTCTGGACCGACCGGTACGACTAGACAAATTGACCTGTTTACTGACTTTCTCAACAACACACATCCTAACATTCAATTCACCACAGAACTACAGAAAGAAGACAAATCTATCAATTTCCTAGACCTGAATATAAGCATATCTGGAAACAAACATACTTTCAACATTTTCAGAAAATCAACATACACAGACACTGTCATCCACAACTCTTCACAACATCCTATTTAACATAAACATTCTGCCATCCACTACATGATACACAGATTACTAAGCTTCCCCCTGACAAAATCTCATTTTCTGGAAGAACTGCACACCATACAACACATTGCTATGTCTAACGGTTACAGCTCTGAACTCATTAACAACATACTACGTCGCAAAATAGTCAAACAAAAACAAAAAATGTACACTACACTTTCTCCTATAACAAAAACACCGGACAAGTACACTTGCTTACCTTATTTTGGACCCCTTTCAGAAAAAGTCGCGCACAATATTCACAAAGCAGGTATCAAAGTTTCATTCAAATCACAGAATTTCCTCAAAAAAATGCTGTCTCCCAAATAACACACATCTTCTAGAAAAAAGCGGCGCACACAGCTCTTCGGGGTCATCTGACAAGGTACCTTGCTGCTGTGACCTGTAACTGCTCTGCAACGTGTATAGCCTTGAGGGCACCAGGTCCTTTTATGAAGCAACATCACCTTTTCAGCAATCACAGACCGGTTAGTCCAGCAAGGTTGACTTTTATCTTAAATGCTGTCGCATTCAGGAAAATAAATAACGCAACAATGTTTCCGTTTAGCGCTGCTAGGTTTTGTACAACTATTAAATCCTTGTTGCGATTTATGGGTTCTTTTGTTTTCAGTGAATGAACTATCAAATAAATTTTTGTCTTTCGAAGCTTATTACTATTATAGTAATGCCAATTCTTTGTATAACCCAGGTGGCCGAAGTGGTTAAATGCCGGGTTCGGACTCAGCGATTCAAAGGGATTTAGTTCAAGCTTGGCTCGGGGGTAATTATTTCTTACAACTCTCTGTTTCCGCAGAAAACTATTGAGAATTTCAGAAAATTTATTGAAAACAATTGGAAACAATTCTACTCACATATACAATCTATTGAGATTCTAAATAAACTGGAAATATCTGTATGTCATTTTCGTATTTTGAAATTTCAAAGTTTACAAATCTGTTCAAGTCTCTCTGTATAGAGAGCGATTTTCTAAAGAATGGGATGTTTTGACAGCTAGTGCTGGCAACACAACTGAAGGTTCTGTGGTCGTTGTGTCCTTGAACCTATTAGACTATCCTTCCTCCAATCGATCGTTTTCAGTTGGCTAACTTGTAAATGGCTTCGGCTCTTCTTTTTGTGATGTCCTCGTCCGACGAAAGTATAGTGCGCCACGAAAAATAATTGAAATTAGGAAGTGCAGAGCAGTATGTACTCTTTTGTAAAAATTCTTTTTTTTATAAACATTACATTGAATTTAGTTTACCTAGAGGGACTTTCTTTGTCCCATTTGTAAAACGCATGTCACCTCAAATAAATTGTTCAATATAATATTGCGGAGCGTTTAGAAACACTGCGAGAAAGCATGTGCTTTGATAGAATCGCTAGTTTTATTAAATACTTGTTTTCAAAATAAACAAATGTGAAAAATAGCTGCTTTTTAATTTGCAATGTGTAGCATCTTGAGTTTCAAAATATTAATATTTATAGACATTAATGTGTTCACACTACCGATTTTCCACCTATTTAAAAATCTCCGATCGATCTGCCTGAACTCAAGGCTCTGCGAATTTGAAACTGGAGTTTCAAATTTCGGATGTCTACGTCAATTGAAGCAATAAAATTCGCAAATTTTGCACCGTCATTGAAACAATGCCGCTGCGCCGTTGCCGTTAGTGTAGTACCGCTGGACACCAAGCCCCTCCTACGCGCATGGCTGTAGCAATCCGAAGCTGCGGCAAATATTAGGCCACCTTCATCCGCCATTTTGTTGGCAAATAAAGTCGGGAATTCGAATAGTAGTATGAATTGGAATGAAATTGTTTCGTCTAAATTTTCTCCCTTTTCATTTCTTTAATATTCAACATACAACCATATGTGGCTTGGTGCAAGAAAGGCCGATGTAAATATTCTTGTTGGTTGACAGAATGGGTGGTTTTCTCTTTTGGCAGAACATTACATTGTTACAACTTTTGTGTATTCCACTTTTTCTGGCAAGGTAATAGCTTTTAAAACTTCATATTGTTCCTCGTATTTTGGCCAATACAGTTGTATCAAATTTGAATTATTTAAACCTTCATTAATGACATTGGCCCTTTTTGACAATTCGAAATATAGACCATGGACCTCACAGTCCCAGACGTGACCTGATAAGTCCCTCTTGGTTGTATGAAGGGGTGGACTAGAGTATTATGTTGCCCTTTTATTTAATGTATTAAGAATCAATATATGTCTGAAGTTTTATCAATTATTTGTTTTCATTCAATAAATAAACAGTAACATACGCAATGGCAATGGTTTTGAAAAGAAACAATAGAAATGTTTGTGCAAGAATAGTAGAAAACTCCTATTGGGCTATGTAAAACAGTCAAGTGAACACTTGTCAAATATTTTTCTGATTATAAAAACAAAACATGAATTTAGAATACAATATTTCTTAATAGTAAAGACAATAAGGATGACACTTAGGGGCAAAAATATATAAATCGCAAAGAATGTAATGACTGAACTGATTAATGTTCAACATTGACATAATGTCAATTTAATTTGTATTTTGTCCCTTCTTTAATTTGGTTTAGAAATGCTTCATAGTATATTACGTTGGTTGGATGTATGAATGGTAGATCAGTCATAGACAAGAAATTGCTATACAAGGACCTATGTCAACATTGGCTGCTATACAGGGGCCCACATTTTATTACTATTTCTATGAAGTCTTTTTATATCAGGAGATAAAATCGACTTAACTATGACTTTTCTCACATTGAAAAAAGGAACTTCAAAGTACATATTGGACATACAAACCGTCAATCACTCAAAACTGTGATTGGCCCTTTTTGCACCAAGCCGCAGATAGTACAACTTTGTTATAGTCAGGAATATTAATATCTTTATAGAAATATCTTGAGGTTTTTTAAGGAAATGTGTAAGTGCTATCCCATTCAGTTTTAGCGTTTACTGACAATTTAATATTCAGCACTATTATTACAAGTAATTTCAAATAATACAAGTACTTCAAAATTCAACACTGTCACTACATATAACTACACACCTAGGCATCAAGGAAAATGGAGGTGGATATGCTAATTTTCCAATTATTCCATTTCCTTTTTTGTAGTATACATTTCTTCTCTACCAATTATTTGTAAAAAACAACAATTACTAAACATACACACTGCAATACAAAACATTAAAATAACAAGTTATTGATTTTTAAATAAAATACTTTTTGTTAAATGTTGTCGCACAATTTTTTATGTAATTCATTGGTATGAACTCTAACAGATAGACGGATGGTCGGACAAAGAGACAGACGCATATTGCTGTCAATCGATTTTTCTGTATGAAGGACTCACAAAACATGAATTCTTGTTACACCTAAATTTAGCAACTTATTATTCACTTTTTTATTACCAAGGCCCGTCAAATAGTTTTTGTGTCGAAAATTCGCCGTTTTCGGCGCACGATTACAATACGTTCTCTTACGTCAGTTAGTGCGAGAAAGTAAAATTGGTTGGTGGCAAAACGTCTGTCTGTCCGTCTGTGCCCAACACTAGCGCATAATTTTCGCATAATTAACGCGCGATTTTCGGCGTTCCGCAGATTTTGTCCAAAATTGATGTTCTTTAATCGTTCTGGCTAATGTGACGGAGCCTGGAAATTGAAACCAATGTTTTAATTTCGGGGGAGGGATACTTTACATGAAGCCCCTAGGACATTTTCAAAAAAAAAAAAAGCTCAAAATTGTTTGATTGAATTTTGTTGTTGAATAGCGCGTAGGACCTTTAATAGAATGGTGCAGGTCTCATTTCCGATGGAATCCCTATTTTTTTTTAAAGTTGCATAAGTTAAATTGTTTCGGCGTCTTCCTACAACATCAATAATGAAAAAAGAGTTTTTTTTACCTTTATGAAATGTGTTCCTTAAAGATAGATTTTGAAATAATGTAAAGTACAAGTTTTCGAAAATTTGAATAAGTTACTTTTCGCGTAATTTTGCATGAGAATATGAGCGAGAAAGTACGTGTTTTAGCACCACTAGTTTATGAAATAAAGCACTGTGTTATAAATGAGCTGAATTTCCCGAATTTCAGAAGCTGCTAATAAGTGATGGAGAGTCGCAGAAGTGCTGGCGAGAATGGCTCAGGAGATGGCGCGGACGCCGTCGGCGACGCCTTTCAGCAGGTGGCGCAGGAGTTGGCGCAGCTACAGGAGGCCTTGCGCCAACAGAAGCAGGAGGCGGAGCGCAAGGTCCAGGAGGCCCTGCAGCTGCATAAACAAGAGGTGGAGCGCAAGGTCCAGGAGGCAGAGCGGAAGATCCAGGAGGCCCTGCGCCTGTAGGAGGAGAGGGCGTCGGCGGCGTTGCGGGAGATGGAGCGGAAGCTGCAGGAGAAGGACGACGCCATCCGCGCTCTGCAGCAGCGACTGGAAAGAGACCCAGGAGAGCGTGACGGCCGTGGAGGAGAGACCGACGGTTCCTGAGGGTTCCGGAGGGAAAGATTTGAAGCGTCTGGAGGGCCGTGTGAATGGCGTAGAGGCCTCTATGCAAAGAGCGTTGCACAACTTCTTGCCCCGCGTTGAAACTTTGTTGCGCCAACTGGAGGAGCCCATATCTACACGTGCGTTCCTTGCCACCGCCGCCAGCGCCCGCGAAGCACCGGCGACGGGAGGGGAAGCAGCGGGCGGTGGGGAGGAGCCCCCCTCCTCCACCTCCTCCCCCAGTCCCTCAAGCGCCGGCCACCAGGGCGCAGCAGCAGAGGAAGAAGACGCGAGGCAGCGGGTGGAGCTCCGGATTCGGGAGGTGGAGTTGAGAGTGGAGGAGGCTCAAACCTCTCCCTCCGCTCTGGGAGAGCAGTTGTGTGACGCGGCAGACTACGGAAGACTGCGTGACGTACGGCGCCTCACAGACTCTGGTGCGGACGTCAACAACACTGATAGTATCGGGTATACTCCTCTAATTAATGCGGCTATGAAAGAAAGCGTAGAGGTGGTGTCGCTGCTTTTGCAACGAGGCGCCGATCCCAACGCTGTCAACTGCAGTGGCGATTCCCCGTTGCACTTCGCTGCGATGAGGAACCGCAGCGGTCGGTGCGTGGAGCTGCTGGTGCGCGCAGGCGCCGACGTCAACGCGAGGAATAAACTTGGAAATTCTCCTCTGCACAGGGCGACACACCAGAACAATAAGGAAACAGTGCGACCGCTCCTCGCGGCCGGCGCCAGGAGGGACCTCAAGCTTTGGGACGGCCGTTTCAAACACAAGTCTCCGCTTGAAATTGCGAGGTTTTCTCGTATAAAGGACCTCCTGCGACTGTAGCGCCAGGAGTGATGATGTAGAATTTCTCAGCATTCGGCTGTGCACGGTGACACCGATAAAGCGGGGCGTGCGCTCCTCGCGGCCGGCGTCCGAAAGAACCTCAAGCCCTGAGATGGACGTTGAAAGTTGGGATGGACGTTGGTCACTGCCCTGAGGAAGCCTGCGTCATGTCAGGCGAGACGTCGGCCTCCCAGCCAACGACGCGGCGTCTCCCGGATGGCCGAGAATTTATGAATTCGAGCCGTGGAAGCTTGCGAGTGCGTTGGAAGAATATGACCCGTTTGACATTGCGATTTCTTCTAGTTCAAAGAATCTCCAGTGCACCCAGCCCCAGGAATGAGGATGCGGGACTCCTCAGCACTGTGATGTGCCCTGTGACAGTGACAAAGCGGTGCGTGCGCTCCTCGCGGCCGGCGCCTGAAACAACCTCGAGCCCTGGGATAGACGTTGGAAGAATATGACCCGTTTGACATTGCGTTGTCTTCTAGTTCATGGGATCTCGTGCGTCATAGCCCTAGGAATAAGGATGCGGGACTCCTCAGCACTGTGATGTGCCCTGTGACAGTGACAAAGCGGTGCGTGCGCTCCTCGCGGCCGGCGCCATAAACAACCTCGAGCCCTGGGATAGACGTTGGAAGAATATGACCCGTTTGACATTGCGTTGTCTTCTAGTTCATGGGATCTCGTGCGTCATAGCCCTAGGAATAAGGATGCGGGACTCCTCAGCACTGTGATGTGCCCTGTGACAGTGACAAAGCGGTGCGTGCGCTCCTCGCGGCCGGCGCCTGAAACAACCTCAAGCCCTGGGATGGACGTTGGAAGAACCGAACATCATTAAACCTCGCGTGGGATCCTGACGTAATTTGCAATCTTAACATGGCATTAACGTGGAGCATAGAGTATCTCGTTAATACATGGTTGAGTCAAGGGTATAGCCAAATAATGTGTCGTGGTTTTTCTTTTATGGTGAAATAAATTCCGTTTACACCCACCTAGTATTATGGTTGATTACAAATAGGGAGATATTTCAATCAAACAGATGGATTTTCTGAAAATTTCAATTCATGTCCCAATTTAGTCGTTTTTGCCTTTCTTTCGTACAGAAAAATAATGTTGTGTGTGAATTACATTTATTTACATGGAAACATTGACAAATAAATTTTTCAAAAAAATATCATGCGAATATAATTTTAAATTTTTCATAAATTTGTTTATATTATTCGTAAACATGGTTTTTATATTAAAAGTTGATAAAATGTCTGTCTAGTCATTTTCCGCATCCCAATTTCCATGCCTCTTTATTCTACATGTCTTTTCGCTCCATTTCTCTTTTTTCCACAGCTTTAGTTATTTCCAATGCCCTTCCCGGTCTTTCCCTACCCATTTTCAAACTTTTTGTGGGCGTCTATCTGATTTCAACCTTCTCAAGTGTCCATGCAATTTCAGTTGTGTCATTTTGATTGTCTCATTCATGGTTTTCTGCACTTTAATTTTATTTTTTATTTCATTATTTCTGAGTTTGTCTAACAGAGAAAGTTTGCAACTTTTTATTTTTATATGTAGGTATAGATCGTCATTTTATTAGGTATTACTACTTAACATAGAGGTAATGTCAAAAAAAGTATTCTGGACAATCACGTTTATATTGATTTTATTTCATTAATTATTAAACATGACGTATCAAAGAAATTTTGTCTCCATTACATACTGTAAAATACATATATCGAAAATTAACATTTATTTTTACAAAAGCATTTTTCTACAGGTTATTGACACAAGTTTTTCTGATAATAAAATGCATACAATAAACAATTTTAGCTTTAAGGAAGAATATAAATTATCGGTGCGGTCTGCTAGTGGTGTTGTAGTGCAGATATCTTTAGATTCAATACTCGATTCCGAGTAGGTTGTCATCAACGAAAAATGAAATAATTTCTATCAATGTTAAAATCTATTAAAATTCTGTTATCTTAACATTATTAAATACCTCTTTAATAAATACCTTTACTACGGTAAGAGTTTCTAGGAGTAAGGGTCTTTCCATAGTTCCCTGTACAGGGAGGGGAGTGTTTGAACTCTTGTTGAGAACTTTTCGCTCAATGTGTATGAAGAAAATAAATTCTCGGCTATCGGGGAGACGCCGCGTCGTTGGCTGCGAAGCCGACGTTTCGCCTGACATGTCGCAGGCTTCCTCAGGGCAGTGGGCAGGAATGTTTAAGACAATTTCTCACGTCTCGTGTTGGTTAAAAACGGATTTCTTTAAAAAATTTTAAAAAATTAAATTATTTTCGGGACGTTACTGCAACTAAAATATTAAAAACAAAGCATTTGTTTTGAAAACTAAAGATAGAATTACCATTCTCTTAACTTCATTTCCTAAAATAACTCAATAAGCAACACTATTTATTCAAAACAAAAAACAGCAAAAAAAAGTAAATAATTTAACGAAATACGCAAATAAGTCCTTCAAGCCAAATATGTTAACTTACTATAACGAAAACGTAATACGATTTGTTATTAGTTATTACTCTTTATATACTCCCATAATAATAATGATAATAATAATAATAATAATAATAATAATAATAATAATAATAATACGACCATTGAAATAACTTTTTATTTCAAATTATCAGATGGGCGAGTTTTGTCACCCAGTTACGCCTACGATTATAACTGTTTCGGAAACGATAATTCCAATAACTGTGTACAAATCAAGATATATGAATAAATGTAAGAAGATTACAGAGCTGAGGAAAACGCGTTTAAATTTCACATATAAGGGTTTCTTGTTTTTTTAGCATTTATCCTGTGTATAGTGGATTTAGTAACGCTTGTTTAAGCAGACGCCCGTGTCAATGATTGGGGAATGTTATGAAGTAATGAATGTGTCTCTCTTTCAATTTCGTACATCTTCGCAGCTGTGGCTATTATTTTTATTTTTCCTCTAGGAAATGTCCTACGCACTTGTTTGGGAAGAGTTCGAGGTAGCTCCTGTCGGAACTCTGCCATTTTCACTATTAATTATTTTAAATTCTAAACTCCACGAACTAAAACAATCCACTGTCTAATGCGGTGTGAAGCGCACTGCAAATGGTTCTAATTTTCCCGCTCCGTATATTTGTAATGTCGACAGTGGTTACTGCGATTCACGGTATTAGACTGTTTCTAGTAGCAGAGAGGGGGAAGTTAGCTCAGGGGTCGTGAAAACAGCAGAAAAGGTGGGGATATAATATTACTAACGGATATAATAATACTAACGATGGTATTTAGTCCATATCCCACAAAGATTTTCTCATTTGAAAATATGTGGAAAATGCAATATAAAAGTAATATTGTTCGTAATGTTCTCCAGTTCTTTTTTTTCCAATTATCGTTTTGAGTGACGGAAAATCAAAGTAATATAATTTGACCTTCGAGCATACATTTACGAATGTGACGTTAGTGTGTTAACGCTTGAACCGCTTGCAGTGTTGCTATATCCGCGGAATTCCCGCAGTTTTCAACGGATTTTGAACTCGTACGGGGGAAAAAAAATTAGTTTCGCGGACAGCGGAATAAACGGCGGGAATCAATAAAGTTAGTTAAGCAGTAAAACTAGTAAAGCATCAGTTTCCGTTAACCTTTATTAATACGTTGTTTTGCACAGATGTATAGTTTTAAAATGTCTAAATCCATTTTATACTAGCAAGAATAAATAATATAATTCTTATATAATAAATTATATAATACCTGAAATCAATTGTAATTATTGTGCAAATATACACCCAAGTAATGAATTCTATATTATACCAAAGAGAGAACAAAAGGGAGACACAGGAGCGAACTCATTATTCCAGTCCTCTTAGAGGACTATATATATATATATATATATATATATATATATATATATATATATTGTAAACAAACCTAATGTGAGACACTAAACTAGCCCCACGTTGGGACCAGCCAAATGTAAACAAACCTAACGTGATCGGGGGAGGGCGCCAGGTTCAGCTCCTGAAATGTAACTGAATGGAAGAGTTGGGAGGTCAAGAATGAGCATTGAGTCATTTGTGACGAACAACTGTTTATTCCTGGCACCAAAAGCTGCCAGGGAAATTACAATGTCGCAATGGGCGACGCAAGTTTTTCACTAACACTACTCTGTGACTTGGTTACCTTAATTACAAGTGGTTAATTCTGCTGGGCCTGAGCGCGGCCACTTGCAGTTTTTCGCCGTTACAATTGTTCAGTGAGACGGCATCGTCTCATAGTTTTCACCAATGGCTGCTGGTCTTCGTGGGCGGGCCGAGGCGGCAGCCTCGGACAGAGGCGGCGGCGGCTTCGGGTTGCTGACCTTCTGCGGCGCGGCTTCGCACGGCAGGTAGCGGCGCGTCGGTCGCCGGCTCGAGCAAGCTCAGAGGGGCGAGTGTCCACGGGCGCTGACGTAACGGAGAGGGCTGTCACTTAGCCCGGGACGGTAGACGGCAAGGCTGGCGGGCCGATGCGGGAACGGCGCGGGGTCCGGTAGGCTCCCGCCCGAGTTTTCTCCGCAACAAGTCTACGAGTCGCGTCCTGACTAATTCGGCTTTGGGAAAGTCTTTTCCCAAACTCGCGTCCCGATCGTGAATAACTGAATAATTAAGCACATTTATCTACCAAGAAGTATCTTGGAATTCTCTCGTAGTAACAAAAGTTTAGAAGTAGTCTCGAAAATCTTAGCAGAAGTGTCTCGAAGAAATCTTAGAAGTGAAGTTCTCAAGTAACAAAAATTTCGAAGTCTCTCTCGAAGAAATTTTACAAGGTGAAGTCTCCGAAGAAATTTTACAAGTCAACTCTCGAAGAAATTTTACAAGTCAACAACCTCATTCCCACTGTGCATCACGTTTATAAAAGAGCTACCTTTCCCCTTCCCAAAATGTTCCTGACACCAAATTTCTCCCTTCCCTCATGGCGAAGCTTCCCATTGGCCGAGGGTGGCTGCGTCGCAGAATTCTGATTAACCAATCTCGTGTCGATTTTTCTGTATTTTTCCGTAAATGTTCTCTGTCTGTCGTTGGCTTCTCTCTCTCGCTCGCTTCCTTTTGTCAGTTACTCCGGGAGCTGATCGCAGCTGTCTGGACACGTGCGCGCGTAAAAGCGCATTTCACGGATTCCCGACGGCCGGCATGGGCTAATCGACTGCCTACTGTATTTAGAGAGAAACAGCTCCTGCGAGACTTCTGCCCAGACGCGTGCCACTTGCAGCAAGCATTGTTTGGAAGGGGGTCGGGTGAGGCCGAGAAAGATTCTCGCTTACGACGTGTCGTAAATGCGTCGTCGTCTTTAATTGACACCCGGCCAACCCTTCCTTTGGGGATCGGCGCGCCCCGGTCGCGCGGCAGCAGAAAGAACGCGAGGGTGCCCTTTGTTCGACCGGGCTCCGGCCTGGGCCCTTATGTCTATTTATGAGGGGGCAATAAAACGGGGTTGCCTCTGAGAAGGGGGGTGAGTGCGTTCGGGGCGGGCCCGATGCGGAACTAAAGAAACCCGTCGCGGTGGCGTCGCTTGACCCACTTCTTTCTCGACGCGAGCTATTTCCAGCAGTAGGAATTATTGGTTATTGGCGATGCCATAATAAAATTATATTTAATTAATCGGTGACGCCACATTAGCATCCCCCTCCCACTAGATTGATAATTCGAGTTTCTTTGTTAATTTCTAATAAAGGGCGAGAATTCTCAATCGTCGAAAAAACAATAACAGTGGTGTCACCTAAGATAAAGAAATGCTTAATTTAATTTTTAATTGGAGGCTTAAGATACTGCGCCTCTCTGTCTACATTACTAATTTTCTATAATTAAAATCCTTACTATTACGGTGCTAATTTCTAATCGTGACAACTAGTGTCGTATGAGTCGCAGGTTCTGGCGAATTGTGGGCAGAGTTCTCTGAAACATGTTCTTTTACTTATTCTTTGAAACTAAAATCGTAAATTGCAAAAGTCGTCAACCTGTCATAACTAAATTCAATCAATTTTCTGTCGTCCGGATGGGTGATTATCTGCCTGTGCAAGTTAAGAAAATCTAGTGCCGTAAATATTTTTGTTATGTTAATTCAATTAAGTTTTCTATAATCTCATCTACATTTTGCGGCGCCTCGTTCTCAGGTACAGTGGCTTCGGTGATGTGCCTCGCATCTAGGCAAATTCTGACTCCCGTCTTTCTTTTTAACTACAACAATAGGATTTAAATACACCGTAACACTTCTCTCTCTTATTCCCTCATTAATCATTCCCCCAGTAGTTTCATTAACTTGTCCCCTAAGTGATTACTGTACAGGATAATTATGGATCGGCAAGGGGTATCGTCAGTGACGTTAATCCGAAAAAAATTTTTTTAATAAGATGAGTTGGACGTGCGAACACATTCGAAAATTAAAAAAGCAACCGTTCTAGCTAGGAGCGCTCGTGGTCAATAAAGTCATTTTTTTGCTCTCACTGGGCTTATGACCCCACTCACGTCATCCCCCCGACTCCAGGACGCACACAGTATACTTGGTTCTAATTCGCCGTCAACGTCATCCGTAATTGCAATTTCCTTACCCCCACCAAAACTCATAATATCTCTGGAAAAGTCAATCACCCCATCATTTTCTTTTAAGAAATCAACCCCCAAAATTAAATCGTGTTTTAAATCCTCAACAACTAGACAAGGGACGTCAAATAAGTGCTCTTGTACCTGAAACGAGATAAGGGCCTGTTTATTAATAGGCTTACTTCGTTTATTTCCTACCCCGATAACATAACACTTAGCAGTGGGCAGTGTCGGCACGGGCTCACGTTCACTTACAAGGCGGGACAATAATTTTAGTGAAACGGCACTGATTTCACTACCTGTGTCGACCAATGCACGGACAGGAATTCTATTTAACTTAAATTCTAAAACAGGGCATTTCCGGACACGCTCTTTGACTTGATTAGCCTCCCCATTGCCAAAATCGTGGAAGGCGTAATCTACAGATATCGTTTCATCGAATGGTATCTCTGCCACAATTCGTTTGGGACCCAGATACCCAGAGGACCCAAACGTTCTAGTTTGTCGAATTTGTTCTTACGTTGTTATTGCTACTAGTACTGGGGCCGTTTCTCTCTGTCGAGTTTTCCGGTCTCCCCACGGGCGGTTCTGAAGGCGGTCGCCTCTCATTATTAACTTGCCATGCTTGTCCCATCTACCTTCCAAAATTTTCTTTTCGAACTCGTAGCGGGCTTGGTCCCCCCAAAATTTGTCCACGAATCGATGTCGGAACTCCTCATAACTGCTCGTGAACGGAGTGAGTGCTGTCAACCAGTGGGCGGCGTTATCACGTAGTAACTCCTGCATGAACCTGGGTTTGAGCGAGGAGGGAACCGATTTGGTTAGAGCCATATAATTTCCGGCTCGATCTAAGAAAATTTTGGGGTTCTCGTCCGGAGATCCCGAAAAACAAAGGTTTTGTGGGAGCGCCCACGAAAATCGCAAGCCTGCCTCAGCCGTGGGAGAGCTTCCTACGCTGTTTTCTCCGTCCCAATCTAAAGCCTCTTGCACTGAAATTTTGACATTCCGGTCTATTTCTTCCCTAATTTTAGATTTGTTTCCCCTCACGTATTCCTCTTGCGCATTTCCCATAGAATTTACTTTTTCCTGTGTTTGACTAACTTCCGAGCTTAATTTCTTATCAATCTTATTGACGTTTTCATTGAGCTCTTTTTTTGTTTCCTGAGTACTCCCTTTTAATTCTCTAAAATGTTCTTCCTGTATTTCCCTATCTTCATCCCGTTGCGCCTCCCGAGTTTTCCTATCTTTTTCCCTTTGCGCCTCCCGAGTTTTCCTATCTTCTTCCCTTTGCTCCCTAAGAATTTTCTTATCTTTTTCCCATTGAATTTTCCAATCTTCTTCCCATTGCGCCGCCTGAATTTGCATAAATTTTCGAATTTCCGCCATAATAGTTTGACTGTCGCCCTGCGCCGGTGGGTCACTCGAACTGTCTGAGCCTGCTAGATCGACACCTGATTCGTCGAGCATTTTTACTGAGTTCTTTTGTTCACTTTGTTTACTATTAGACCGCACACGCAAACACCGACACACGCAACACAGTACAAAAACAATAAACACAAAAACACAAAACAACAAATACATCAGAGTACACAAATTATTGACCCTCCTACAACTTTCTTCCATCCATTTATTGCGGTAACTTGTGATTTAAGCTGTCGCAATAGAGTTTTATGAAGGAGCCGAACCAAAAAAAGTTAATAACAAAATATTTCATGAGCAATCTGACTTCCTAATCTCGGGGTCGCATACTGGGGTATTTAACAATACAAATCGAGCCCCACTTGGGAAAGCCAAATGTAAACAAACCTAATGTGAGACACTAAACTAGCCCCACGTTGGGACCAGCCAAATGTAAACAAACCTAACGTGATCGGGGGAGGGCGCCAGGTTCAGCTCCTGAAATGTAACTGAATGGAAGAATTGGGAGGTCAAGAATGAGCATTGAGTCATTTGTGACGAACAACTGTTTATTCCTGGCACCAAAAGCTGCCAGGGAAATTACAATGTCGCAATGGGCGACGCAAGTTTTTCACTAACACTACTCTGTGACTTGGTTACCTTAATTACAAGTGGTTAATTCTGCTGGGCCTGAGCGCGGCCACTTGCAGTTTTTCGCCGTTACAATTGTTCAGTGAGACGGCATCGTCTCATAGTTTTCACCAATGGCTGCTGGTCTTCGTGGGCGGGCCGAGGCGGCAGCCTCGGACAGAGGCGGCGGCGGCTTCGGGTTGCTGACCTTCTGCGGCGCGGCTTCGCACGGCAGGTAGCGGCGCGTCGGTCGCCGGCTCGAGCAAGCTCAGAGGGGCGAGTGTCCACGGGCGCTGACGTAACGGAGAGGGCTGTCACTTAGCCCGGGACGGTAGACGGCAAGGCTGGCGGGCCGATGCGGGAACGGCGCGGGGTCCGGTAGGCTCCCGCCCGAGTTTTCTCCGCAACAAGTCTACGAGTCGCGTCCTGACTAATTCGGCTTTGGGAAAGTCTTTTCCCAAACTCGCGTCCCGATCGTGAATAACTGAATAATTAAGCACATTTATCTACCAAGAAGTATCTTGGAATTCTCTCGTAGTAACAAAAGTTTAGAAGTAGTCTCGAAAATCTTAGCAGAAGTGTCTCGAAGAAATCTTAGAAGTGAAGTTCTCAAGTAACAAAAATTTCGAAGTCTCTCTCGAAGAAATTTTACAAGGTGAAGTCTCCGAAGAAATTTTACAAGTCAACTCTCGAAGAAATTTTACAAGTCAACAACCTCATTCCCACTGTGCATCACGTTTATAAAAGAGCTACCTTTCCCCTTCCCAAAATGTTCCTGACACCAAATTTCTCCCTTCCCTCATGGCGAAGCTACCCATTGGCCGAGGGTGGCTGCGTCGCAGAATTCTGATTAACCAATCTCGTGTCGATTTTTCTGTATTTTTCCGTAAATGTTCTCTGTCTGTCGTTGGCTTCTCTCTCTCGCTCGCTTCCTTTTGTCAGTTACTCCGGGAGCTGATCGCAGCTGTCTGGACACGTGCGCGCGTAAAAGCGCATTTCACGGATTCCCGACGGCCGGCATGGGCTAATCGACTGCCTACTGTATTTAGAGAGAAACAGCTCCTGCGAGACTTCTGCCCAGACGCGTGCCACTTGCAGCAAGCATTGTTTGGAAGGGGGTCGGGTGAGGCCGAGAAAGATTCTCGCTTACGACGTGTCGTAAATGCGTCGTCGTCTTTAATTGACACCCGGCCAACCCTTCCTTTGGGGATCGGCGCGCCCCGGTCGCGCGGCAGCAGAAAGAACGCGAGGGTGCCCTTTGTTCGACCGGGCTCCGGCCTGGGCCCTTATGTCTATTTATGAGGGGGCAATAAAACGGGGTTGCCTCTGAGAAGGGGGGTGAGTGCGTTCGGGGCGGGCCCGATGCGGAACTAAAGAAACCCGTCGCGGTGGCGTCGCTTGACCCACTTCTTTCTCGACGCGAGCTATTTCCAGCAGTAGGAATTATTGGTTATTGGCGTTGCCATAATAAAATTATATTTAATTAATCGGCGACGCCACAATATATATATATATATATATATATATATATATATATATATATATATATATATATATATATATATATATATATATATATATATACTAGCGGACCCGACAGACTTCGTTCTGTCCAAAAGATTTGTAATGTGACAGTTTTTTGTTCCTACATATTTAATAGTCTGGGCAAAAAATCTCCTTAACAGAACCGTCACCCTGGTGATAAGGCGTTGTGAATAAGAAATATAATTAAATAAAACATATATAAGCATTTAAAAGTAAGTAATCGCTTTATTGTTAAACATGTGAATCATAATTATTAACCAAAAACAGTTTTATTTTCATTGTAGTGCTTTGTGATATACAATGTTTTTTTGTTTGATTACCTGGCGCATAGACAAACAAATCTCATGGTTTTCCAACACGGGAACAGCCAACATACAATTGACCATGTGAGAAACATCGGTTTTCCAGATTAATACCACAAACACTTAATGGTTGCCCCTTGGACTTGTTTATGGTCATAGCAAAAGCAAGCCGAATTGGAAACTGTAGTCGTTTAAAATTAAACGGCACATCAGTCGGAATCATTGGGATGCGCGGTATGAGAACGTCTTCTCCTTTATACTTTCCTTTCAGTATAGTTGCTTCTATCACATTGTTTAGTAATTTTTTTATCGCTAACCGTGTGCCGTTGCAAAGACGTGGTTGGTTGATATTTCGCAACATTATAACTACCGATCCAACCTTTAATTGAATATTGTGAGGTGGCAATCCTGGGAAATCCAGCGAGTTTAAAAATTCTGGTGGATAGTTCACTACATCATCTTGGTTAGTAGCCAAATCAAATGATTTATATACCCTCGATTCGTATGTAATTTGTTCTTGAATTTTTAAATTTAATTCATTTACATCTATGTTTTTTCCAGCCAATATAGCTCGTTCGCTCAACCAATCACGGTTTCTGTAATTTTGACAAACATCTGGAAACACCTTCTGAATAAGTTCATCTTTTGATCGAGTTAACTGACAAAAACTTTGAGGAAAGTTAATGCAGCCAGTCAACATGTCTATAGGAAATTTGCCATTACCAATGTCAATGAGTTGTTTAGAGAATATGTTTCCAGATTGGTCATTTTGCAACTCGACACGCATATTCTTGCTTAAATGAAGTACTTTGACATGTTTCCACAAATTGGAGGACTTTAGAGATGCATTGAGTTCATCAGCTGGTGTTGATCGTGGAATCACTGGCAATGTTTGATGAAAATCTCCTGCTAATAAAATCATTGCACCACCAAATTGGTTATGCTTGCTCCGTAGATCTTTTAAGGTTCTGTCTAAAGCCTCCAAAGATGTTTTATGTGCCATCGTGAATTCATCCCAAATAATTAATTTACATTGCTGCAAGACCTTTGCCATTGCAGAGTTCTTCGAAATGTTGCAGGTCGGAGTTTCATTGCTCTGCATATTTAATGGCAATTTTAATGCTGAATGGGCTGTTCGACCACCTTCAAGCAAAATTGCTGCGATTCCCGACGAAGCGAGTGCAAGTGCAATTTTATTTTGTGAGCGAAACGTTGCTAATATTAATGAAATAAAAAAGTTTTTCCTGTACCACCAGGTGCATCTAAGAAGTAAATCCCTCCAGTTTCATCATTTGTTACTTTCATAAGAGTATCAAATACATACTTTCGTTGTTCATTCAACAGTGCAAGATTTGTTTGAATTAATTCTTTCAAAGTGTTGAGATCATACAGTTTTTCTCGATTCAACTCTTGGTTAAAAGCATCATGCATTGGACGATTGGGCGCGGCCAGGCCTAATTGAATTAATAGTTTGTTTGACATCATCAAGCACATGTCCTCAATTGAAATCAATACTTCATTGTAAATTTCTTCACTGATTTGTATATTTGGATTTCCCATTGTATTTCGTATTTGATACAAAATATCATCACACATATAATCTTTGTACTTGATCCACAAATCAATTTGGTTTGATGGGAAGCATGTAGATATGATTATAGAAAACAATGTTCGTATTTGATGAGCGTTTGATGATATTACAGCATCAATGAGAGTTTGATCCCAATGAGCGTCATTTTCTAGCTATTGCAGCCGTTGACAGGCTTCTCTGTAAGATCCACACAATTCACCATCAACAGTTCGTAAATGTTGGAATGATGTTGGGCCACGTACATTGACTAATAGCAGTCGTAAATAAAATATTCATCATTGCTTGGATGTACTGAATAAATTCTACCAATGGCATCGGTGGAATACACATCTGGGTATCCTGGAACTTGTATTCCTTGTTTCCGTCGTATAAATCTCCTTGAGGATTGATTCCAAGTATATTTTGGCATTTCAGAATATAGCAATGTTTGTTCGAAATCATCGTTTTGGCATGTCTCAAAAAAACTGGTTAATGTAGGAGATGGTGGCTGAGCAGCTCTTTGTACTGCGTTCTGTGCTGTAAAATACACTCTTTGTCCATTTTCGAAATGCACAGCTAAGTGAACAACAGAAGGGTGTCTCTAGTGAATAGGAAAAGAAAATATTCGCCATACTGCTTCATTACTACTAACATTGCGGCCCATTTTGTATTGGGTAACTTCATCATTAGAATTCTCTGCACCAATTCCAATCACAGCCATATCACTCCCTTTGGTTACATAGTTGCAAATTTATTTAATAGATTTCACTGATTGGCAAGATTCAACGTTGATGTGTGCTTTAAAGATATGTGATAAAATAGGCGAATATGGAACAATCCAACGATTATCTATTACAATATCTTGTTGATTTAATTTGGCAATTGTTGATCATCCATTGTCTACTGTCGATCGTCGATGATACAGTGGATAACCGTCATTACCAGTAATTGTTTCCGATATTAATGTCCGTGGATATCGTTTTGAACATTTACCATCCATCATACATGGTGCCATATCTTTTTGATAACTACTTCATGCAATCCAGGATCTACTTGTACATCAGGGATTTCAGCTGATATCACTACATCAACTTCATATGGCCTTATCTTTTCAACCAACCAAATCAAAATGTGTGCATGTGGCTATCCTCGTTTCTGCCACTCCACAGAATACATCCAGCAGCGTGTCTCACCAAACACATAATGTTTTACGATGATATCCATTAAAGATTTCAATTTTTGTCTAAAGACTCTGGCTTTAATTTCATGACGATCAATGGGTGATTGCTCAGGGAATAACTCTTGCTTGATTTCTATCCAGTGCGGATTGCATGTAAATGTGATGAACAAATCTGCTGTACCGTAATGACGAACATACGACATGGCATCTTGAGCATATTCGTGCATATGTCGAGGGCTTCAGATGTATGTTGCTGGAAGAATAGTCATCCGACCAACATTCTGTGCATTTCCATCAGTATTAATCGCATCTCGAAGGTGAATATTCTCTTCAGATCGGAGTTTGGTCAGATTCAATCTGATGAATGTTAATCTCTCCGTTTCAATTTTAACATACATGTCAACAATATATTGGTGATATATTCGCGGACATTTCAATATGTGTATGTCTTCATTTTCCCGAATCATTAGGCGGTATGAATAATAGTTCATTGATCTGACTTTTTTGTTAGTTTCAGAATCTGTAAATATATTTTGTTTTAATAACATTGAAATATAAAATTAAAATACATAATATAGTGACTGAGATATAACTAATATTTTAATTACCTGTAATGGGATTTATCATTTTTATTGAGAAATCATAGCCATCTTCACCTTGCCAAAATATAATGGGATATTGCAGTGCATCATATGAGCGGTGTGTTTCCTTAATACGTTGTAGTTGATCATTCCGACGATGTAATACAATATCACGGGATTCCAAGTTTTCTCCAACTACAACGATAGCAACTTCATCAATAGTTGGTGCATTAAAACGTCTTGCATGTTGTTCAGGCAGCGAAATAGCTGAATGAATGTTTGGGAGAGCATAGCATTGTCGATGAAAATTAAAATGACAATGGAAAATCGCCTCTTCTGTCGCAGTAGTTCTTTCGTCAGACAAGAATGTTCTGGAAAATAAATGACACACAATTTACAAGTATTGTTACTTGGTGAAAGAAACAAGAGTATTAAAGTGGTCACAGTTACCTCTGCTCAAAAGAAAAGTGTCCTTTCCTTACTAATTCCGTGCCTTTAGCTATTTGTTTCTATTAGATACAGTGCCTGGCACGCTCTGGGTCGAATCCTGAAGACTTTCCAAAATGCTTTTTACGAAGCTTTCCGCACTTCTTGTCGTGACAAGGCGATCAGCCGTCTGATATAGAAATTCTCAGCATTTCGACCGGCCGAATTTACGCGGGAATGGAGAGTTTTTCCCCAGGAGCTGGTGCGATCTTTCGGTGACGCTCCGCACTAATAGAACAAGTTGAAATCGAATTCAAGGAACTTGCACGAAGAAATGAATGTTTGGAACCCCAGAGAAGAAATTCTCGCGGTTTTTTGGAGAAAATTAAGACTATCTCTTAGGCGCCAAGTTTAAAATGCATGGTCTTTTCCTTTGAAACGCCTTCAAGGAACATCAAACGCCCTGTTACAGAAGACAAGGCGCCAAATTCGAAGTAATTTGGCCGGCAATGTGTCAACACATGTTGACCCGCAGGTGTTTTATCAACTCTGATTACAATTTTGTGATTATCTGATGGCATCAGATCCAGGGCAGTTTTAAACAATATAATCAATTGATTGTGTTCATGAAATAAAGTTTGTAATTGTTCTACAATAGACCTCTTTACTAAATTGTTATGTGCACAACGCAGATTAGTTTCTTGTGATGAATTGCCCATAAAATAAATTTGCAGGAATTTGTAGTTGCTATCTGACACTGGTAACAGTGAACCTGCTCTGTGATATATTTGGCCTTGTATCTGTAAATTTAAAAAAATGTTATGTTTGTACCAAACACTATAAAATAAAATAAAATAAATAAGCAATGTGGGGTATAAATTTATGGATTGTCAGTGATCAAACTTAAATAATATTTGTTCTTTAAAATTATATCTGTCTCCAATTAGTTGTAACTAATATCTATCATCAAATATATTGGGTTTCAAAATAATAAAAGTGTCGCTAAAACTGAATCACCAAATAATATGGGGACTAAGTGATGATTATGATCTTAATGATTAAGACATTGAAGATTAGTAACACATCTTAACTTAGGTGACAGAACGTAAAATAATTATGTTTAACTGCTATAATACATACCTTGAATGTTGGCATAAAATTTTCCCGAACTACGTTTGTTGACCCAAATGAAGTCATTGGAAATCAATTGTTATATTGTTGGATATTTGTCAAAAAGTGTATGGAATCTGTTCCTATTCCTGAAACCAATGAGTACAATGGCTCTGGTGGTGGTTCCAATGGTATCAATTTCACTTTACCATTTGCGCAACACAATCCATTAGCTTCGTTTTTAAATTTCAATGCCTTACGATATGAGCAAACCGAGTTCATAGAACCAATAACAACACATTGGTAGTTACTGTAGTCAATTGACACATCGTAACTGAAAGCAGCTCGATTCAAACTTGCGCGATTATTAGTTGAATGTAGCGCTCGCGCTTCACGCGTTCGTGATATCCGAATTCTTTCACGTTCATTTCGGTCGTCACGTTCTTGTGCAGCATGATTAGATCGGTAATTAGCTTGCTTTGTAGCATTTCGGGTTCTTCTACCTAAATTGCTTCGTTTAATAGGAGCCATATCTATATTATAATAGTTTCGGAACGCGACATTAAATCCTCCAACCATGTATTCTGTGCTCCAACGCACACACGCACACTGTTTTGATAGATATGATTGAATTTGAACTTTGTATAACGGTAATAAAGTGCACATTGACTCTTTGACGTTACGAACATACCTACAACAATGAGTGCTTTAGCTAGTGTGAGATAGTGAGAGATAGATAGAGATAGCTAGAGTGATAAAGCTCAAATTGACTCTACGTTTTAGTTAGAAAACGTTTGTATGGGAAAAAGAAAAAGGCTGTTTTTAGGGTTTTTCCGGCAATTATTCAAATTTTTCTCGACGTAAAAACCATCCTTGGACTTCAACGAACATTTAAAAAAAAGAATTGCCCAAATTGGTCCAGGCGTTGTTGAGTTATGCGGTTACCAACACATTTTGCGATTCATTTTTATATTATAGAATATATATATATATATATATATATATATATATATATATATATATATATATTCTAACAGCCCCACCTAACACACACGAACTTGTACCTTCTTGACACAGCCGCATGCACTGTAAGCGGGTTGCTAAGATATTATGCTCGTAATGCGAGCTTAGAATCTCGGGAAGCAGGATCTTTAGGGTACGAGAAAGGTTTGAACCCTTGACACAATGAAAATCACACAAATTGCACATAAACGAGCATACAATTTACCCAAAAAAACTTTGTGGCATGAATTAATGACAAAGACAAAATCAAGAATAGAATCACACTTTACAAAATAATAAAAAAACACAAATAGAAACGTTCACAGCTCATTGAATGAATAAACACATAATTTTCTTCAATACTAATGCTCTGAAAACAATTACTCTGACCTACAGTCGGGAATTCCCTTTGAAAATTATTTATGTCTAACTTTAAACTATCCTAGTTACATTTGTACATGAAGCCATATTCAGTTTACAATCTCTTGCTTCTTTTAAAAAAATAATATTACACTCGAAGAACAAAATGTGGCAAGTGCATTACTCTCAACTATAATTTAATTGTAACTGCTAACAGCAGAATAATAATTGTTCCAATAAAAAGTTTAAGGCAGGCAATAATGCATCAGAATCTCCTCCTGCAATGCTACGATTTGATATCACCCGTGTCCTCGATTTCCTTCACTTTCCTCTACTAGTCCTTTTCCCTGCCGACGCGAACTTGACCTAATTTTCGATGGATTTGAATGTTACCTCGAAAATTGCCGTTTCCTGCCTGGAAGGTCACACGCTGGCGGCTGCACCGAAGGTTGCTGAATTCCGGCGTCTGCGTCGTACGCCGTCCTCTTGCGCCCTCTTCTTCCGTTCTTGCGGTCGTCCTCTTCTTCTCCCTCGTCTTCTTCTTCCTTCGCCTTTCCTAATCGGCCTCTTCTCCCTCGGCGGCTACCGGCAACTCCGACTACGCCCTCGATGTGGACCAATGTCTCTCGCACTTTCGTGAATTCTAGTGAAAGTTCCTCGCGCGCTGCTACTTTTACTTGTTAAATAATAACTTCCAATGTTTTCGCACAACGGTTCACTTTACTTCCCGTGATGCTAACTGAGGAAATACTTTCCTAAATATTCAAATCTCGCGGACTTCTAACTAGGACGTCTGTTTGACGCCGAACACTCCTATCTAACAGTTGTTGCGGCTGCAAACAATGTCTACGCTGCCGTTGACGAGCGGTGATGCAAATGCTGCTTACCCGGCGACAATCTGAAGAGCTGCTGTCTCGGCGCGAGGTGGCGAGGAAAGAGCTGTTGACTCGATGCGTGATGGCCAGGAAAGAGAGCTTCCGCACGCGTGTCAGCCTATTTATTGGCGTTGCCTTGGGGAAATTCTCCGTGGCGGGGGTAATTTCTCCTCCTTCAACCCTTCACCAAGAAACACGTTGCTTGCGTATGTGTTGACTAGTACGAGCAACGGATACCAGGCTGCGCGTTTTGATACTCTGGTTTTCGGCTGCTCTTCTCGCTGTCTGTGGATGTTCATGCCGACGAAACGGTGGTGTTATGGGGTTGTATAATCCCATAACGCCACAATATATATATATATATATATATATATATATATATATATATATATATATATATATATATATATATGCAACATTTCGTATCAAAGGCTGAATTTTGAGATATACAATAACAATTTGAAATAAATGTTAAAAACGAATAATTATACAGGTAAGTTTTACATACAAATTTGTTTTACATATCTCTATGACATAAAATAATTAATCATAATTCTTTGTTTCGAAATAACTGAAGTTGAACTTTATTGAACGAAACAACATTTTAAGAAATTGCGAATTGTGTAATTCGTATATAAAAACGAATTAATAGAAAGGAATGTTAAAACACTCAAGCTCGTCTATTATTTGGACTAAAGTATTGTCCTCATTTATTTGCTTATTATATTTCGCATTTGAACTTATAAGCCTAAGAACTTCATCTGGAAATCGAAAATTATTACAACATTTTCCATGCCGTTTTAAACTAAATCGAATGTTTAAAACAGCATTCACCATTTCGGTTTCCATACTATTTCTTAGCTTACTTTTCACGATGTTCAGTTGACTGAAAACGCGCTCTATTTCGGCATTGGAATATGGAAGAACAAGAACTTGTAGGGCAAAGTCAACCAATTCTTTAAAGGGATTTTGGCCTGATGCATCCCGATATTGATTGACTTCAGTCCAAAAATTGATTGTGTTTTTCAATTCACGCCATTCAATTAGATGTATTTTTGAAAATTGAAATTCAATTAAAAATATTCTTATGTCTACTAAAATAATACTTTTTAAATATTAGTTTCATAATTTAATATGATAGAATATTAACGCGGATGTAGAAAAAATACTAAAGTATATTACTGCAATAATATTAAAATATTGTTCTTATAGAGACTTCAATTTGCAGGCTGAATATTTCTTTATTTATTCACAAACTATTACGCTTAGCATTTCAAAAACTGTACAAAGAAATATTGCATATTTAAAGAGAACGCGGATAATATTTTCTCCACGTTTGATTGGATATTTGGTGGAGAATCTCCGGCCGCTAGCCAATGAGAAAGGCACCACGCGCCTAGTTGAGGGTTAAGGTCAGGGGCTCCTAGCTTCATAGGGCTGGGCCTGGCATGCGTTTTCCGTAAAGATTAGTTGGGATTCCTCCTGTCGGGGGGCCCTGCAGTCGCAGTGTTAGAAAGAGAAAGAGAATTCGAATGACACGAATGCGACCGAGAAGAAACGAGTGTTACCGAAGACATCGATGTCCGCGGAGGACGAGTAGGACAAAGATGTTTTGAAGGACAAAGGCTTTCTTACTTTGCTGTTTCCTTTTGTGACCGGTTTTGTCCTTGACGATCTGTGACCTCGGCGAACACTTTTTCAAATCAATTTTTTTGTAAGAGGTAAGACTTCGGTGTTATTATTAAATCATTAATGTTATTATTAAATTATTTATGTTATTAAATCATTATTAAAGCCTAATTCATACGAAAATTTGTCAATTTATTATATAATGTAAGCAAGATGTCTTGTGTTGGTTTCCAGATGTCTACCTGTTGCGTGTGTCACGTAACATTTAAATCGTTAGAAAAACGATTGGAAGGAATCTCGTTCCACAGATTCCCTTCCGAAAAGACAAGGCCCTTTGTCCTGCAAAAATGGAGGGAATTTGCAGGAATCCCAGATGGCGAAAGGATCCGTGACAGGCGCATTTGCAGTGCGCATTTCAGGGCTGAGGATTTCATTGCTGTTGCCCCCAAAAGGAGACTGCGATGTGGTGCAGTTCCGTGTTTACGTGAGTATATTTTCATTTAACCTTTTAAAAATACAGATAATCACAGGTTACGAAATGAAAAAAAATGTAGTCTTTTGGATGTACTCCAAATCGCTGCCAATCATATTCGTGCTTTTGAACCACATCAACATTTGGTTTGAATTCTTTCACTGAGATAATATTAAAATGTTGATTTATTTTATAGGAGATTCTGCAAGATTGGCTACAGCAATGGAATCCATTACATCAGTCCCACAAATATCAGGTAACCTTATTTGAAGTGAGATATATGTTTTTTATATTTTTTTTAAAATAAAAATTAATTTTTATTCTCACTGTGCAACAGCTCTTGCTGATCCGCCTGTGCCTGTCTCGGAAGGTGAGGAAGAGATTGTAGCATCCAGTACATCAGGGAAATGGGCCACTTCTCCCTCACCTGAAGTCACAACGCCATCTGGGAAATGGCAAGTGCGTGATCCTCAGACAGAACCATCAACCCCAAGCTCTCAGTCTCACTTACAAAGTGGTGGGATTCTTAAATCCATTGGTGCAACTCGTGTGAAGAATCTCACCCCTCGTAAGCGTCTGATGTATCGTGACCTTCAGGAGCGCAAATCGAAAATCAAACATCTGCAAGAGCGTGTGAAGTTCCTTCAGAACAAAGTACTGTCTATGCGCAGGAGACCGAAGGAATGGAACAGCCTTGCAGATGAAATTGGGGAACATATTTCGCCCCTGTTTTATAACCTCCTGAAGGCTCAGCTCAGCAACAAATCAAAATCTCCTTTTGGTCATAGATGGTCTACAGAAGTGAAGGTAATTTGCTTAGCCCTTCGCAACCGTAGTCTTCAGGCATATAAACTCCTCAGGAAGTTCATGTTACTTCCTTCTCCTGATACTCTTCTCCAACTTTCCAATAAAATTCCTTTTCATGTTGGCCTCGATGATGTTTTGCTTCAGCATTTAGAGGATCAATTAAAATTTAAATTTGTTCTCTCATTTTTGATGAAATGTCAATTCAGAAGAATTTAATATTTAGTCCGTCCAGAAATTATATATTTGGCTATGAAGATATAGGTTCCCAACATAGGTGTCAGTACGCAGACCATGCTTTGGTTTTTATGGTTCGTGGTCTCATTGACAATTGGAAGCAACCTGTAGCATACTATTTGTCTCATGGTACAATTTCGACCACAGATTTAGAAAAGATAATTGTGGATGTCACAGGTGCTTTACAAAGAATTGGTTTTAATATTGTGGCAATTGTGAGTGACCGGGCACCAACTAACGTTCGCTGCTTGAAAACTTTGGCCTTAAAAACCTGCAATTGGGATAGACCAATTTTAAAAATTAATAATTGTAAAATTGTTGTAATTGCTGATCCTCCTCATGTTCTCAAAGCAACAAGAAATGCTCTTTTAGACAACAAAATTATTTTTAAAACAGATAGTGGAGAAGTTAAAGAAACTAGCTGGCAATTTTTAGTGGACCTTTTTGAATTGGAAAAAAAATCATTTAATAAGAACATGGGGAATATCACAAATGAACATATTTATCCAAAAAGGAAAATAAAAGTGAAGTTCGCTGCTCAGGTTTTGAGTGTAACTGTTGCTAATGCACTATATAAATGCGGTGTGGAAGGGGCCAAGTATTTGGCTGAATTTATTAATGACATCACTCGTCTCTTTGATTCTTTTAACGGTTTGAAATTGGATGACACTCACTTTTATAGAAGACCACTGAGTAACACATCTCAGCATTTAGAATTTTGGCAGAGTATGAAAAGGAAACTGGATTCATGGCAGTTTGTTGATGCAGATGGCAAGTCTACTCGCTCTAAGGTGAAGGAGGCATGGTGTCGAAATATCGACGCTGTTTCCTCATTGTGGAGAATGCTCGGAGACTTGGGAGTGACATCGTTGGCAACTCGACGTCTCAACCAAGATCCACTTGAGAATCTCTTCGGTGTTGTGAGGCAGCGTGGTATTCGCAACAACAACCCTACGAGTCTGCAGTTTGATTCGGCTTTGAAATCATGTACAGGGTGCGGCAGAACCGACTAAGCAGTTTCTATTGATTACCACGGGAGCTGTGGTGGGGGTAGGCAGCTGCAAGTGGTCTGCCTTTGTTCAGTAGTTAACCCCATTTCAGTAGCCAACATGGTGTAGACCGGTGCACATCGTGGTTTTGCCATTCGCGCTTATTAAGAAAACAACAGATCTGTGATCGCTACACAACGAGCTTTTCGGCGACAGTTCAACATTCCACGCAACAATGCCGTTCCTAATGCAAACACAATTCGGTCCTGGGTTCGGCAGTTGGAGGAAACTGGTAGCACACTAAGAATAGATACACATGGTCGACGCATATCCATCAGAACGCCAGAAAATGTGCAGCGGGTGAGAACAGCAGTTCAACAATCGCCGCAACGTTCTGCTCGACGACATGCTGTTGCATTGGGGATATCAGACCGCAGTTTGAGAAGGATTCTGCGATTCGATTTGAAGTTCCATCGTTTCAAAATAATGATTGCTCAAGAATTACGCCCAGCAGACTACGCCAACCATCAAAATCTGTGTGAGCAAATGCTTGCTCAGATCCCTCCGACTGCAGCTTTCTTCAGTAGTGACGAGGCACATTTTCATCTTTGTGGGTGCGCGAATAAGCAAAACTTTCGTTACTGGGCTGAAAATAACCCCCGAATCATTCATGAAAGACCGCAACATTCCCCTAAAGTGACAGTGTGGTGTGCCATTTCAAAATTTGGCGTGGTTGGCCCTTACTTTTTTGAGGAGAAAGAAGTGACCGTGACAGTGATTTCCACACTTATGTTTCAATGTTGAGAAATTTTCTGGAACCCAAATTGGATGAGATTGTTGAAGAACATGGACTGGGGGACTTGTGGTTCCAACAGTACGGAGCTACTGTTCACACAGCTCGAGTTTCACTTGATGTTTTGGGAGAAATGTTTCCGGGACGCCTCGTCTCTTTGAGGGGTGATGTCGGATGGCCTGCGCGGTCACCAGATCTGAGCATTTGTGACTACTTTCTTTGGGGATATCTGAAGGAAAAGGTTTTCAAAAGCCGCCCTCACACCCTAGCAGGGTTAAAAATGCGGATTATTGACGAAGTTAATGCCATACCCCGCGATATGTGTGCAAGAGCTGCTCGAAACTTCAGGGATCGTCTACAGCAATGTATTGATGCTAAGGGCCGCCATCTTCCGGGCATTATTTTCAAAACTAAATGAATGTAAAATGGTATATTGTACTAATTTAGAAAATAAAAACATTTTCTTTCTATATGTCCAGATTTACTTTTTATTGCTCCTTAAAACTGCTTAGTCGGTTCTGCCGCACCCTGTATTTTGAATGGGATGATTGGTGTCAATGGTAAATTTAACTGCGAAAAAGATGATGCAGATGTTTTATCTAATTTGCGTGAATTTGTGAGCAAGATTGGGAGTGTAGGAGCAACAGACACTCATGTCTGTGATGTTGTTGACAATTCACCTTTCTTGAAGGGGGGAGAGGAAGTGAAGACAACATGTGCCTGGATCGCCACAATGCCTTCAGATCCCATAGATGATCCTCTAATAGCTGATGAGGCAACAAGCAAAACAAGTAAAATTCTCAACAAAATTCCCAATCTGAAGTCCTGCTATTCTTGTTTTGTGTCCTTTTTCTATTGCCACCATACTCCTCCCCGTGAGGGAAGTAATGTTGTGTGTGTATGTTCCAAACCAAAGGACATTGTTGTTAAATCATTCTGGGAGATATCTTTGAAAATTTTCAAATTTTTAGAAATCAAAGGGCATACACCAAAACTTCTTGAGGAACTTGAAAATTATTGTCAAAATTCAGATTTTCAATTTTTTGGCTGTAAAGAGCATTGCTCTGAGATCCAAAATTTAATAAAACTGTTGCTGAGCAAGAATGTGGTAAATGAGTTCTGTGCGAGGGTCACAACTTCTTTGAAAAGAAGTAGGTTTCAGTGAATTAGTTAGGTAGTTATCTTATTATATTTAATAGTTTTAGTTTTAAGAACAGTTCATTTTGAAACCTACTTCTTTTAAATTAATTGGTTTACTAAGAATATGTTTTACTCTGGAGCCTAATTTATTTCTTTAGTTATAACTTGTACACCATGGTATTTATGCTGGTTTTATCAGAGAAATGTTGCTTCATTTTTGTAAAAATGCAGACACATGTTACATTTGCAACAGAAATACAAGTACACTAGGTTTTACTTTGTTGTGTTCTGTTGCTTGAGATAGCTAGTTTCTATCAGATTTTAAGAGAAAAATGCTTGTATTGAGAAATACATATTTAAAGGCTCCAGGGTAATTTTTAATATATTTGCTGACGAACTTGACAAATTTCCCCCTTCTGAAACAATTTAGTGTTGTTTCAAAATTTGTCTGGTGTGTTAGTTTCATTTGTTTTGTTCTTTTGTGTATTGTTTCGATATAGAAGTGGTAGCACAAGCCCTGGATATAAGGTTGCGTTCTAGTGGTAGTTGCACTTTAAAACACTGCACATAAAATGGATGTTATTTTTCATCCTTTTGTAGGATGCAAAACAATGAGAGGCTTATCACTTTGCAGTAATAACTCAATATTAACTTTTGTTGATAATTTACTTACTGCTGCCATTTGATTATAATTTATTAATATATTGTATAAATTGCATTTAATGATAAGCACAATTACTTCAGCTCCACTTATTGTCTGGATGCAAATTACAACTTGGCATTCTCTTTGAGATTTGCTAGGAAATGGAATGTTGGAATAATGAAGAGAAGAACACAGTAGTTTAAAAATATTTTCAAAATTTAGTTCAATGTCATTATTAGTTTCTTGGACTCTGAGAGCTGCCTTTTTGCTTGCTTTTAATGTCATCGACAGTAAAGTTTGTCGGATGATAGTAATTAAATGATATATTATTAATTTTTGGAAATCATTATTGTCATGTTCAACTGGTTATTTTATTGCAATTTCATAAGTAATATCTTTGCAATGCTTGGAAACACAATACAGTTAAACATAATTGGAATATCAATATTATAAATTTTTGATATCACGAAGCAGTTTTCATTCCCCTCAGTAGTTCGTAATAGCAAGTGGATTTGTAATCACTTCAATATTGATTGATGAAAGATTTTTCTCCAGAGGCACTTTGAGAACAAGTTTTTCCATAATAGATATTATGTTGATTTATTGAAGTAACTACATGATTGTTGTGAATTTATGATGTTTTGCTATTATTTCCAAAATCAATATTTATCAAATTGTATTACTCGGAGAGTTATATCTCTTCTAGAAAATTTACCATTGTTTTTTCGATTTAATTTTAATAAATCTGTCATTTCATTTCATTATTGAGTTGTTTGTTATCCTGAGTCACTTCTATGCCAGTATATCCTACATTTCCTTCTGAATCCTAAGAATTAATTGTAAATTACGCCAAAAGAAATGTACAAAGAAAATACTGTGCATCTAATTGGTGGAAATATTACCCCCACCAAAGTACGGTCTCCCACCACCACTTAGTTTAATTGGGATTCCGCCCGTTCGAGCGCAGCACTAACGCTAGTCGCGAAAATTAACACGTAGTTCGGTACCCCTGGTTAAGGTAATATGACTCAGAATCTGTAATCCTATGCAGGACTCCTCTTGGTTGTAATCCTATGCAGGCGTAGAATTCTTCTATTACTCCGGAACTAAACGCTGAGCTATTTGGTTTTGTAGGTAAGTAATTGCAAGACAAATTCCTAACTCCAGTTAGGATTGTTTATTTCACATTCTATCCGCGAGAATTTAACACCGTTAAGAAACAAGTGTTGAAAATGTATTGAAAAAAAGTGCATTTATAATATAGGCAGCCTGTCTCATTTCATTAATTAATTTATTTACTCTTAAGCTTTTCACAGTCAGCTACATTTCGTTTTATGAATCTTATCACTTCTAGTGTACAATTTAGTTAATTAATTTTCTCACATTTAAGCTTTTAGCTTGGTCAGCTGCCGATTGCTTGTGTTATTCTTTGTATTTCGTCTCGAAATTTTTGACTTGAAGTTGTACTCTTGTGTATGGTAGAATTAAAGTTACAAGAAATAATTCCATTCCTATTACTTTAACATAGAAGGTAATCACGTCCCAATAAAGTCATAATATTTTATTCCTTTTAAAGGTTAATTTTATACTAGATACTTTTTCAAGGTGAAATGATAACTAAGTGATACTGAGAGAAAAGTTTTTGTAAGTGCAACTTCACTTTAATCTGGCAACCTGTGCAATGTTTTTTGTTCCTTTTGTAATCTATTGAACTCCTCCAATTAGATTTTGTTTGCTTTAGGCTTATTCCTTTCATATATTCTTTTACCTTTGCAAATGAGTGGAACATTGAACTTTGTTATGTGTTGATATATGATCTTTTATAGTAAAGAACCTTCACTGGTTTTTGTATTAGATAACTAGAGAATCTAGTTAATTGGAAAGATTTGATTAATAATCGTTTGTTTAAACTTGAACATAAATCAAACACTGACAAAGACCTACAATGATATGTCAAAACAGTAGCAAAGTAAAAATTTGTATATCAAATTTTAATTTAATAGTAATTGAGATTATACGGGTGATGAAATATTAAAAATATTCAATATTGTTCCTTCCTTCTTTAGGTTGAAAAACACAATTTCATATGAAGTAAATTTAAGAAAATATATATTTTGTAATAAATGAATGTGAAACATGGAGAGCTATTTTTAATTTGTCTATTATGTATAGCCTGTAAGATACAAAATATTAATACTCGCATACAATAATGTGGTAAAGTATTGACTTATTGAGGCCTGTTAGTCTTATAATTATATTGTAAATAATTGTTATTTTTTAAGATATCCTATTATAATCATATTGTTAATAGATCTGGAAACTATGCCACTATTAATTAGAAGCTATGGATGACAAACACTAGGATGTATGTGTCAGTGAAATATTCAAGAATCCCTTTTAATTAAACTTCGGATACTTGTGGTTTTCCCTGAACATCTGGATTTATTACATTAAAAACTTGAAATTTATTACTTTTTCGGTTTGAGGGTTTTGTGGAAAGTTGAATAATTGCTTATACGATTTAAAATTCAATTACTTAATCTGAAAATTTATGATTTTTTTGCAAACTAAATAAAAAAAATACATAGAATACAGGTGGAATATATTTAGATAATTACTACAAAACTCTTTACTACAAGAAATGCAATAAGTTCTCTTAGATTATGTAAATCATTATGGTTAATTCCTTTTTAGCATAATGTCGAAATCAGCTGGTTTGTGAATTTGACTAATAACTCTATTGCAAATATTGTAATCTCTTTGGTGTCATTAGGGTAAAACGTTAATATGGTTCCCACTATTAAAATTAAATACTATTTAGAATTTGTTAAGAAATTAGAATATTGCCTCTCTAAAATACACCATCCACAAAAAACAATATTAGGAATAATTTAGTACACATTGTCAGTTGCAAAAGATGATTAAAAATACCTTCTGGGATGGATGTCCGTTGTCTATCAGATGTTATGTGCCCAAACATTTTGTCTGCTACTGCGGCAGACATCTGCAGTGGCTAATGGGTACACGCAGTGGCCTTTCAGACAGCTCACTGATGACTGAAATACACATGTACCCATTAAGCCACTGAAGATGTCTGCTACAATAGATGATACATTGGGCAAAGCCAGCCCGGAAAGTATATTTAATAGTTTATCCAAACTTGAGAGTCTACATTGCTTTATTAATCACAAAAGATGCCATTCATAACTTATGATGATCAACAATTTAAAAAGATGCTTAAAAGGAACTAAGGAATTTTTAAATAATAATCAGGATAAATGTTTTACAAAGGTGGAAAAACCGCAGCTTTAAATAGAGATTACTATTACAATCCTACTAATGACCATACTATGGGACAGCAACAATGTTAGATTGAAAAAAAACTGTACCAGGTGTAGCTATAAATTTAAAAGATATTTTACTCAGATGGGACACACATATTACAAAAAGAATACAGGAATGGTTGTTTTCTACTCCCACACTTGTATCTAGAGCATGTGAACTTCCTAAAATACCAAAAACCAACTATGATTATTTTTGGATCATTATATCCAGCATGGATTCATCTATTAGAATAAACTGATATATTAAGAAGAGCAGGCTTACATTTCATTAAAAATTATAGAAGATATTTCATCCTAGATGAGCAACTACTTTTGAAGGAATGTGTCAGTCGATTAACTTCAGTTGCATTTGTGTGATGGAGAAACATTAATTTGAAGTTCCAGAAGATAAGGAATTAATAGTATTATTGGTTACAATGTCCTGCTTTGAATTTAAGAAATGACAGTTAAAGCTCCTACAAATATCAGAAGGATTATCAAGAAACATGCCTTCAAGTAGTAGGTGTATGTTTTTGTGAGACTGAGTTTTCCCACTTTTGATTATATTCCATAATGTTTTCGATTTATTTGTTGAGTTGTTATTTTTATTATTTAATTGATAAGCTTTCTCATTCATCAGTTTTATCTTATAGTGTTTTTATACCGTTTGTACTTTTCATTATGAAACAGGTTCTTAGTATCTCTGAACAGGTCATACATGCTTTTCATTTTATTTTTTAAGAACAAAAATTTCATTCAGAAGCTTAATTTTTTTTTTTTTTTTTTTTTGCTACATTAATTTGCCTCTTAATAATGGGACATACAATATTCCAGTGATTATTTAATGTACTCAGGAATAAGTTCCATTTTTTATTGAAATTGCTACTATTGTGTACTTCAGTCCATTCCTCTTTTAGGAGACGTTCATTTAACAAATGTAGTTTAGTATCGCTTGCGTCATGGGTGAATGTGTATGTAGGTAGTTTAAGGCTAATGGAGCAATTGATTATTTCAATGATTTGTGCAATGTGATCGGATAGATGAAAATCAATATTATGAGAAGAGTATACATTTCAACATTAATAATGATGTGGTCTTTCATAGAGGTGGAATGGGTTGTAATACGTGTTGGCCCTAATTCTACATCAAGAAGATTGAAGCTATTTAATAAATCATGTAGTTCATTATGTTAAATATTAATGTTCAGATCTCTCAAAATAATTAACTTACAATTGTTGTTTCCTATAAGTTTAGTTAAAAGTTCTTCCAACCTGAGTAGAAAGTCATTAACGCACGAAATTGGGGATCTATAAATGCCTCTGATTTTTGTTTCCTTTCATTGGGTTTACAGCTAACCTGCTACTTCAATAGTCATGTCGATGCTCATATCTCTAATCCAGTCTATTGATTTGCAAATTAAATTATTCTGGACTATTATTGCAATGACACCACTTTTGTTAAATTCTCTTCAGAAACATGCATGAAGTTTATAGATATAGAAGTTAGTTGAATTAATTTCATTATATTTTAGACCATGTTCGGTAATGACTCCGTGTACTGTCCGTATTTTCAGACAATAATAGTATGATAACAATAAAGGTAATAACAATAATAGCATTACCTCTACATTTTATGGCTGTTCTGCACAGATATTTAAACTAATAAATGCTCGACTTTTTAAAATACACTTGTCTCCACTCCACTTGTACATGTATGGAATACTTATATATACTTGCCTAATTCTGTATAACATGTATTTTCGCATGGAAGTCATCACTTGGCTTTCTCAAGAGAAAAAACATTTTCTAATATTTTTGTGACTATCAAGGAAAACGAAAAGGTAACTGTCAAGGAAGATTGAATAATTACTTTAAATGTTTTTAAGGAAGTGTGTATTGTTCGTAGAACGTATCTCTATAAAACTGAATAAATCTTTATCGAAAATTTCCAACGTCAATTGCATTATTTTTGTTTGATATTTTATAAGTTCGAAGTGAAATTGATACATTGTTTAACAAATAAATACGTTTACAAATTTCCATCTTGATGGAAAGGATAAGGAAAGGGCGGGGATTAACATGCGAGAGTTGTCGCACGGGTACGCTAGTAATTATATTTTTAACAAAGCAATGCACTGAAACCGTCACAACAATGAGACGTAATTCATAGAAATTTGCGTGTCGCGTTGAGGAATGCAATGCTGCATTCCAATCTGATATTCCCTGAAGGCTAACAGTTTTTATATGAAATAGGTTTTAAATATTTCCTGAAAGATAAATTTGTAAACGTATAACAAGAGCTCTAATGTAAGAAACGAACAAAGAAATATGGAGTAGTAGTATGCCATCCGACTGCCTCAAAACACTTGTCAAACTACGTGCACAGAGCGGACGACGAAGTTGAAGTCAAATTACTCAAATATTTTTATGATCATATTTTCCAAAACGTCAACCTGACCTTATTCGAAGATGATGATAAATCGTAGGTGTATAGACGCCGAAAATGTTTGATTTTTTTCAACTTAAAAAAAATCAGGCATTTAAACGAATTTAAGACCTACACCGTTCTCTTAAGCGTCCTCTAAGCAATCAAAGGTCCAAATTTTATAAAAACTTCGCAATCTACGGCCAATGTTGGAGCATTTTTTTAATTTGTGAAAATTTTCCAGGGGTTTTATGTAAAGTGCCATCCAAAATAAAAAAAAAAGGGTTTCGAATTCAAGGGGCCGAGACATCAGCCAGATCGATTAGGGAATATCAATTTTGGAGAAAATCGGCTAAACGTTTGATCAGCTAGCGTTGTTCACAGACGAACAGACGTTTTGCCGTCAATCGATTTTCGATATCGATTACTCACAATAGAGATCGTGGCTACATCACATACTAGAGGATTTTTTCCTAAAGTTTGCGTCTGGAGTTTTCCACTTTATTATTACTAGGACCCTGTAATAAAGAGTTTTTTTGACGAAAATTTGCCTTTTTTTGTCGTGTGTAGAGTAAGTAAAGCGAATGATTTCCGGAAGTCCACATACTTAGAGCCAAGAATGCTTTGATGATACAGTGTCAAGACACGAAAGCTATAAACTTTTAATACAATGCAATGTCCTTGATGTAGTTCCCCCACTTTCATTTCTCATTGACGTATTTAGTAATTTAAATAGATTTGGTTGTTTAACTGTGACGTGGTTCAGTACACATGTTCATAGTCTTCCAGAGCTTCAAAACGTTTTATTATTGACTAGCGGACCCGACAGACCTCGTCCTGTCAAAAATATTGTAACGTGACAGTTTTTTGTTCCTACATATTTTATAGTCTGGGAAAAATTTCTGAACAGAACCGTCTCCCTGGTGACAGGGCGTTGTGAATAATAAATATAATTAAATAAAACATATATAAGCATTTAAAAGTAAGTAATCGCGTTGTAGTTAATCATGTGAATCATAATTATTAACAAAAATTATTTATTTTATTTTATTTTCATTGTAGTGCTTTGTGATATACGATGTTTTTTGTTTGATTACGTGGCGCATAGACACACAAATCTGATGGTTTTCCAACACGGGAACAGGCAACATACAATTGACCATGTGAGAAGCATGGGTTTTCCAGATTAATACCACAAACACTTAATGATTGCCCCTGGGACTTGTTTATAGTCATGGCAAAAGCAAGCGGAACTGGGAACTATTGTCGTTTAAAGTCAAACGGCACATCAGTCGGAATCATTGGGATGCGCGGTATGAGAACGTCTTCTCCTTTATACTTTCCATGCAGCATAGTTGCTTCTATCACGTTGTTTTGTAATTTGTAATTTTTTTATCGCTAACCGTGTGCCGTTGCAAAGACGTGATGGAACCTTTAATTGAAGATTGTGAGGTGGCAATCATGGCAAATCCAGCGAGTTTAAAAATTCTGGTGGATAGTACACTACATCATCTTGGTTAGTAGCCAATTCAACTGATTTATATATCTTCGATTCGCCTGTAATTTGTTCTTGAATTTTTTAAAATTCATTTACATCTATGTTTTTTGCAGCCAATATAGCTCGTTCGCTCAACCAATTATGGTTTTATTAATTGTAGAAGCATCTGGAAACACCTGAATAAGTTCATCTTTTGATCGAGTTAACTGACAAAAACTTTGAGGAAAGTTAATGCAGCCGGTCAACATGTCTATAGGAAATTTGCCATTACCAATGTCAATGAGTTGTTTAGAGAATATGTTTCCATATTAGTCATTTTGCAACTCGACACGCATATTCTTGCTTAAATGAAGTACTTTGACATGTTTCCACAAATTGAAGGACTTTAGACATGCATTGAGTTCATTAGCTGGTGTTGATCGTGGAATCACTGGCAATGTTTGATGAAAATCTCCTGCTAAGAAAACCATTGCACCACCAAATTGGTTATGATTGCTCTGTAGATCTTTTAAGGTTCTGTCTAAAGCCTCCAAAGATTTTTTATGTGCCATCGTGCATTCATCCCAAACAATTAATTTACATTGCTGCAAGACCTTGCCATTGCAGAGTTCTTCGAAATGTTGCAGGTCGGAGTTTCATTGCTTTGCATATTTAATGGCAATTTTAATGCTGAATGGGCTGTTCGACCACCTTCAAGCAAAATTGCTGCGATTCCCGACGAAGCGAGTGCAAGTGCAATTTTATTTTGTGAGCGAAACGTTGCTAATATTAATGAAATAAAAAAGTTTTTCCTGTACCACCAGGTGCATCTAAGAAGTAAATCCCTCCAGTTTCATCATTTGTTACTTTCATAAGAGTATCAAATACATACTTCCGTTGTTCATTCAACAGTGGAAGATTTGTTTGAATTAATTCTTTCAAAGTGTTGAGATCATACAGTTTTTGTCGATTCAACTCTTGGTTAAAAGCATCATGCACTGATTTGCATTTTTGGATTTCCCATTCTATTTCGTATTTGATACAAAATATCATCACACATATAATCTTTGTACTTGATCCACAAATGAATTGGGTTTGATGGAGAGTATGTAGATATGATTATAGAAAACAATGTTCGTATTTGATGAGCATTTGATGATATTACAGAATCATTGAGAGTTTGATTCCAATGAGCGTCATTTTCTAGCAAATGCAAACATTGACAGGCTTCTCTGTAAGATCCACACAATTCACCATCAACAGTTCGTAAATGTTGGAATGACGTTGGGCCACGTACATTGACTATTAGCAGTCGTAAATAAAAACATTCATCATTGCTTGGATGTACTGAATAAATTCGACCAATGGCATTGGTGGAATACACATCTGGGTATCCTGGAACTTGTTTTCCTTGTTTCCGTCGTATAAATCTCCTTGAGGATTGATTCCAAGTATAATATTTTTTCATTTCAGAATATAGCAATGTTTGTTCAAAATCGTTTTGGCATGTCTCAAAAAACTAGTTAATGTAGTAGATGGTGGCTGAGCAGCTCTTTGTACTGCGTTCTGTGCTGTAAAATACACTCTTTGTCCATTTTCGAAATGCACAGCTAAGTGAACAACAGAAGGGTGTCTCTCGTGAATAGGAAAAGAAAATATTCGCCATACTGCTTCATTACTACTAACATAGCGGCCCATTTGGTATTGGGTAAATTCATCATTAGAATTCTCTGCACCAATTCCAATCACAGCCATATCACTCCCTTTGGTTACATATTTGCAAATGTATATAATAGATTTCACTGATTGGCAAGATTCAACGTTGATGTGTGCTTTAAAGATCTGTGATAAAATGGGCGAAAATGGAACTTCATTTGGCCTTATCTTTTCAACCAACCAAATCATAATGTGTGCACGTGGCAATCCTCGTTTCTGCCACTCCTCAGAATACATCCAGCAGCGTGTCTCACCAAACACATAATGTTTTACGATGAAATCCATTAAAGATTTCAATTTTTGTCTAAAGACTCTGGCTGTAATATCATGACGATCAATGGGTGATTGCTCAGGGAATATCTCTTGCTTGATTTCTATCCAGTGCGGATTGCATGTAAATGTGATGAACAAATCTGCTGTACCATAATGACGAACATACGACATGGCATCTTGAGCATATTCGTGCATATGTCGAGGGCTTCCGATGTATGTTGCTGGAAGAATAGTCATCCGACCAACATTCTCTGCATTTCCATCAGTATTAATCGCATCTCGAAGGTGAATATTCTCTTCAGATCGGAGTTTGATCTGATTCAACCTGATGAATGTTAATCTCACTGTTTCAATTTTAACATACATGTCAACAATATATTTGTGGTATAATCGTCGACATTTCAATATGTGATTGTCTTCATTTTCCCGAATCATTAGGCGGTATGAATGATAGTTCATTGAACTGACTTTTTTGTTAGTTTCAGAACCTGTAAATAGATTTTGTGATCCTTAATTTCAGAGCTCATGCATGACGTGTGGCTCATTATGGTTAATGAATGGAATCATTTATCATATACCTTTTCCATCTCTTGCATAAATGATCTTAAAATGTTTTGGTAGGTGCACCTTCACTTTAATGTGGCCACATGTGCAGTGTTGTGTATTCTTTCGATGATTAATTGGACTAATCCAATTAAAATTTTGTTTTGGATATATTCATTTCATATCTTGTTTCCAATGAGAGGAACTTTGATTCGGTTAAGTGGACATACGAAATGTTGTCTTGTAACAAAAAAATGGATAAATCAATTTCTAAATATAGAAGAAACCCCTCTAACACGCGGTGGAGCCAGAATTCGTTTTGTGGGTTCTTGATACCGAAAAATTGATTGACGGCTAAACGTCCGTCTGTGTGTGAACAACGCTAGCGGTTAACACCGTTTAGCCGATATTCTCCAAAATTGATAGTCCCCAATTGATCTGGCCACTGTCGCGGCTCGAGTTTGAAACCTATATTTGGGGCGGGGGGGGGGGGGTACTTAACAGGAAGACGCTGGGGGGAAAATAGGTTAAAATTTTCTGATTAAATATTTTTTTTGAAATCATTGTGAAAAATAGCTGTTTTTAAATTTATCTGTTATGCATGGACTCGCGAGTTCTAAAATATTAATGTTAGTAGACATTGTGTTCACACTAGCAATTTTCCACTAATTTAAACATTTTCAATCGATGTCTTAATTCGAGGCTATGCGAATTTGTAACTGGTTTTTCAAATTTTGGATGTCAATTGAAGTAATAAAATTCGAAGATTATTTCATTCATTGAATCATTACCGCTGCGCTGTTGCCGTTAGTATAAAAGCGCAGGGCACTAAAGGGTTTTCTTTTAAATTAGATCTTTGAGGTGGCTGTCTACCCGAGAAAAATGTCTAGAATTTTGGGTGTGTTTTGTTTTCTCTTGGACATTTGATATTTTATGCTTTTAGGGATCAAATAATTGTTTTTGACTCTACATTTTCAAAAAATGAGTAGGAGTTCTTAGTTTTTGAAACAATGTTTGAAGCGAGTGTCCACTGTCAAGCCCTTAGTGAACGTCAAATGCATTTTCGCGAAATGGGAATTTTCAGCACATTCATGCATGTCAAACATGATAAATCATAAACTATTAAATACAATACAATTCTTTTTGCAGCATGTAACCCACGATTTGCTGTAGTGAATGATCTATAATAATCTGTTACTAAATGACTCAGTTTTATGAACTGAAATGTCCAGAATAAATGTATAAACAATTATTTTTCCTCGAATAATAGAATCCTGACTCTTTACTTTTCATAATATCATTCTAGTTCAGTCATTAGAATAATCTGTTGTAATTTTAAAAAAATTATTAAAATATATCAATTTGATGTAGAATAATGATCGATAGTAATTGTAGAGTAATTAGCTTTACGAAATTTTGAATACTTTTCATGACTTTTGCTTGAAAAACAGGTGAGAAAGGGCATGGTGTTTTAGCACCAATATGTTATGAAATAAATGAGTGTGCTTTAATGGGGGAAATAATTTCATGAATTGCAGAAGCTACTAGAAAGTGATGGCGACTTCCATAAGAGCTGCCGGGAATGGCTCGCGAGATGGCGCGGATGCCGTCGGCGACGCCTTCCACCTGGTGGCGCAAGGGCTGGTGCAGGGGATGGTGCAGCTACAGGAGGCCTTGCGACTGCAGAGGCAGGAGGCTGAGCGCAAGGTCCAGGAGGCCCTGCAGCTGCATAAACAAGAGGCTGAGCGGAGGATCCAGGAGGCCCTGCGCCTGCAGGAGGAGAGGGCGGCGACGGAGTTGCGGGAGATGGAGCGGAAGCTACAAGAGAAGGACGCCGCTATCCGCACTTTGCAGCAGCGACTCGAAGAGAGATTGACGGCCGTGGAGCAGAGAACGACGGCTTCTGAGGGATCTGGAGGGGAGGGAGGTGTGCAGCGTCTGGAGGGCCGCGTGGAGAAGGTGGAGGCCTCTCTGCAAAGAGCGGTGCACAAGTTCATGCCCCGCGTTGATGCTCTGTTGCGCCAACTGGAGAAGCCTCAATTTACAAGTGCGTTCCTTGCCACCGCCGCCAGCGCCCGTGAAGCACCGGCGATGGGAGGGGCAGCAGCGGGCGGTGGGGGGGGGAGCCCCCCTCCTCCACCTCCACCCCCACTCCCTCAGGCGCCGGCCACCAGGGCGCAGCGGCCGTCGAGTAACAACGCGCGAGGCGACGGGTGCGGGAGGTGGAGTTGAGGAGGCAGAGGGCTCGAACCGCTCCCTCCTCTCTCGGAGAGCAGTTGTGTGAGGCGGCAGAAGATGGAAGACTACGTGACGTACGACGTCTCATAGACTCCGGTGCCGACGTCAACTACACGGGTCGAGATGGTCTCACTCCTCTACTTAGAGCAGTCGAGAATGCCGAGGCGAATGTGGTGTCACGCCTTCTGCAACGAGGCGCCGATGTGAACGCTGTCACTTTAAATGGGTTGTCCTCGTTGCACGTGGCTGCGTACAGGGACGACTGTGGTCGGTGCGTGGAGCTGCTGGTGCACGCGGGCGCCGATGTCAACGCGAGGACTATAGGTGGAGAGACTCCTCTCCACAAGGCTGCGTGGAGCGACGACAGCCGTCGGTGCGTGGAGCTGCTGGTGCGCGCGGGCGCCGACGTCGACGCGAGGGATGAAGGTGGAGAGACTCCTCTGCAGTACGCGACGAACTGTCATAATAAGGGAGCGGTGCGCGCGCTGCCCGCGGCCGGCGCCGGGAAGGACCTGAAGGAATGGAGAAGCGTTTTCTAAAGCAGAACCCCGTTTGATTTTGCAATTTCGTCTGGTATACGACTGCGACTGTAGCCCCAGGAATAAAGATGTGGGACTACTCAGCATTGAGCTGTGCACGGTGACAGTAATATTGCGGTGCATGCGCTCAGTGGCGGATTTATGTAATTTGGCCCTCTCGCCAAAAAAATGTTGCAATGTAATAAAAGGCAGAAAATTGAGAATTGTAATTAGAAATAAATTCTATTTTGCATGGTTAATTTAAAACTGGTTTTATCATAATGTAACACCATAATTGCTTTAGTCGAACTTTTTGATTTGCGAAGATGTTTATGATATAATCTATGTGATGTAAAATATCTCTTTTCATGCTAAATTAAAAAGTCAATTCAATTTACTTTCGCCCAATTTCTGAACTTAAGAAGTTTTTTTTATACGCTTCAAAACTGAGAAGCAATCTTTTAACTAACAATTTGAAATACATATACACATATACTTGCGAAAGTTGATATCAACATTTGGAAATAGTGTGTCGAGGTCAGTTTTGCGTAGAAACTGGTGCAAATCCTGCCCCGAATTCTTTTTCAAAGCTGAAACAACTTAATTTAACATTCACTAAACATTAACAAACAAGTCTTACCGAAAATTTGCCCCCCAGACACGTGCCTTGATGTGCCTCTTCCTAAATCCGCCTCTTGGGTGGCTAGGTGGCGGCCGGCGCCAGCAGAGACCTCAGCCAATGACGTCTTGAATTAACAAAGCCTGTGTAGCCCCGGCAAGCAAACAAGTACTTCCGTATTCGTGGTTATACACAAACATCAGAAGCGTTTGCTAAAATATGTTAAAAATAGAAATTGAATAAAACACTCCTCGTTTAGTGGATATTTAACGAAATGTCCATTTGAAGACCGGTGTAAATGATACAATCATATCGAATGCATTAATCTACATTCAATCATGTACATTACATTTCCTGACAAAATTTCCTTTTGACAGTTCAGGGCAAAATTGACTATACTTTGCGTCTCTATTCTTCATGGTAAGAGAGTGGGATTAATAATGCTGTCCATACAAAATTCTCAAATCAAAATTTTATAAACAAATTATTTTGACAATAAACGTTATAACTAAGGAGAAGAGTTTTATGCCCTAAAAATCTTGAAATATACTTTTAAAATTAACAATATTTCATTTCCTGTATGAATCTTTCGCGGTAAAATTATGAAGAAACATTCTTGGAATGAAAATATATAATTTGATCATACGTAACATAATCTACCTCTCTTTTCAGGAAAAATAATGGATGTAAATATTCACCTTAGTATGTCTTGTTTCATATCTTCTGCCTGGTTTAAAAAATATGTCAAATACCAAAAGTCAAAATGTCTTTGCAAAATGTCAAAAGCAGACAAAGGCAACACAGTAGTGATTCTTAATAACCATGTATAAAATCAAAAAATCTATGACTTTCTTGATATCAACCAGACTGAAAAACTTTCCATCGACCCCACCAAGAAGGATCTTTGCCACCTTTAGCAAGAACTTAACAATTCACAAGCCCTTTTTCCGTATCCCAAACAATACATACCAACTAACCCTTCTCCCCCTAAATTCTATGGCCTTCCAAAATTACATAAAGAAAATACTCCCATCAGACCTGTAGTCTCTCACACTAACACATTAACACACAAACGTGCTCACAAATTAAATATCCTCTTCCATAAACACGTTCAGTTCAAACCTAGATATACTGTAAAAACAGCCTTGATCTAATAGAAAAAATTGAACACATTCCTGTCCTACCACATGCAAAACTAGTTTCATTTGATGTAAAGAATCTATTCCCTAGTACTCCAACAGCTGATTGTTAATTACTTTTACGTAATTTACTAGACAAATCGTCATGCCCCATACCCGTTCGAGATGAACTCCAAAATCTCTTCAACTTGTGCATGCACCAAAATTAATTCACTTTTGACAACAAATTTTATAGACAAACTTCAGGCATTCCTATGGGCTCACCTCCCCTTTCCTTGCAGATATATTTATGGGCGCTTTCGAGCAGACCATCTTCCTTTCAAACCATCCACTTCTCAAGAACATTACATATTGGCACCGTTACGTAGACGACATCTTGTTCTCTGGACCGGTACGACTAGACAAATTGACCTGTTTACTGACTTTCTCAACAACACACATCCTAACATTCAATTCACCACAGAACTACAGAAAGAAGACAAATCTATCAATTTCCTAGACCTGAATATAAGCATATCTGGAAACATACTTTCAACTTTTTCAGAAAATCGACATACACAGACACTGTCATCCACAACCCTTCACAACATCCTATTTAACATAAACATTCTGCCATCCACTACATGATACACAGATTACTAAGCTTCCCCCTGACAAAATCTCATTTTCTGGAAGAACTGCACACCATACAACACATTGCTATGTCTAACGGTTGCAGCACTGAACTCATTAACAACATACTACGCCGCAAAATAGTCAAACAAAAACAAAAAATGTACACTACACTTTCTCCTATAACAAAAACACCGGACAAGTACACTTGCTTACCTTATTTTGGACCCATTTCAGAAAAAGTCGCGCAAAATATTCACAAAGCAGGTATCAAAGTTTCATTCAAATCACAGAATTCCCTCAAAAAATGCTGTCCCCCAAAAAACACACAGATCTAGAAAAAAACGGCGCACACTGCTCTTCGGGGTCATCTGACAAGGTACCTTGCTGCTGTGACCTGTAACTGCTGTGCAACGTGTATAGCCTTAAGGGCACCAGGTCCTTTTATGAAGCAACATCACCTTTTCAGCTATCACAGACCGGTTAGTCCAGCAAGGTTGACTTTTATCTTAAATGCTGTCGCATTCAGGAAAATAAATAACGCAACAATGTTTCCGTTTAGAGCAGCTAGGTTTTGTACAACTATTAAAACCTTGTTGCGATTTATGGGTTCTTTTGTTTTCAGTGAATGAACCATCAAATCAATTTTTGTCTTTCGAAGCTTATTACTATTATAGTAGTGCCAATTCTTTGTATAACCCAGGTGGCCGAAGTGGTTAAATGTCGGGTACGGTTTCAGCGATTCTGAGGGATTTAGTTCAAGCTTGGCTCTGGGGTAATTATTTCTTACAACTCTCTGTTGCCGCAGAAAACTATTGAGAATTTCAGGAAATTTATTGAAAACAATTGGAAGCAAATCTACTCACATATACAATCTATTGAGATTCTAAATAATCTGGAAATACCTGTATGTCATTTTCGTATTTTGAAATTTCAAAAAAGTTAACAACTCTTTTCAAGTCCCTCTGTTTAGAGAGCGATTTTCATAAGAATGGGATGTTTTGACAGCTAGTGCTGGCAACACAACTGAAGGTTCTGTGCTTGTTGTGTCCTTGAACCTGTTAGACTATCCTTCCTCCAATCGATCGTTTGCAGTTGGCTAACTTGTAAATGGCTTCGGCTCTTCTTTTTGTGATGTCCTCGTCCGACGAAAGTATAGTGCGCCACGAAAAATAATTGAAATTAGGAAGTGCAGAGCTATGTACTCTTTTGTAAAAATTCGTTTTTTATAAACATTACATTGAATTTAGTTTACCTAGAGGGACTTTCTTTGTCCTATATGTAAAAAGTATGTCACCTCAAATCAATTGTTCAATATAATATTGCGAAGCGTTTAGAAACACTGCGAGAAAGCATGTGCTTTGATAGAATCGCTAGTTTTATTAAATACTAGTTTTCAAAATAAACAAATGTGAAAAATATCTGCTGTTTAATTTGTCTGCTATATGTAGCATCTTGAGTTTCAAAATATTAATATATACAGACATTAATGTGTTCACACTACCGATTTTCCACCAATTTAAAATTTCCGATCGGTCTGTCTGAACTCAAGGCCCTGCGAATTTGAAACTGGAGTTTCAAATTTCGGATGTCTACGTCAATTGAAACAATAAAATTCGCAAATTATTGCTCTGTCATTGAAACAATGCCGTTGCCGTTAGTGTAGTACCGCTGGACACCAAGCTCCTCCTATGCGCATGGCTGTAGCAATCCGAAGCTGCGGCAAATATTAGGCCACCTTCATCCGCCATTTTGTTGGCAAATAAAGTCAGGAATTCGAATAGTAGTATGAATTCGAATGAAATTGTTTCGTCTAAATTTTCTCCCTTTTCATTTCTTTAATATTCAACATACAACCATATGTGGCTTGGTGCAAGAAAGGCCGATGTAAATATTCTTGTTGGTTGACAGAATGGGTGGTTTTCTCTTTTGGCAGAACATTACATTGTTACAACTTTTGTGTATTCCACTTTTTCTGGCAAGGTAATAGCCTTTAAAACTTCATATTGTTCCTCGTAATTTGGCCAATGCAGTTGTATCAAATTTGAATTATTTAAACTGTTTTTAATGACATTGGTCCTTTTTGACATATCGAAATATAGGCCTTGGACCTCACAGTCCCAGAGCTGACCTGATAAGTCCCACTTGGTTGTATGAAGAGGTGGACTAGAGTATTATATTGCCCTTTTATTTAATGTATTAAAAATCAATATATGTCTGAAGTTTTATCAATTATTTATTTTCATTAAATAAATAAACAGTAACATAAGCAATGGCAATGGTTTTGAAAAGAAAGAATAGAAATGTTTGTGCAAGAAAAGTAGAAAACTCCTATTGGGCTATGTAAAACAGTCAAGAGAACACTTGTCAAATATTTTTCAGATTATAAAAACAAAACATGAATTTAGAATACAATATTTCTTAATAGTAAAGACAATAAGGATGACACTTAGGGGCAAAAATATATAAATCGCAAAGAAAGTAATGACTGAACTGATTAATGTTCAACATCTGACATAATGTCACTTTAATTTGTATTTTGTCCCTTCTTTAATTTGGTTTAGGAATGCTTCATAGTATATTATGTTGGTTGGATGTATGAATGGTAGATCAGTCATATACCAGAAATTGCTATCTAAGGACCTATGTCAACATTGGCTGCTATACAGGGGCCCACATTTTAATACTATTTCTATGAAGTCTTTTCATATCAGGAGATAAAATCGACTTAACTATGGCTTTTCTCACGCTGAAAAAAGGAACTTTAAAGTACATATTGGACATACAAACCATCAATTACTCAAAACTGTGATTGGCTCTTTTTGCACCAAGCCACAGTTAGTACAACTTTGTTATAGTCAGGAATATTAATATCTTTATGGAAATATCTTGAGGTTTTTTAAGGAAATGTGCAAGTGCTATCCCATTCAGCTTTAGCGTTTACTGAGAATTTAATATTCAGCTCTGTTATTACAAGAAATTTCAAATAATACTAGTACTTCGATATTCAACACAGTCACTACGTATAACTACACACCTAGGCATCAAGGAAAAAGGTGGTGGATATGCTAATTTATATTTAGCTGATTCGTTTTCCAATTATTCTCTTTCCTTTTTTGTAGTGTACATTTCTTCTCTTACAATTATTTGTAAAAAACAACAATCACTAAACATACACACTGCAATACAAAACATTAAAATAACAAGTTATTGATTTTTAAATGAAATACTTTTTGTTAAATGTTGTGGCACAATCTTTTTATGTAATTCATTGGTATGAACTCTGACAGATGGACGGTCGGACAGAGACAGACGCATATTGCTGTCAATCGATTTTTCTGTATGAAGAACTCACAAAACATGAATTCTTGTTACACCTAAATTTAGCAACTTATTTATCCACTTTTTTATTACCAAGGCCCGCAAATAGTTTTTGTGTCGAAAATTCGCCGTTTTCGGCGCACGATTACAATACGTTCTCTTACGTCAGTTAGTGCGGGAAAGTAAAATTGGTGGTGCGAGAAAAAAAAAAGCTCAAAATTGTTTGATTGAATTTTGTTGTTGAATAGCGCGTAGGACCTTGAATAGAATGGTGCAGGTATCATTTCCGATGGAATCCCTATTTTTTTTTTTTTAATTCCATGAGATAAATTGTTTCGGCGTCTTCCTACAACATCAACAATGAAAAAAGAGTTTTTTTTGCCTTTATGAAATGTGTTCCTTAAAGATAGATTTTGAAATAAGGTAATGTACAATTTTTCAAAATTTGAATAAGTTACTTTTCGCGTAATTTTGCATGAGAATATGAGCGAGAAAGTACGTGTTTTAGCACCACTAGTTTATGAAATAAAGCACTGTGTTATAAATGAGCTCAATTTCCCGAATATCAGAAGCTGCTAATAAGTGATGGAGAGTCGCAGAAGTTCCGGTGCGAATGGCTCGTGAGATGGCGCGGACGCCGTCGGCGACGCCTTCCAATTGGTGGCGCAAGGGCTGGTGCAGGGGATGGCGCAGCTACAGGAGGCCTTGTGCCTGCTGTAGCAGGAGGCGGAGCGCAAGGTCCAGGTGGCCCTGCAGCTGCATAAACAAGAGGCGGAGCGGTAGATCCAGGAGGCGGAGCGGAGGATGCAGGAGGCCCTGCGCCTGCAGGAGGAGAGGGCGTCGGCGGCGCTGCGGGAGATGGAGCGGAAGCTACAAGAGAAGGACGCCGCTATCCGCTCTTTGCAGCAGCGACTCGAAGAGAGATTGACGGCCGTGGAGGAGGGAACGACGGTTTCTGGGGGTTCCGGAGGGAAAGATTTGAAGTGTCTGGAGGGCCGTGTGAATAGCGTAGAGGCCTCTCTGCAAAGAGCGTTGCACAACTTCTTGCCCCGCGTTGAAACTTTGTTGCGCCAACTGGAGGAGCCCAAATCTACACATGCGTCCCTTACCACCGCCGCCAGCGCCCGCGAAGCACCGGTGACGGGAGGGGAAGCAGCGGGCGGTGCGGAGGAGCCCCCCTCCTCCACCTCCTCCCCCAATATCTCAGGCGCCGGCCACCAGGGCGCAGCAGCAGAGGAAGAAGACGCGAGGCAGCGGGTGAAGCTCCGGATTCGGGAGGTGGAGTTGAGAGTGGAGGAGGCTCAAACATCTCCCTCCCCTCTGGGAGGGCAGTTGTGCGACGCGGCTAACTACAGAAGACTACGTGATGTACGGCGCCTCACAGACTCTGGTGCGGACGTCAACTACACTGATAGTATCGGGTATACTCCTCTAATTAATGCGGCTATGAAAGAAAGCGTAGAGGTGGTGTCGCTGCTTCTGCAACGAGGCGCCGATCCCAACGCTGTCAACTGCAGTGGCGATTTCGCGTTGCATTGGGCTGCGATGAGGAACCGCAGCGGTCGGTGCGTGGAGTTTCTGGTGCGCGCGGGCGCCGACGTCAACGCGAGTAATTGGAATGGAGGGACTCCTCTACACAGGGCGGCGCACCAGAACAATAAGGAAACGGCGGGAGCGCTCCTGGAGGGACCAGGAGGGACCTCAAGCCGTGGGACGGCCGTTTCAAACACAAGTCTCCGCTTGAAATTGCGAGGTTTTTTCGTATAAAGGACCTCCTGCGACTGTAGCGCCAGGAGTAATGATGTAGAATTTCTCAGCATTCGGCTGTGCGCGGTGACGCCGATAAAGCGGTGCGTGCGCTCCTCGCGGCCGGCGCTCGAGAGAACCTCAAGCCCTGGGATGGACGTTGGAAGAACCGAACATCATTAAACCTCGCGTGGGATCCTGACGTAATTTGCAATCTTAACATGGCATTAACGTGGAGCGAAGAGTATCTCGTTAATACATGGTTGTGTTAAGGGTATAGCCAAATAATGTGTCGTGGTTTTTCTTTTATGTTGAAATATATTCCGTTGACACTCAGCTAGTATTATGGTTGATTACCAATTGATAAGGAAATATTTCATTCAAACAGATGGATTTTCTGAAAATTTCAATTCATGTCTCCAATTTAGTCGTTTTTGCCTTTCTTTCGTACAGAAAAATAATGTTGTGTGTGAATTACATTTATTTACATGGAAACATTGACAAATAAATTTTTCAAAAAAAAATGCGAATATAATTTTAAATTTTTCATAAATTTGTTTATATTATTCGTAAACATGGTTTTTATATTAAAAGTTGATAAAATGTCTGTCTAGTCATTTTCCGCATCCCAATTTCCATGCCTCTTTATTCTACATGTCTTTTCGCTCCATTTCTCTTTTTTCCACAGCTTTAGTTATTTCCAATGCCCTTCCCGGTCTTTCCTCATCCATTTTCAAACTTTTTGTGGGCGTCTATCTGATTTCAACCTTCTCAAGTGTCCATGCAATTTCAGTTGTGTCATTTTGACTGTCTCATTCATGGTTTTCTGCACTTTAATTTTATTTCAATATTTCTGAATTTGTCTAACAGAGAAAGTTTGCAACTTTTTATTTTTATATGTAGGTATAGATCGTCATTTTATTAGGTATTACTACTTAACATAGAGGTAATGTCAAAAAAAGTATTTTTGACAATCACGTTAATATTGATTTTATTTCATTAATTATTAAACATGACGTATCAAAGAAATTTTGTCTCCATTACATACTGTAAAATACATATATCGAAAATTAACATTTATTTTTACAAAAAGCATTTTGCTACAGGTTATTGACAGAAGTTTTTCTGATAATAAAATAAATACAATAAACAATTTTAGCCTTAAAGAAGAATATAAATTATCGGTGCGGTCTGCTAGTGATGTAGTGCAGATATGTATTGATTCAATACTCGATCCCGAGTATGTTGTCATCAACGAAAAATGAAATAATTTCTATCAATGTTAAAATCTATTAAAATTCTGTTATCTTAACATTATTAAAAACCTCTTTAATAAATACATTTAGTACGGTAAGATTTTCTAGGAGTAAGGGTCTTTTCATAGTTCCCTGTACAGGGAGGGAAGTGCTTGAACTCTGGTTGAGAACTTTTCGCACAATGTGTATGAAGAAAGTAATCTGCGAGGCCGACGTTTCGCCTGACATGTCGCAGGCTTCCTCAGGGTGATGGGCAGGAATGTTTAAGAGAATTTCTTATGTGTCGTGTTGGTTAAAAACGGATTTCTTTAAAAATTAAAAAAAATTAAATTATTTTCGGGACGTTACTGCAACTAAAATATTAAAAACAAAGCATTTGTTTTGAAAACAAAAGATAGAATTATCATTCTATTAACTTCATTTCCTAAAATAACTCAATAAGCAACACTATTTATTCAAAACAAAAAACAGCAAAAAAAAATAAATAATTTAAAGAAATAGGCAAATAAGTCCTTCAAGCCAAATATGTTAACTTACCATAATGAAAACGTGGTACGATTTGTTATTAGTTATTACTGTTTATATACTCCCACTATAATAATAATAATAATAATAATAATAATAATAATAATAATAATAATAATAATAATAATAATAATACGACCATTGAAATAACTTTTAATTTCAAATTATCAGATGGGCGAGTTTTGTCACCCAGTTACGCCTATGATTATAACTGTTTCGGAAACGATAATTCCAATAACTGTGTACAAATCTGAAGATTTATGATTAAATGTAAGAAGATTACAGAGCTGAAGAAAACGCGTTTAAATTTCACATATAAGGGTTTCTTGATTTTTTAGCATTTATCGTCTGTATAGTGGATTTAGTAACGCTAGTTTAAGCAGACGCCCGTGTCAATGATTGGGGAATGTTATGAAGTAATGAATGTGTCTCTTTTTCAATTTCGTACATCTTCGCGGCTGTGGCTATTATTTTTATTTTTCCTCTATGAAATGTCCTACGCACTTGTTTGGGAAGAGTTCGAGGTAGCTCCTGTGAGGGATCTTGTCGAAACTCTGCCATTTTCACTATTAATTATTTTAAATTCTAAACTCCACGAACTAAAACAATCCACTGTCTAATGCGGTGTGAAGCGCACTGCAAATGGTTCTAATTTTCCCGCTCCGTATATTTGTAATGTCGACAGTGGTTACTGCGATTCACGCTATTTGACTGTTTCTAGTAGCAGAGAGGGGGAAGTTAGCTCAGGGGTCGTGAAAACTGCAGAAAAGGTGGGGATATAATATTACTAACGGATATAATAATACTAACGATGGTATTTAGTCCATATCCTACAATGATTTTCTCATTAGAAAATCTGTGGAAAATGCAATATAAAAGTAATATTGTTCGTGATGTTCTCCAGATCTTTTTTTTTTTTTAATTATCGTTTTGAGTGACGGAAAATCAAAGTAATATAATTGGGCCTTCGAGCATACATTTACGAATGTGACGCTAGTATGTTAACGCTTGAACCGCTTGCAGTGTTGCTATATCCGCGGAATTCCCGCAGTTTTCAGCGGATTTTGAACTCGTACGGAGGAAAAAAAATTAGTTTCGCGGACAGCGGAATAAACGGCGGAAATCAATATAGTTAGTTAAGCAGTAAAACTAGTAAAGCATCAGTTTCCGTTAACCTTTATTAATAAGTTGTTTTGCACAGATGTATATTTTTAAAATTTCTAACTCCATGTTATACTAGCAAGAATAAATAATATAATACTTATATAATAAATTATATAATACCTGAAATCAATTGTAATTATTGTGCAAATATACAACCAAGTAATGAATTCTATATTATCTAATAATTGAATTGCAGGTTCAATAAACCCACCATATTTCGCAATCATATTTTTGTTTTATTAGAGTAAATTAATACAACATTTAAATGTGGAAAAAGAGTTTATTTTACGTTTAGCGGATTTACACGGGAAATTTAAAACCAGTTCAGCGGCGGAAACAAAAGAATATGGCGCAATCCCTCTAAACACATCAAGCAACACTGACCGCTTTGTGATATAGTGAGGGATGCGGAAACCAAAGAGAGAACTAAAGTGAGACACAGGAGCGAACTCATTATTCCAGTCCTCTTGGTTGTAATCCTATGCAGGCGTAGAATTTTCTATTACTCCGGAGCTAAACGCTGAGCTATTTGGTTTTGTAGGTAAGTAATTGCAAGACAAATTTCTAACTCCAGTTAGGATTCTTTATTTCACATTCTATCCGCGAGAATTTAACACCGTCAAGAAACACGTGTTGAAAAAGTATTGAAAGAAAGTGCATTTATAATATAGGCAGCATGTCTCATTTCATTAATTAATTTATTTACACTTAAGCTTTTCACAGTCAGCTGCATTTCGTCTTATGAATCTTATCACTTCTAGTGTATAATTTAGTTAATTAATTTTTTCACATTTAAGCTTTTCTTAGTCAGCTGCCGATTGCTTGTGTTATTCTTTGTATTTTGTCTCTTGAAATTTATGACTTGAAGTTTTACTCTTGTGTATGGTAGAATAAAATTTACAAGAAATAATTCCATTCCTATTACTTTAACATAGAAGGTAATCATGTCCCAATAAAGTCATAATATTTTATTCGTTTTAAAGGTTTATTTTATACTAGATACTTTTTCAAGGTGAAATGATAAGTGATACTGAGTGAAATGTTTTTGTAAGTGCAACTTCACTTTAATCTGGCAACCTGTACAATATTTTTTGTTCCTTTTGTAATCTATTGAACTCCTCCAATTAGATTTTGTTTGCTTTAGGCATATTTATTTCATATATTCTTTTACCTTTGCAAATGAGTGGAACATTGAAAGTTGTTATGTGTTGATATATGATTTTTTATAGTAAAGAACCTTCACTGGTTTTTGTATTAGACAACTAGAGAATCTTGTTAATTTGAAAGATTTGATTAATAATCGTTTGTTTAAACTTGAACATAAATCCAACACTGACAAAGACCTACAATGATATGTCAAAACAGTAGCAAAGTAAAAATTTGTATATCAAATTTTAATTTAATAGTAATTGAGATTATACGGGTGATGAAATATTAAAAATATTCAATATTGTTCCTTCCTTCTTTAGGTTGAAAAACACAATCTCATATGAAGTAAATTTAAGAAAATATATATTTTGTAATAAATGAATGTGAAACATGGAGAGCTATTTTTAATTTGTCTATTATGTATAGCCTGTAAGATACAAAATATTAATACTCGCATACAATAATGTGGTAAAGTATTGACTTATTGAGGCCTGTTAGTCTTAAAATTATATTGTAAATAATTGTTATTTTTTAAGATATCCTATTATAATCATATTGTTAATAGATCTGGAAACTATGCCACTATTAATTAAAAGCTATGAATGACAAAGACTAGGATGTATGTGTCAGTGAAATATTCAAGAATCCCTTTTAATTAAACGTCGGATACTTGTGGTTTTCCCTGAACATCTGGATTTATTACATTAAAAACTTGAAATTTATTACTTTTTCAGTTTGAGGGTTTTGTGGAAAGTTGAATAATTGCTTATACGATTTAAAATTCAATTACTTAATCTGAAAATTTAGGATTTTTTTGCAAACTAAATAAAAAAATACATAGAATACAGGTGGAATATATTTAGATAATTACTACAAAACTCTTTACTACAAGAAATGCAATAAGTTCTCTTAGATTATGTAAATCATTATGGTTAATTCCTTTTTAGCATGATGTTGTAATCAGCTGGTTTGTGAATTTGACTAATAACTCTATTGCAAATATTGTTATCTCTTTGGTGTCATTAGGGTAAAACGTCAATATGATTCCCACTATTAAAATTAAATACTATTTAGAATTTGTTAAGAAATTAGAATATTGCCTCTCTAAAATACACCATCCACAAAAAACAATATTAGGAATAATTTAGTACACATTGTCAGTTGCAAAAGATTATTAAAAATACCTTCTGGGATGGATGTCCGTTGTCTATCAGATGTTATGTGCCCAAACATTTTGTCTGCTACTGCGGCAGACATCTGCAGTGGCTACTGGGTACACGCAGTGGCCTTTCAGACAGCTCACTGATGACTGAAATACACATGTACCCATTAAGCCACTGAAGATGTCTGCTACAGTAGATGATACGTTGAGCAAAGCCAGCCCGGAAAGTATATTTAATAGTGTATCCAAACTTGAGAGTCTACATTGCTTTATTAATCACAAAAGATGCCATTCATAACTTATGATGACCAACAATTTAAAAAGATGCTTAAAAGAAACTAAGGAATTTTTAAATAATAATCAGGATAAATATTTTACAAAGGTAGAAAAACCGCAGCTTTAAATAGAGATTACTATTACAATCCTACTAATGACCATACTATGGGAAAGCAACAATGTTAGATTGAAAAAAAAACTGTACCAGGTGTAGCTATAAATTTAAAAGATATTTTACTCAGATGTGACACACATATTACAAAAAGAATACAGGAATGGTTGTTTTCTACTCCCACACTTGTATCTAGAGCATGTGAACTTCCTAAAATACCAAAAACCAACTATGATTATTTTTGGATCATTATATCCAGCATGGATTCATCTATTAGAATAAACTGATATATTATTAAGAGCAGGCTTACATTTCTTTAAGAATTATAGAAGATATTTCATCATTGCCAGATGAGCAACTATTTTTGAAGGAATGTGTCAATCGATTAACTTCAGTTGCATTTGTGTGATGGAGAAACATGAATTTTGAAGTTCCAGAAGATAAGGAATTAATTGTATTATTGGTTACAATGTCCTGCTTTGAATTTAAGAAATGACAGTTAAAGGTCCTTGAATATCAGAAGGATTATCAAGAAACATGCCTTCAAGTAGTAGGTGAATGTTTGTGTGAGACTGACTTTTCCAACTTTTGATTATATTCCGTAATGTTTTCGATTTATTTGTTGAGTTGTTAATTTTATTATTTAATTGATAAGCTTTCTCATTCATCAGTTTTATCTTATAGTGTTTTTATACTGTTTATACTTTTCATTATGAAACAGGTTCTTAGTATCTCTGAACAGGTCATACATGTTTTTCATTTTATTTTTTAAGAACAAAAATTTCATTCAGATTCTTAATTTTTTTTTTCTTGCTACATTAATTTGCCTCTTAATAATGGGACATACAATATTCCAGTGATTATTTAATGTACTCAGGAATAAGTTCCATTTTTTATTGAAATTGCTACTATTGTGTAGTTCAGTCCATTCCTCTTTTAGGAGACGTTCATTTAACAAATGTAGTTTAGTATCTCTTGTGTCATGGGTGAATGTGTATGTTGGTAGTTTAAGGCTAATGGAGCAATTGATTATTTCAATGATTTGTGCAATGTGATCAGACAGATGAAAATCAATATTATGAGAAGAGTATACATTTCAATGTTAATAATGATGTGGTCTTTCGTAGAGGTGGAATGGGTTGTATTATGTGTTGGCCCTAATTCTACATCATGAAGATTGAAGCTATTTAATAAATCATGTAGTTCATTATGTTAAATATTAATGTTCAGATCTCTCAAAATAATTAACTTACAATTGTTGTTTCCTATAAGTTTAGTTAAAAGTTCTTCCAACCTGAGTAGAAAGTCATTAACGCACGAAATTGGGGATCTATAAATGCCTATGATTTTTGTTTCCTTTCATTGGGTTTGCAGCTAACCTGCTACTTCAATAGTCATTTCGATGCTCATATCTCTAATCCAGTCTATTGATTTGCAAATTAAATTATTCTGGACTATTATTGCAATGACACCACTTTTGTTATATTCTCTTCAGAAACATGCCTGAAGTTTATAGATATAGAAGTTAGTTGAATTAATTTCATTATATTTTAGACCATGTTCGGTAATGACTCCGTGTACTGTCCGTATTTTCAGACAATAATAGTATGATAACAATAAAGGTAATAACAATAATAGCATTACCTCTACATTTTATGGCTGTTCTGCACAGATATTTAAACTAATAAATACTCGACTTTTTTAAATACACTTGTCTCCACTCCACTTGTACATTTATGGAATACTTATATATACTTAGTCATTGGGTCGACGAAGTTGAAGTCAAATTACTCAAATATTTTCATGATCATATTTTCCTAATTCTGTATAACTTGTATTTTCGCATGGAAGTCATCACTTGGCTTTCTCAAGAGAAAGAACATTTTCTAATATTTTTGTGACTATCAAGGAAAACGAAAAGGTAACTGTCAAGGAAGAGTGTACGTGCACGGAGCGCATGAATTAGGAAGGAAAGTTAATGCAGCCAGTCAACATGTCTATAGGAAATTTCCCATTACCAATGTCAATGAGGTGTTTAGAGAATATGTTTCCAGATTAGTCATTTTGCACCTCGACACGCTTATTCTTGCTTAAATGAAGTACTTTGACATGTTTCCACAAATTGGAGAACTTTAAGACATGCATTGAGTTCATCAGCTGGTGTTGATCGTGGAATCACTGGCAATGTTTGATGAAAATCTCCTGCTAATAAAATCATTGCACCACCAAATTGGTTATGATTGCTCCGTAGATCTTTTAAGGTTCTGTCTAAAGTCTTCAAAGATTTTTTATGTGCCATCGTGCATTCATCCCAAATAATTAATTTACATTGCTGCAAGACCTTTGCCATTGCAGAGTTCTTCGAAAAGTTGCAGGTCGGAGTTTCATTGCTTTGCATATTTAATGGCAATTTTAATGCTGAATGGGCTGTTCGACCACCTTCAAGCAAAGTTGCTGCGATTCCCGACGAAGCGAGTGCAAGTGCAATTTTATTTTGTGAGCGAAACGTTGCTAATATTAATGAAATAAAAAAGTTTTTTCCTGTACCACCAGGTGCATCTAAGAAGTAAATCCCTCAAGTTTGATCATTTGTTACTTTCATAAGAGTATCAAATACATACTTCTGTTGTTCATTCAACAGTGGAAGATTTGTTTGAATTAATTCTTTCAAAGTGTTGAGATCATACAGTTTTTGTCGATTCAACTCTTGGTTAAAAGCATCATGCACTGATTTGTATTTTTGGATTTCCCATTCTATTTCGTATTTGATACAAAATATCATCACACATATAATCTTTGTACTTGATCCACAAATGAATTGGGTTTGATGGGAAGCATTGTAGATACGATTATAGTAAACAATGTTCGTATTTGATGAGCATTTGATGATATTACAGCATCATTGAGAGTTTGATCCCAATGAGCGTCATTTTCTAGCAATTGCAAACGTTGACAGGCTTCTCTGTAAGATCCACACAATTCACCATCAACAGTTCGTAAATGTTGGAATGACGTTGAGTCACGTACATTGACTAATAGCAGTCGTAAATAAAAACATTCATCATTGCTTGGATGTACTTAATAAATTCGACCAATGTCATCGGTGGAATACACATCTGGGTATCCTGGAACTTGTATTCCTTGTTTCCGTCGTATAAATCTCCTTGAGGATTGATTCCAAGTATATTTTGGCATTTCAGAATATAGCAATGTTTGTTCGAAATCATCGTTTTGGCATGTCTCAAAAAAACTGGTTAATGTAGGAGATGGTGGCTGAGCAGCTCTTTGTACTGCGTTCTGTGCTGTAAAATACACTCTTTGTCCATTTTCGAAATGCACAGCTAAGTGAACAACAGAAGGGTGTCTCTCGTGAATAGGAAAAGAAAATATTCGCCATACTGCTTCATTACTACTAACATTGCGGCCCATTTGGTATTGGGTAACTTCATCATTAGAATTCTCTGCACCAATTCCAATCACAGCCATATCACTCCCTTTGGTTACATAGTTGCAAATTTATTTAATAGATTTCACTGATTGGCAAGATTCAACGTTGATGTGTGCTTTAAAGATATGTGATAAAATAGGCGAATATGGAACAATCCAACGATTATCTATTACAATATCTTGTTGATTTAATTTGGCAATTGTTGATCATCCATTGTCTACTGTCGATCGTCGATGATACAGTGGATAACCGTCATTACCAGTAATTGTTTCCGATATTAATGTCCGTGGATATCGTTTTGAACATTTACCATCCATCATACATGGTGCCATATCTTTTTGATAACTACTTCATGCAATCCAGGATCTACTTGTACATCAGGGATTTCAGCTGATATCACTACATCAACTTCATATGGCCTTATCTTTTCAACCAACCAAATCAAAATGTGTGCATGTGGCTATCCTCGTTTCTGCCACTCCACAGAATACATCCAGCAGCGTGTCTCACCAAACACATAATGTTTTACGATGAAATCCATTAAAGATTTCAATTTTTGTCTAAAGACTCTGGCTGTAATATCATGACGATCAATGGGTGATTGCTCAGGGAATAACTCTTGCTTGATTTCTATCCAGTGCGGATTGCATGTAAATGTGATGAACAAATCTGCTGTACCGTAATGACGAACATACGACATGGCATCTTGAGCATATTCGTGCATATGTCGAGGGCTTCCGATGTATGTTGCTGGAAGAATAGTCATCCGACCAACATTCTGTGCATTTCCATCAGTATTAATCGCATCTCGAAGGTGAATGGTGAATTCTCTTCAGATCGGAGTTTGGTCTGATTCAACCTGATGAATGTTAATCTCTCCGTTTCAATTTTAACATACATGTCAACAATATATTTGTGATATATTCGTCGACATTTCAGTATGTGATTGTCTTCATTTTCCCGAATCATTAGGAGGTATGAATGATAGTTCATTGAACTGACTTTTTTGTTAGTTTCAGAACCTGTAAATAGATTTTGAGATCCTTAATTTCAGAGCTCATGCATGACGTGTGGCTCATTATGGTTAATGAATGGAATCATTTATCATATACCTTTTCCATCTCTTGCATAAATGACCTTAAAATGTTTTGGTAGGTGCACCTTCACTTTAATTTGGCCACATGTGCAGTGTTGTGTATTCTTTCGATGATTAATTGGACTAATCCAATTAAAATTTTGTTTTGGATATATTCATTTCATATCTTGTTGCCAATGAGAGGAACTTTGATTCGGTTAAGTGTACACACGAAATCTTGTCTTGTAATAAAAAAGTGGATAAATCAAGTTTCTAAATATAGAAGAAACCCCTCTAACACGCGGTGGAGCCAGAATTCGCTTTGTGGGTTCTTGATACCGAAAAATTGATTGACGGCTAAACGTCCATCTGTGTGTGAACAACGCTAGCGGTTAACACCGTTTAGCCGATATTCTCCAAAATTGACAGTCCCCAATTCATCTGGCTGCTGTCGCGGCTCGAGTTTGAAACCTATATTTGGGGCGGGGTTGGGGGTACTTTACAGGAAAACGCTGGGGGGGAAATAGGTTAAAATTTTCTGATTAAATATTTTTTTGAAATCATTGTGAAAAATAGCTGTTCTTAAATTTATCTGTTATGGACTCGTGAGTTCTAAAATATTAACGTTAGTAGACATTGTGTTCACACTAGCAATTTTCCCCTAATTTAAACGTTTTCAATCGATGTCTTAACTCGAGGCCATGCGAATTTGAAACTGATTTTTCAAATTTTGGATGTCAATTGAAGTAATAAAATTCGAAAATTATTTCATTCATTGAATCATTACCGCTGCGCCGTTGCGTTAGTATAGTAACGCAGGGCACTAAAGGGTTTTCTTTTAAATTAGATCTTTGAGGTGGCTGTCTACCCGACAATAAAAGTCTAGAATTTTGGGTGTGTTTTGTTTTCTCTTGGACATTTGATATTTTATGCTTTTAGGGATAAAATAATTGTTTTTGACTCTACATTTTCAAAAAATGAGTAGGAGTTTATAGTTTTTGAAAAAATATTTGAAGCGAGTGTCCACTGTCAAGCCCTTAGTGAACGTCAAATGCATTTTCGCGAAATGGGAATTTTCAGCCCATTCATGCATGTCTAACATCAGAAATCATAAACTATTAAATACAATACAATTCTTTTTGCAGCATGTAACCCACGATTTGCTGTAGTGAATGATCTAAAATAATCTGTTACTAAATGACTCAGTTTTATGAACTGAAATGTCCAGAATAAATGTATAAACAATTATTTTTCCTCGAATAATAGAATCCTGACTCTTTACTTTTTAAAATATCATTCTAGTTCAATCATTAGAATATTCAGTTGTAATTTTTAAAAAAATTATTAAAATATATCAATTTGATGTAGAATAATGATAGATAGTAATTGTAGAGTAACTAGCTTCACGAAATTTTGAATACTTTTCATGACTTTTGCTTGAAAAACAGATGAGAAAGGGCATGATGTTTTAGCACCAATATGCTATCAAATAAATGAGTGTGCTTTAATGGGGGAAATAATTTCATGAATTGCAGAAGCTACTAGAAAGTGATGGCGACTTCCATAAGAGCTGGCGGGAATGGCTCGCGAGATGGCGCGGATGCCGTCGGCGACGCCTTCCACCTGGTGGCGCAAGGGCTGGTGCAGGGGATGGTGCAGCTACAGGAGGCCTTTCGCCTGCAGAGGCAGGAGGCAGAGCGGAGGATCCAGGAGGCCCTGCGCCTGCAGGAGGAGAGGGCATCGGCGGCGTTGCGGGAGATGGAGCGGAAGCTACAAGAGAAGGACGCCGCCATCCGCTCTTTGCAGCAGCGACTCGAAGAGAGATTGACGGCCGTGGAGGAGAGAATGACGGCTTCGGAGGGATCTGGAGGGGAGGGCGGTGTGCAGCGTCTGGAAGGCCGCGTGGAGAAGGCGGAGTCCTCTCTGCAAAGAGCGGTGCAGAAGTTCATGCCCCGCGTTGATGCTCTGTTGCGCCATCTGGAGAAGTCCCAATCCGCACGAGCGTTCCCTGCCACCGCCGCCAGCGCTTGTGAAGCACCGGCGACGGGAGGGGCAGCACCAGGCGGTGTGGGGGAGTCCCTCTCCTCTTCCTCCACCACCTCAGGCGCCGGCCCTTCCACTCCCTCAGGCGCCGGCCACCAGGGCGCAGCAGCAGACGAGGAAGAACGCGCGAGGCGGCGGGTGGAGCTCCAGGTGCGGGAGGTGGAGTTGAAGATGGAGGAGGCACGAACCTCTCCCTCTTGTCTGGGAGAGCAGTTGTGTGACGCGGCAGGAGGAGGAAGACTTAGCGACGTACAACGTCTCATAGACTCCGGTGCCGACGTCAACTACATTGATCGATATGGTTTCTTTCCTCTACTTAGAGCAGTCCTGAATTCCAAGGCGAATGTGGTGTCACTACTTCTGCAACGAGGCGCCGATGTGAACGTTGCCAACAGCAAAGGGATATCCGGGTTGCACTTGGCTGCGTTCTGGAACTACAGTGGTCGGTGCGTGGAGCTGCTGGTGCGCGCTGGCGCCGACGTCGACGCGAGGGATTTATATGGAGCGACTCCTCTGCACTTCGCGGCGGAAAGGAAGAATGAGGAAGCGGTGCGCGCGCTGCTCGCGGCCGGCGCCAGGAGGGACCTCAAGCGCTGGGGAGGAGTATTTAAAGACAAGACCCCTTTTGAAACTACTCAGTCTTCTAATTAATGCGATTTTGAAGGAGAACGTAGACGTGGTGTCGCTCCTTCTGCAACATGGCGTTGATGCGAACGCTGTCAACATAGCTGGGTCTTCCGAATTGCAGTGGGCTGTGAAAAGGGTCCGCAGCGGTCGGTGCGTGGAGCTGCTGGTGCGCGCGGGCGCCGACGTCGACGCGAGGGATGAAGATGGAGAGACTCCTCTGCACTGCGCGGCGCAGAGTAACAAAAAGGAAGCGGTGCATACGCTCCTCGCGGCCGGCGCCAGGAGGGACCTGAAGGAATGGAGAAGCGTTTTTTAAAGCAGAACCCCGTTTGATTTTGCAATTTCGTCTGGTATACGACTGCGACTGTAGCCCCAGGAATAAAGATGTGGGACTACTCGGCATTGAGCTGTGCACGGTGACTAATATTGCGGTGCATGCGCTCAGTGGCGAATTTATGTAATTTGGCCCTCTCGCCAAAAAAATGTTGCAATGTAATAAAAGGCAAAAAATTGATAATTGTAATTAGAAATAAATTCTATTATGCATGGTTCATTTTGAAACTGGTTTTATCATAATGTAACACCATAATTGCTTCAGTCGAACTTTTATTTGCGAAGATGTTTATGATATAATCTATGTGATGTAAAATATCTCTTTTCATGCTAAATTAAAAAGTCAATTCAATTTACTTTCGCCCAATTTCTGATCTTAAGTAGTTTTTTTATACGCTTCAAATCTGAGAAACAATCGTTTAACTAACAATTTGAAATACATATACACATATACTTGCGAAAGTTGATATCAACATTTGGAAATAGTGTGTCGAGGTCAGTTTTGCGTAGAAACTGGTGCAAATCCTGCCCCGAATTCTTTTTCAAAGCTGGAACAACTTAATTTAACATTCACTAAAAATTAACAAAAAAGTCTTACCGAAAATTTGCCCCCCCGACACCAACCTTGATTTGCCTCTTCCTAAATCCGCCTCTTGGGTGGCTAGGTGGCGGGCGGCGCCAGCAGAGACCTCAGCCAATGCCGTCTTGAATTAACAAAGCCTGTGTAGCCCCGGCAAGCAAACAAGTACTTCCGTATTCGTGGTTGTACACAAACATCAGAAGCGTTTGCTAAAATATGTTAAAAATAGTAATTGAATAAAACACTCCTCGTTTAGTGGATATTTAACGAAATGTGCATTTGAAGACAGGCGTAAATGACACAATCATATCGAGTGCATTAATCTACATTCAATCATGTACATTACATTTCCTGACAAAATTTCCTTTTGACAGTTCAGGGCAAAAATGACTACACTTTGCGTCTTTACTCTTCATGGTAAGAGAGTGGGATTAATAATGCTGTCCATACAAAATTCTCAAATCAAAATTTTATAAACAAATTATTTAGCCAATTAACGTTATAACTAAGAGGAGTTTTATGCCCTAAAAATCTTGAAATATACTTTTAAAATTAACAATATTTCATTTCTTGTATGAATCCTTCTTGGTAAAATTCAGAAGAAACATTCTTGAAATGAAAATATATAATTTGATCAAACGTAACATAATCTACCTCTCTTTTCAGGAAAAATAATGGATGTAAATATTCACCTTAGTATGTCTTGTTTCTTTTCTTCTACCTGGTTTAAAAAATATGTCAAGAAATAGCAAAAGTCAAAATGTCTTTGCAAAATGTCAAAAGCAGACAAAGGTAACACAGTAGTGATTCTTCATAAACATGAATACAACCAAAAAATGTATGACTTTCTTGACATCAACCAGACTGAAAAACTTTCCAACGACCCCACCAAGAAGGATCTTTGCCATCTTTAGCTAGAACCTAATAATTCACAAGCCCTTTTTCCGTATCCCAAACAATACATACCAACTAACCCTTCTCCCCCTAGACTCTATGACCTTCCAAAATTACATAAAGAAAATACTCCCATCAGACCTGTAGTCTCTTACACTAACACATTAACACACAAACTTGCTCACAAATTAAATATCCTTTTCCATAAACACGTTCAGTTCAAACCTACATATACTGTAAAAAACAGCCTTGATCTAATAGAAAAAATTGAACACATTCCTGTCCCACCACATGCAACACTAGTTTCATTTGATGTAAAGAATCTATTCCCTAGTACTCCAACTGCTGATTGTTAATTACTTTTACGTAATTTACTAGACAAATCGTCATGCCCCATACCCGTTCGAGATGAACTCCAAAATCTCTTCAACTTGTGCATGAACCAAAATTACTTCACTTTTGACAACAAATTTTATAGACAAACTTCAGGAATTCCTATGGGCTCACCTCTCTTCTCCTTGCAGATATATTTATGGACGCTTTCGAACAGACCATCTTCGTTTCAAACAATCCACTTCTAGAGAACATTACATATTGGCACCGTTACGTACACGACATCTTGTTCTCTGGACCGGTACGACTAAACAAATTTACCTGTTTACTGACTTTCTCAACAACACACATCCTAACATTCAATTCACCACAGAACTACAGAAAGAAGACAAATCTATCAATTTCCTAGACCTGAATATAAGCATATCTGGAAACAAACATACTTTCAACATTTTCATAAAATCGACATACACAAAATCTCTCATCCACAACTCTTCACAACATCTTATTTAACATAAACATTCTGCAATCCACTACATGATACACAGATTACTAAACCTCCCCCTGACAAAATCTCATTTTCTGGAAGAACTGCACACCATACAACACATTGCTATGTCTAACGGTTGCAGCATTGAACTCATTAACAACATACTACGCCGCAAAATAGTCAAACAAAAACAGAAAATGTACACTACACTTTCTCCTATAACAAAAACACCGGACAAGTACACTTGCTTACATTATTTTGGACCCCTTTCAGAAAAAGTCGCGCACAATATTCACAAAGCAGGTATCAAAGTTTCAATCAAATCATAGAATTCCCTCAAAAAAATGCTGTCCCCGAAAAAACACACAGATCTAGAAAAAAGCGGTGCACACAGCTCTTCGGGGTCATCTGACAAGGTACCTTGCTGCTGTGACCTGTAACTGCTCTACAACGTGTATAGCCTTGAGGGCACCAGGCCCTTTTATGAAGCAACATCACATTTTCAGCAATCACAGGCCGGTTAGTCCTGCAAGGTTGACTTTTATCTTAAATGCTGTCGCATTCAGGAATATAAATAACGCAACAATGTTTCCGTTTAGCGCAGCTAGGTTTTTGTACAACTATTAAAACCTTGTTGCGATTTATGGGTTCTTTTGTTTTCAGTGAATGAACCATCAAATCAATTTTTGTCTTTCGAAGCTTATTACTATTATAGTAGTGCCAATTTGTATAACCCAGGTGGCCGAAGTGGTTAAATGTCGGGTTCGGACTCAGCGATTCGGAGGGATTTGGTTCAAGCTTGGCTCGGGGGTAATTATTTCTTACAACTCTCTGTTGCCGCAGAAAACTATTGAGAATTTCAGAAAATTTATTGAAAACAATTGGAAGCAATTCTACTCACATATACAATCTATTGAGATTCTAAATAAACTGGAAATATCTGTATGTCATTTTCATATTTTGAAATTTCAAAGAAGTTTACAACTCTGTTCAAGTCCCTCTGTATAGAGAGCGATTTTCATAAGAATAGGATGTTTTGACAGCTAGTGCTGACAACACAACTGAAGGTTCTGTGGTCGTTGTGTCTTTGAACCTATTAGACTATCCTTCCTCCAATCGATCGTGTGCAGTTGGCTAACTTGTAAATGGCTTCGGCTCTTCTTTTTGTGATGTCCTCGTCCGACGAAAGTATAGTGCGCCACGAAAAATAATTGAAATTAGGAAGTGCAGAGCTATGTACTCTTTTGTAAAAATTCTTTTTTTTATAAACATTACATTGAATTTAGTTTACCTAGAGGGACTTTCTTTGTCCTATTTGTAAAACGTATGTCACCTCAAATCAATTGTTAAATATAATATTGTGGAGCGTTTAGAAACACTGCGAGAAAGCATGTGCTTTGATAGAATCGCTAGTTTTATTAAATACTTGTTTTCAAAATAAATGTGAAAAATAGCTGCTTTTTAATTTGTCTGCTATGTGTAGCATCCTGAGTTTCAAAATATTAATATTTACAGACATTAATGTGTTCACACTACCGATTTTCCACCTATTTAAAAATCTCCGATCGGTCTGTCTGAACTCAAGGCCCTGCGAATTTTAAACTGGCGTTTCAAATTTCGGATGTCTACGTCAATTGAAGCAATAAAATTCGCAAATTACTGCACTGTCATCGAAACAATTCCGCTGCGTCGTTGCCGTTAGTGTAGTACCGCTGGACACCAAGCCCCTCCTACGCGCATGGCTGTAGCAATCCGATGCTGCGGCAAATATTAGGCCACCTTCATCCGCCATTTTGTTGGCAAATAAAATCGGGAATTCGAATAGTAATATGAATTCGAATGAAATTGTTTCGTCTAAATTTTCTCTCGTTTCATTTATTTAATATTTAACATACAACCATATGTGGCTTGGTGCAAGAAAGTCCGATGTAAATATTCTTGTTGGTTGACAGAATGGGTGGTTTTCTCTTTTGGCAGAACATTACATCTGTTACAATTTTTGTGTATTCCACTTATTCTGGCAAGGTAATTAAAACTTAATACTGTTCCTCGTAATTTGGCCAATACAGTTGTATCAAATTTGAATTATTTAAACCTTTTTTAATGACATTGGTCCTTTCTGACAATTCGAAATGTAGGCCTTGGACCTCACAGACCCAGAGCTGACCTGATAAGTCCCACTTGGTTCTATGAAGGGGTGGACTAGAGTATTATATTGCCCTTTTATTTAATGTATTAAAAATCAATATATGTCTGAAGTTTTATCAATTATTTGTTTTCATTCAATAAATAAACAGTAACATACGCAATGGCAATGGTTTTGAAAAGAAAGAATAGAAATGTTTGTGCAAGAATAGTAGAAAACTCCTATTGGGCTATGTAAAACAGTCAAGTGAACACTTGTCAATTATTTTTCAGATTATAAAAACAAAACATGAATTTAGAATACAATATTTCTTAATAGTAAAGACAATAAGGATGACACTTAGGGGCAAAAATATATAAATCGCAAAGAAAGTAATGACTGAACTGATTAATGTTCAACATCTGACATAATGTCACTTTAATTTGTATTTTGTCCCTTCTTTAATTTGGTTTAGAAATGTTTTATCGTATATTATGTTGGTTGGATGTATAAATGGTAGATCAGTCATAGACAAGAAATTGCTATCCAAGGACCTATGTCAACATATGCTATACAGGGTCCCACATTTTAATACTATTTCTATGAAGTCTTTTCATATCAGGAGATAAGATCGACTTAACTATGACTTTTCTCACACTGAAAAAAGGAACTTTAAAATACATATTGGACATACAAACCGTCAATCACTCAAAACTGTGATGGCCCCTTTTTGCACCAAGCCACAGATAGTACAACATTGTTATAGTCAGGAATATTAATATCTTTATAGAAATATCTTGAGGTTTTTTAAGGAAATGTGTAAGTGCTATCCCATTCAGCTTTAGCGTTTACTGATAATTTAATATTCAGCACTATTATTACAAGTAAATTCAAATAATACAAGTACTTCAAAATTCAACACTGTCACTACATATAACTACTAACACCTGGGCATCAAGGAAAATGGTGGTGGATATGGTAATTTCAATTTGTCTGATTCGTTTTCCAATTATTCTATTTCTTTTTTTGTAGTATACTGTAACACCCCCGGTCGTCTCGGGAGAGAACGCCCGGTAAGCGGCCCTGAAATAGCTCAGTCGGTGATGGAAGGAATTGTTAACAAATACTGGTAACATGAAAGAAACACTTTGATCACTGGTAAAATCACTTTTATTCCTGGGCAAATAATTCAAAATGCCCCAGGGAAGTTACACATTTAAATAGAATCGGAAATCTGAAAATTAGGTGGACAGATAAGAAGATGAAAAGTTAGTAGCCAGTATAAAGCTTAAAAATTAGGAAGACTTATAATTAGCATCACAATGGTAACAAATATTACAGATTACTGTGTCTTAGCGCGACACCGCATTACAGGATTTTCGCAGGGATGAATACCCCGAATTATATTGCCTTAGTAAAGTTTTCTTTTGTGGGCCCAAGACGGGTGCGTTGCGGCCGAGAGGGCGGCGGCAACCTTCACAGGGGGGCGCGGCCGGGACAATGTCCTTGTGCCCACCCAGGCACGCGGGTCAGCTGGTCTGGGTGTCTGAGGGCGTCACCCTCAGAGGCGGCGGCGCGGCCAGGGGATGGCGGCGGCCCGGCCGAGTGAAGACGGCGGCACGGCGCCTGGCAGTCCGGTTGAGCTCGGGGTCGGCCGGCAGTCACTCTCGATTTCAAGAGCGTAGTAACCATTCACGGATTCTTCTGATACTCGTGATTATTCGCAATTGCAACTTTAGAAAGTCTAGAAATCCTGCAGCGACACATTCGCTTCACTTTGCAACTGATTCCCGCTTCAGAGAATTTTCTCTGCCCACGTTACTCTGCTCTATTACAACAGCCCACACCGAAGTTTTTTCAAAGTCCATCAGAGGCGAACTTGCCTCTGGTCGGTGAACAGCTCTCCCTCCCAAAGAAGTGTCTCTCCCGACTGCCCTGCTCTGAATGCCAATTTTATAAGTCAAATCTTATTAGGTTAACTTTTACCCCCCACTCGTTTTCTCGCATGTTCCAGCTCCATAAGATAGTTGCGTCGCCATTGGCCGAAAGAAATGGCGCATTACGTTTTTTTGACCAATGGTGACAAGGGTAGTGGATGGAGTTCCGACTCTTTGCATAACTGTGAGCGTCGAGAATTTTCTTTGCCCTTCCAGAACATGCTCGCACAGGACTGGCGTTGTCCGTGAAAGAATTTGTCGATTTCAAAAGCAATCTCGAAGGTTCGTGCAGCTGGCCATGCGAACACGTGCTCCACAGTGAATCTGTCGCCGCCGACCCTCTTAACGACTATCTTAATGGGCCGGAGGCGGAGACGTCTGTCAGATAAGCAGGGTTGCGCGCGTGAGGCCATGTCGCAATCTGTTCCCAGTATTACTCAGGGTGGCCGAATCTGTTTATTTAATTTAGTTTTCTTGGCGTGAATTTCGTTTCAAAAGGTATGACGAAATCTGTATCGCTACATTGGCCTTCCCCTCCGAATAAAAAAAAATTGGAGTTCGAGAAATTAAATTTCGAAAATTGAGAATTTTTGTTTAAGTAAAAATTAAGAAAAAATAGCGATACCAGAAGTTAATGCTTTTACTCGTTATCCTAGCAAAATCTTATTTACCATTGGAAGCTAAGAGTGAAATATTATTTCTAATTAAACCTAACAAGACTTATAGAGAAAAATTAGGAAATGTTCGGTGAGCTCGAGGTGGATGACCGAATTGTGTGCAGAGTTCGACGGTTTCTAGTAGTCAGGAATTCACTCTTTGAAAGGCCGCAAATTATAAAAATTGAATTTTCCGGCTGGCAAGCCGTTCACATCTTTAAGAAGGCAGACATTTGGATGCGGGATGGCTTCAACCGTAAATGGACCACTGAAAAGACGGAAAAATTTGTGAAACAGGCCTGCGGGCTGGTCGCTTACTCGGGGGGTCCTGACGAGTACCTTGTCTCCTATTTTAAACTGGTAAGGATTTTTAACCGCGGCTTCCCTCCTTCTTGCATTCTTGGTGAGATTATCCAGAATGATCCTACACCGGTTTTCATAATTTGGAACTTGCTGTCCGGATAACCGAGCTAGCAAGGGAAAAGCATGTTCCGGTTTCCTTCCAAAATGCGCCTCATAAGGTGACATGCCGATAGAATCGTGTTCAACGGTATTGATCCACTCATTGATATTTTTGATTAGTAGGGGCCATTCTTTATGGTTCTGTGTCACGTAGACACGGAACAATCGGGAAATTTCTCTCATAATCCGCTCGCTTGGATTGGATTGTGGGTGCCTAATAGAAGAGAAAATGGCAGAGACCCCTTCATTCTCCAGTGTCTGTTTCCAGAGTGCCCCAGTGAATTGAGAGGCATGGTCACTGAGAATTTTCTTATACTTCCCGGCAGTTCGAAAAAATTCCCTGGTAAGGCGATTCAAACAATTTTGTGCAGTGGGCCTAGTAATCGGATAAATTTGTGTGAATTTGGAAAAGGAATCACTTATGACCAAAACGTGCTTGTAGCCATACCTCGCCGTGGGTAACGGTCCGTACAAATCAAGGCAGGCGAGTTCGTTTGGGGCTGAAGGAATTATGTGATGCATTGGTCCTTCGTAATGCCTGTTGGGGAATTTTGTTAGCTGACATGTCACACACTTAGAAACTGTAGCTCTGACATGCCTAGCCATTCCTTTCCAATACGCAAATGTCATCAAAATTTTAAGAATTTTGTTCCCGCCAAAATGCCCGTGCTTTTGGTGCACATGAATGATCAGTTTGTCTGTGATATCGTTCGGGATCCAAATCCGATATTCACAGGGTTGCTGCTTTGTCTGAAACATCACGAGTTTACTTGAAAGTTTCACTAACCCGGGATTCTGAGTCAATTTTTCGAAGAGTGGATCAGACTGATCTAAAGAATTTTGAATAAATAATTTGGCTTTGCCAATGATGGCATCCTGCTCCTGTAATTTCTGGAGGTTTCCGGGCCGCATTTCCGGAATAGGGGTCACATTTAGGTTAATCACATTCATGTGATACACTGTGTCATTTTGGATCATGTGATTAGAAGTGTAGGGCAGCCTGCTAAGAAAGTCTGCGATAGGGTTATTGATTCCTGGAATATGCCTGATGTCAAAATTAAACTGCTGCAGCCAAAGCACCCACCGTAGTAACCTGGCGTTAGTGCAGTGGCAGCGTTTCAAGAAAATCAGGGCTTTGTGGTCCGTTACAATGTAAAATTTTCTACCAGCCAGATATCCCAGCATCTTTTGGAGAGCCCAAATTATGGAAAGTGCCTCCTTTTCAGTAACAGAGAATTTAAGTTCGTTTGACCTGAGCACACGACTGGCGACCGCGACAATTTTGAATTCGGTGTCCAATTCACCCATTTGCGTGAGCACACACCCGATCCCAACATTAGAACTATCAGTTTGGAGGTAGAAAGGTTTCGAAAAATCCGGGTGGTTCACCATAATCGCATTACGAAATGCTGCTTTAATTTTGTTAAACGCCTGTTCGTGTTCGTCAGTCCAGTGCCACTTAGTCCCTTTCCTCAATAAATTTATTAACGGTGCGGTGAGAATCGCATAACCTGGAATAAATCTCGACTGATACACGCACATGCCTAAAAATCCTTTCAATTGTTTTGTATTTCGTGGTCGTGATATTTGATCAATAGCCTGGACTTTTTCTGGATCAATTTTCACGCCATCCGTGTTGACACGGTATCCTAAAAAGGAAATTTCTGAAGTACAAAACTGCGATTTGTTCAAATTTAATCTCATATCATTTTCGGACAGGCATTCCAGTAATTGTTCCAGGTGACAAAGGTGTTCCTGGAAATTTGTGAGGAAATCACGATGTCGTCGATGTACGGCGTGACGAACTGTTTAATTTTGTCTCCTAATTTTTCGTCGAGGCAACGGATAAATGCCGCACCACTATTCCTCAGACCAAAAGGCATTCTTTTCCAAATGTAAGTCAGGCCGTTATACAGAAATCCCGTAAATTTTCTGTCATCTGGGTGAATCGCGATCTGCCAGTAGGAACTAGAAAAATCTAAGGCCGAAAAAATCTTGGTTTTGTTAAATTTCCACAAAATTTCGTCGAGGTTTTGAGGTGCCTCGTTTTCTGGGATCGTGACTTCATTAATTCGTCGGGCATCTAGACAAATCCTCACTTTGCCGTCCTTTTTCTTAACTACCACAATCGGGTTTAAATAAGCTGTGACAGCTCTTTCGATAATGCCCTCCTCAATCATATTCTTGATTGTTTCATCGACTTCCCCCCTCATAGACTGCGGAATGGGATAATTCTTTACTTTAAAAGGTGAGTCGTCGGTGACACGAATCCGAAAGTTAAAGTCTTTAATAGGATGCGTAGGACGATCAAAAACATTTCTAAATTTAAACAGCACTTCATTCAGTTGATGGCGCTCGTAGTCGGTTAATAATTCATTTCTTTGTGAGTAACCATTAATAATCTCACGCACATCATCTCCCAATTCCCAGGACCCGCATGAAATGCCAATGTCTATCCTGTCCTCGCCATACTTAATATTAATTTCCCTGCCCTCACCGAAACTCACAATATTTCTAGAAAAGTCCACTATCCCGTTATTTTCCTTTAAAAAATCTACCCCAAGAATTACCTCGTAGCTTAAGTCTTCAATAATCAAGCACGGCACATCGAATGAAACTCCCTCAAAGTTGATTGATATTAGGGCTTGCATAGAAATGGGCTTGCTTTTCTTTTTTCCAATCCCTACGACGTAACATCTACCCGTCGGCAAAGTCGGTACTGGAATCTGTCCACTAAGCAATTTTGAAAACAATTTCTTAGAAATCGCGCTAACCTCGCTACCGGTAACAATTAAAGCGTTCACGTTGAAATTTCCTATAAGGAACTCGACTACTGGACATGTCCGTGCACGTTCTATGACGGGCGCGTTCGCGTCGTCGTTCAGGTCATAAAATGCATAATTGATGGATACTACATTAATGAACGGTACCTCTGACACAATTCGTTCGGAACCCCGATACCCTGAAGGTCCGAACGGTTTTAGTTTAACGGCCCCGACCTGGCGGAGTCGCGTTGGCCGTTTCCGTTATTTGCGCTCCCGTTCTGATTCTCATTTACACGTGGAGGCGGGCGCCGTTCATTAGCGTCGTTCCCACGATTCCGGTCATCCCAACGCCATGGTTGCCGATTCTGGCCATTCCCTTGATTTCGATCATAATTTTCCTCGTAATGAATTACCCGTGTCCTATCAAATTGAGCGAGCAACTCTTGGAAGCGGTCAAGATCTTCACATCCTACACTGCTAATCAAATTTTGCACATAAGTAGGAAAGTGCGCAGTTAGGAGCCAAATAATTTTCTTCTCATTAATAGAGGGGTCACATAATTTAACAGCGGAAATTTTTTCCATGGCGTAATCGAGGTAAGACTGATTAGATCTTTTATCCCACCTTGTTTCTAAAATTTTCCTCTCTGCCTCATATCGCCGCTGTTCGTTCCAAAAACGCGCAAGAAATCTTGTACGAAATTCCTCGTACGTTTGCGGAAATGGGGAAAGTGCAGTAAGCCAATGTGCTGCACTTCCGCGTAATAGTTCCTGCATAAATTTGGGTTTCAAATCAGGTGGTACCGCCTTCGTTAAGTCCATGTAATTTTCTGCTCGGTCAAGGAAAACCTTAGGATTTTCGTCCGGTTTACCCCAGAAGCACAGATTCTGCGGAGGAGCTCACGAGAATCTAAGACTTGACCCGCCCAGTGAATTTACCGTTGGATTATTTCCCTTTTCCTTCTCTATTCCCTCTTTCACTAATCGTTTTAAATTTTGGTCAATTTCTTTCTTTAGTTTTTCTTCCCTGTCTCTAATATTTTCCCCTTCAATAGCGCCAAATTTTTCAAATTTATTACGAATTTGGCTGACTTCCGTGTCAAGTTTGGATTCAATTCTAGTGACTTTACCATCTATTTCCGTTCTAACCTCGACAATCTTTCCCGTAACTGCTTCGCAGCACGCTTCTACCTTGCTGTCACATGCCTGGAGCTTCTGGCTGATTTCTGCCTGAATATTCCCTAGACGCGATTTTACTTCGGCCCTCGAACCTTCTAGTTCTTTGCCCAAATTTACTACACTATTTTCAATTCCCCGCATCTACCCTCGAGCTGGTTCTGCAATGTCCCAATCTCGCAATTAAATTTTGCCTCCAATCTTTCGAATTTTGCGGCATGGTCAGCTAAGCAGCTGTCCAGCCGGTCAAATCTTTGCGAATGTTTCGAGAGGATTTCTATACTTTCCGAATGTTTCTCGTTGCTTTCTGATTGTTTTTTATTAATCTCCGAAATTTCTGAATTTTGTCTCGTGAGGATTTCCTTATTCTCCGAAATTTGTTCCGTAAAGGTTTCTTTCACCTCTGAAACCTGTTCCGTGAGAGTTTCCTTAACCTCTGCAATCTGTTCCTTAAACTCTGACATTTGTTTCTTGAAAATTTGCATGAAGTCATTGAGGGTGATCACGGGCGGTGATTGTTCCCCTGAACTCCCCTCTTCTGCCACATCGATACCCGATTCGTCCAGCATTTTGGATATTTCGCGTGGGTCGCGCACTCGGTAGTCACAACACACGAGGCACAACACAACAACACTCACAAACAAAATACAATAATAAAGCAAATTGTTACCCGTTCACAAATTGTTTCTTTCGTAACAATATCCTTCCATCCAATTATAACGAAATTTTAGTTGAATTTAATTTAAAATCTGGGCGTGAAAAACATCAATTATTAGGCCGTCGAGCCCCACGGTGGGAAACGCCAATTGTAACACCCCCGCGGTAATTAGTTCATCGAGCCCCACGTTGGGAAAGCCAATTGTAACACCCCCGGTCGTCTCGGGAGAGAACGCCCGGTAAGCGGCCCTGAAATAGCTCAGTCGGTGATGGAAGGAATTGTTAACAAATACTGGTAACATGAAAGAAACACTTTGATCACTGGTAAAATCACTTTTATTCCTGGGCAAATAATTCAAAATGCCCCAGGGAAGTTACACATTTAAATAGAATCGGAAATCTGAAAATTAGGTGGACAGATAAGAAGATGAAAAGTTAGTAGCCAGTATAAAGCTTAAAAATTAGGAAGACTTATAATTAGCATCACAATGGTAACAAATATTACAGATTACTGTGTCTTAGCGCGACACCGCATTACAGGATTTTCGCAGGGATGAATACCCCGAATTATATTGCCTTAGTAAAGTTTTCTTTTGTGGGCCCAAGACGGGTGCGTTGCGGCCGAGAGGGCGGCGGCAACCTTCACAGGGGGGCGCGGCCGGGACAATGTCCTTGTGCCCACCCAGGCACGCGGGTCAGCTGGTCTGGGTGTCTGAGGGCGTCACCCTCAGAGGCGGCGGCGCGGCCAGGGGATGGCGGCGGCCCGGCCGAGTGAAGACGGCGGCACGGCGCCTGGCAGTCCGGTTGAGCTCGGGGTCGGCCGGCAGTCACTCTCGATTTCAAGAGCGTAGTAACCATTCACGGATTCTTCTGATACTCGTGATTATTCGCAATTGCAACTTTAGAAAGTCTAGAAATCCTGCAGCGACACATTCGCTTCACTTTGCAACTGATTCCCGCTTCAGAGAATTTTCTCTGCCCACGTTACTCTGCTCTATTACAACAGCCCACACCGAAGTTTTTTCAAAGTCCATCAGAGGCGAACTTGCCTCTGGTCGGTGAACAGCTCTCCCTCCCAAAGAAGTGTCTCTCCCGACTGCCCTGCTCTGAATGCCAATTTTATAAGTCAAATCTTATTAGGTTAACTTTTACCCCCCACTCGTTTTCTCGCATGTTCCAGCTCCATAAGATAGTTGCGTCGCCATTGGCCGAAAGAAATGGCGCATTACGTTTTTTTGACCAATGGTGACAAGGGTAGTGGATGGAGTTCCGACTCTTTGCATAACTGTGAGCGTCGAGAATTTTCTTTGCCCTTCCAGAACATGCTCGCACAGGACTGGCGTTGTCCGTGAAAGAATTTGTCGATTTCAAAAGCAATCTCGAAGGTTCGTGCAGCTGGCCATGCGAACACGTGCTCCACAGTGAATCTGTCGCCGCCGACCCTCTTAACGACTATCTTAATGGGCCGGAGGCGGAGACGTCTGTCAGATAAGCAGGGTTGCGCGCGTGAGGCCATGTCGCAATCTGTTCCCAGTATTACTCAGGGTGGCCGAATCTGTTTATTTAATTTAGTTTTCTTGGCGTGAATTTCGTTTCAAAAGGTATGACGAAATCTGTATCGCTACAATACATTTCTTCTCTTACAATTATTTGTAAAAAATAACAATTACTAAACATACACACTGCAATACAAAACATTAAAATAACAAGTTATTGATTTTTAAATGAAATACTTTTTGTTAAATGTTGTCGCACAATCTTTTTATGTAATTCATTGGTATGAACTCTGACAGATAGACGGACGTTCGGACAACGAGACAGACGCATATTGCTGTCAATCGATTTTTCTGTATGAAGGACTCACAAAACAATGAATTCTTGTTACATCTAAATTTAGCAACTTATTTATCCACTTTTTTTTACCAAGGCCCGTCAAATAGTTTTTGTGTCGAAAATTCGCCATTTTCGGCCACGATTACAATACGTTCTCATCTTACGTCAGTTAGTGCGAGAAAGTAAAATTGGTTGGTGGCAAAACGTCTGTCTGTCTGTCCGTCTGTGCCCAATACTAGCGCATAATTTTCGCATAATTAACGCGCGATTTTCGGCGTTCCGCTTATTTTGCCCAAAATTGATATTCTTTAATCGTTCTGGCTAATGTGACGGACCCTGGAATTTGAAACCGATGTTTAATTTCGGGGGAGGGATTCTTTACATGAAGCCCCTAGGACATTAAAAAAAATGCTCAAAATTATTTGATTGAATTTTGTTGTTGAATAGCGCGTAGGACCTTTAAGAGAATGGCGCAGGTCTCATTTCCGTTGGAATCCTTATTTTTTTTAAAAAGTTGCATAAGTTAAATGGTTTCGGCATCTTCCTATAACATCAATAATGAAAAAAGAGTTTTTTTGCCTTTATGAAATGTGTTCCTTAAATATAGATTTTGAAATAAGGTAATGTACAAGTTTTCGAAAATATGAATAAGTTACTTTTCGCGAAATTTTGCATCAGAATATGAGCGAGAAAGTACGTGTTTTAGCACCACTAGTTTATGAAATAAAGCACTGTGTTATAAATGAGCTGAATTTCCCGAATTTCAGAAGCTGCTAATAAGTGATGGAGAGTCGCAGAAGTTCCGGTGCGAATGGCTCGCGAGATGGCGCGGACGCCGTCGGCGACGCCTTCCAGCAGGTGGCGCAGAGGCTGGCGCAGCTACAGGAGGCCTTGCGCCAGCAGACGCAGGAGGCGGAGCGCAAGGTCCAGGAGGCCCTGCAGCTGCATAAACAAGAGGCTGAGCGGAGGATGCAGGAGGCTGAGCGGAGGATACAGGAGGCCCTGCGCCTGCAGGAGGAGAGGGCGGCGGCGGCGTTGCGAGTGGTGGAGCGGAAGCTGCAGGAGAAGGACGACGCCATCCGCGCTCTGCAGCAGCGACTGGAAGACACACAGGAGAGCGTGACGGCCGCGGAGGAGAGAAGGACGGAAGTCCTGAGGCTGCAGGAGGAGAGGGAAAAATTTAGTTAGTATAAAGTCAGTCTCATTACTTTTCTAACACACGTTTTATAATACTTGTATATGAATAAATTACTAATCGCCACTAGGCGACGTGTGGGCATCGCCTCGACGGCTTCGCGGAACGCGCGTCGCTGGGACGGGTCGTCGCGGCAAGCGTAGCCCGCGAGGCATCTCCTCGCCTCTGGCATGCAACGGCTGGGCGGGTGCGCGCAGCGTTCCACGGTTTTTCAGAGGCAATTCTTGTGACGATGGCTCGGCGCCACGTCCTTTCGCCACGTGCGTGCGGCCACTATGCGACGTGCGGGCATCGCCTTGTCGGCTCTGCCGAATGCGCGTTGCTCTGACGCGGCGTCAAGGCCTCAGGTTTTGCGAGGCGTCCTCTCGCCTCGACAGACTTCTTTGCTATCTGCCATCCAATTCCCAAGTCGACAGTCTCGGACCGCCCTCCAAAACAGACGGACACCTGCTGGTCCAACCGATTGCTCGCTTCTTCCACTGCCCCCACCTGCCTCCCCGACGCACCTCCCCACTACGTTCCCCTTCCATGCACCCCCTCTTTCGTCCCGGCGCACACACATCGGGGTGATGTAGCCCGTGACCTTTCAGTATTTTTTGTCTATTGTATTTTGATATGGTCTTTCCGGTTTAGTTTTTGTTTCCAAGATATCGCCTAAATATTTAATAGAAGTATACGTTGAGAGCAAAGGAATGTTAATATTTCTATGGTGAGTGGATGTGGAGTTGTGTGTTTTAGCGAAGTAAATATTTGTGATTGTTCTTTTTTCATGTTTGTTTTAATTCCCCATTTATCAGACTATTGAGTATATAATAATATATAATTTTGAAGGTTGTCGTTTGTGCATAAAATATCTGAATGAGCTACATTAATTATTATTGGCGTACAGGCCATTACTGACCACGCTACACGATTAACGTGTGTAATTCTTCCAGGATCAGCTTTTCAGCTGTATTCGTGGATTGCAACCAGGTTGTTACACCTTGTAGTGTGAATTATGAGATGATGATGGGTGAAGGTACATTAATGGATTAGGAGGTGATAGGATATTGGTGCAATGTGATCGTGACTTTTTGAACCATCCCAGCATTCGCCTTATGACCGAGGGAAACCACGCAAACCCCGGTCAGGATGTCCGGCCCGGGAATCGAACCCGGACCTCCCGATTACGAATTCAGCGCGCTACGCACTGGGCCACTTTGCTCGGTGATATATATATATATATATATATATATATATATATATATATATATATATATATATATATATATATATATATATATATATATATATATATATATATATATATATATATATATATATATATAAAATATTGAAAAGAACCGGTGATGGTATATACAGGAAGCTGTGGAACGCCCGCTTGGACGTAATATTGTCTAGAAAGAATACGATTAATTTTGACGCAGAAGATTCTGTTTTCAAAAAAAAATTGATTAAAAAAATTGAAGTATTCCTAGTAGCTTCCATTTATGTAAAAGTCTAATATGCCACACCTGATCAAAGGCTTTTTCTACATGTAAAAATATAGCAGCAATATCTCTTTTACAATGAAAAAATTTGCTATAAATTCTGTTAAGCGTATTAATGAGAAGTAGAACGATTACTTCTAAAATCAGATTGTGTGTCTGGAATTGCTTTTATATCTGTAAAATATTTAATTTTCTAAGAATAATTGATTCAAATAATTTGGATATATAGAATAAGAGGATAATAGGTCTATTGTTTTCAGGTAAATGAAAATAATCATTGTGTAGTCTAATCATAGTCTTTCCAACTTTCATGGAAATGTAAAATAACCAAGTCTAAGTGCAACATTAAATAATGCGGTTAGACACGCTAAAGATTTATATATTTACTTATCTTATTATTAATATTGTCAAATCAGATGCTTTTATGGTCTTTACTTTTTTAATACATTTAAAGGTTTCAGAAGGAGAGAGAATAGCAATTTTGGAAGGTGCTATTGGTATTTCTTCCATACAATTGAAAGAGAAAAATGTCAAGTGATTTAACTACTGAAACCGAAACAACAAATTATATTACATGCGCCAGCTTGTGATGGAATAATGAAAAGTCAGTTGGGCTTGCCCATTTACACGGACGTCTACCGACCCATTTTGCGAAATTATATCGTTCACCTACTGATTTGTCCTCGGCTGACACGTCCTGGCCCTTGCATAGTGTAGGGAGTATCTCTCCTCTATGAGCCCATAGAGTAGAGTAGAGTAGAGTTGTATCTCTCCTCTATGGGCCCTTGCCGTTTCTGACGTGAGACATCTGCCTCTTCCCATGACAAATTGATGTAGTTGAAAGGGATTTGCGTAGATAGCAGCTCAATAGCAGTTACGGCTCCTTTTAGGTTGCATGGGTGCACAACCCCCAGATAATCGTGGAAGATCTTATAATATCTTAGGAATATACCCTTTCCCTTAATGACATTCAAGATGTTCACCAATACTGGTGTATATGAAATCGTTTTTAAACCGAAGTGCGTACAACTGGCGCTCTCTCCTGTGTTTGGTGCCTTGCCAGGTATTGCCCCATGCTCTTGACTCTTGGTTATTTAACTAGGTTTAATTAATTTATTTTTTGCCCCTTTTTTAACACGGGGAACAGGCGCCTATTGGTGGTGCAACCAAATGGGTGGGTTTCAGAACGCAGTAGACCGCTGCGCGGCGACTGAAGCAGTCTGAGGGAAATGGCAATATCATGTCCTCGTCTGACTAGCTGCAACTTAAATTATTAATGTTGCGTGTTATTGAAAGCTAACTAGTTCAGTCAGTTATTGACGTCATTTAATGCATAATTTATAAGGTTTAGACAATTTGTTTTCATTTGATATTATATTTATCGATTAAAAATTTACACTTGATGAATTCTTTGTGTTAAGTTGGCAGTTCTTTGCTTCAAACATGAACGAAAATATATCCTTTGGTAATTAGAAATTTGTGAGGACTTTCCTTACTTTCTTTAGAAAAATCACGTGTATTTTCTTTAGTTTCTGATTCAACTAAGGAATAATTTTCCCAATGTCCTTTTTTCCCCTGCTTCTCTCGGATACATCTGCCAACGATATCATTAATGTATTTATATTCCAATATCGATAAACCCACACGACAGCAAATTTAAATGCCCATCATTTAATTCCTTTTTACAATCAATGTCTCTTGTTTTCTCCTCTCTCTTTAACAGTTTCAGGGAATATCTAAATAAGTTGCTTTATGACTTACCTAGTTTTTCCCTGTAACCATCACTATCCTTCATCGATGTCAGTAAACCAATATATCGGTAAAATGAATTATTTGCAAAGACAGATGTACCAACACTACCTCGATATATCGAGACTCTCACCCATGCATTTCTACCATGGCTGTACACATGGTGGATATATTAATGGATTCATTTTATACCCGCACGTTTTCTTGATCCGCTTGTTGCGGGAAGAGTACAATATCAGATATTTCAATTCGATTTCGTAATAACAAATTAATGCAGTTCTCCATTTCAAATAAACAGCTCGACACTTCACAGAAAATGAACGGCTTGCCATTGACTGATGTTAAGGTAACAAAATTTTTAGGTCTTTCAATTCAGTCAAACCTTAAATGGAACGTCCATTTAAATGAATTGAACACGAAATTAAGTTCTTTATGCTATGCTTTCAGAATTCTTTCAAGTTCAGTCAGCCTCCACGCTTTTCATTGTGTATATTTCGCGAATGTTCATTCCCGCCTGAGATAAGGCATAATATTAAGGGGAAATGCATCTTATAGCTCCCAGACTTTTAGATTACAAAAAACAATTGTACGAATATTAAGCTAATCCCATCCACGTGATTCTTGTAAGCCTCTCTTTATTAACCTAGGCATTTTACTATTACCTTGTCTCTTCATATATGAATCAGTGGTTTTTGTCAAAAATAACTTACTTAAGGGCGAGAATATATTTTCAGCAAACGCCGTTGTCTATAACTACAACATTCGACGTAGTAATCACATTCATCAGGTAACAGTATAAACAGCTCACTACAAAAAAATTCACATATAACATGTACATTATTTTACATTTCCTTGCCAGATGACATTAAACGATTAAATTCGATACAAACATTTAAGTCCCAAGTAAAATCTTTTCTGCTGCACAACTGTGTCTACACAATTAGAGACCATACCGAGCATCCAAAAGGAAAGTAATATTAGTTTTTAAAATGACATTTAATGTATTATATATCATTTGGATTGTATAATTGTAAAGAACATGTAACAAGTATTGTACTTAAGCTTGTGGGTCAATGACCCCCATTTCGATCAGGTTTTCGTCCAGTTTCCCTAATCCTTGAGCAAATGCTGAGATGGTCCCTTGTTTTTCTCCTGGACATAAATGTAACTTCAAATTAACGTCTCCCCATAGCACATCATACAGAGTTTAAATTGTTTTTTGACGTAAATAAATAAAGAGGGGGAATTGGTTACGACCGTGGCCACCAGAGTTTAAATACTACCAACCTCTGTCATCACATTGATTGTATTGTTATAGTATACATTCAATATGAGCACATTTTGTACTCTCCTTGAATAGATTTACAACTACTTTCACATAAATATTGTATAAATTAATGTTTAGTACTCATTATTAGGCCTGTTTATATACTCCCATTATAATAACAATAATAATAATAATAATAATAATAATAATAATAATAATACAACCATTGAAATAACTTTTTATTTCAAATTATCAGAGGGGCGAGTTTTGTCACCCAGTTACGCCTACGATTATAACTGTTTCGGAAACGATAATTCCAATAACTGTGTACAAATCTGAAGATTTATGATTAATTGTAAGAAGATTACAGAGCTGAAGAAAACGCGTTTAAATTTCACGTATAAGTTACCTCTTTTTGCTGTGTGTTTCTGGAGTATCATAAGGGTTTCTGGATTTTTTAGCATTTATCCTCTGTATAGTGGATTTAGTAACCCTTGTTTAAGCAGACGCCCGTGTCAATGGTTGGGGAATGTTATGAAGTAATGAATGTGTCTCTTTTTCAATTTCGTACATCTTCGCAGCTGTGGCTATTATTTTTCTTTTTCCTCTATGAAATGTCCTGCGCACTTGTTTGGGAAGAGTTCGAGGTAGCTCCTGTGAGGGATCTTGTCGAAACTCTTCCATTTTCACTATTAATTATTTTAAATTCTAAACTCCACGAACTAAAACAATCCACTGTCTAATGCGGTGTGAAGCGCACTGCAAATGGTTCTAATTTTCCCGCTCCGTATATTTGTAATGTCGACAGTGGTTACTGCGATTCTCGCTATTTGACTGTTTCTAGCAGCAGAGAGGGGGAAGTTAGCTCAGGGGTCATGAAAACTGCAGAAAAGGTGGGGATATAATATTACTAACGGATATAATAATACTAACGATGGTATTTAGTCCATATCCCACAAAGATTTTCTCATTTGAAAATCTGTGGAAAATGCAATATAAAAGTAATATTGTTCGTAATGTTCTCCAGATCTTTTTTTTTTAATTATCGTTTTGAGTGACGGAAAATCAAAGTAATATAATTGAGCCTTCGAGCATACATTTACGAATGTGACGTTAGTATGTTAACGCTTGAACCGCTTGCAGTGTTGCTATATCCACGGAATTCTCCCAGTTTTCAGCGGATTTTGAACTCGTACGGAGGAAAAAAATTAGTTTCGCGGACAGCGGAATAAACGGCGGAAATCAATAAAGTTAGTTAAGCCGTAAAACTAGTAAAGCATCAGTTTCCGTTAACCTTTATTAATAAGTTGTTTTGCACAGATGTATATTTTTAAAATTTCTAAATCCGTTATACTAGCAAGAATAAATAATATAATACTTATATAATAAATTATATAATACCTGAAATCAATTGTAATTATTGTGCAAATATACACCCAAGTAATGAATTCTATATTATCTAAAAATTGAATTGCAGGTTCAATAAACCCCCTATATTTCGCAATCATATTTTTGTTTTAATAGAATTAATTAATACAAAATTTAAATGTGGAAAAAGAGTTTATTTTACGTTTAGCGGATTTAGGCGGGAAATTTAAAACCAGTTCAGCGGCGGAAACTGAAAAGAATATGGCGGAATCCCTCTAAACACATCAAGCAACACTGACCGCTTTGTGATGTAGTGAGGGATGCGGAAACCAAAGAGAGAACAAAAGGGAGACACAGGAGCGAACTCATTATTCCAGTCCTCTTCAGTGTTGCCAGTTTAGCGGATTGGCCGCTAGATCTTGCGGAATTTCAACCGTTCTGGCGGCGAGAAATAATGATTTAGCGGCTAGCGGAAAATCTAGCGGAATGAAAGCTAATTGGCGGATATTCTAGCGACAATGTTGAAACATGTTTCCATTTATAAAATTTTGTTTCGATGACCAAAAACTAATGGGGACATGTAAAGTATTCCGTCCCTTATTATCCAAAGTAAACAAATATCGCTGGAACCATAAATCTGATATCTGAGTCATATTACCTTAACCCTCAACTAGGCGCGTGATGCCTTTCTCATTGGCTAGCGGCCGGAGATTCTCCACCAAATATCCAATCAAACGTGGAGAAAATATTATCCGCGTTCTCTTTAAATATGCAATATCTCTTTGTACAGTTTTTGAAATGCTAAGCGTAATAGTTTGTGAATAAATAAATAAATATTCAGCCTGCAAATTCAAGTCTCTATAAGAACAATATTTTAATAATATTGCAGTAATATACTTTAATATTTTTTCTACATCCGCGTTTATATTCTATCATATTAAATTATGAAACTAATATTTAAAAAGTATTATTTTAGTAGACATAAGAATATCGTGAAAAGTAAGCTAAGAAATCGTATGGAAACCGAAATGGTGAATGCTGTTTTAAACATTCGATTTAGTTTAAAACGGCATGGAAAATGTTGTAATAATTTTCGACTTCCAGATGAAGTTCTTAGGCTTATAGGTTCAAATGCGAAATATAATAAGCATATAAATGAGGACAATAATGAAGTCCAAATAATACACGAGCATGTTTCAGAACTTAATAGTAGTGAATAGTAATGTAAAATTATAGTAATAATAAATCAATATTATTATTCAATTATTACTGCGATTCGTCTGTGTAAACTATTATATAGTTAGATTTAAGTTATAAATTATAAATATAATTACACAAACATGTGCAATATTTAATCATTGCTTATATTTGTATATTTTATATATTTTTAAAATAAGTTGTAAATATCGAATTTGTATTTTTATTATCATGTAATAAAATAAAAAATTATAAATTATTTATTCTACACGCGTAATTAATATTATTTCTTACATGGCATATTTATCACCCTAGTTCTGATTCATAAATTTCAAATATTTTCATTTTTAATACTTTTGTATCACATATTCATTTAATATTTATAAATTATTTATATAAACAATTACTCGATATTATAAATATTATTTATTAAAAACAACTGTTATTATATGTAAAATTAAATATCTTGATTTAGCGGGTTAGCGGCAAGAAGTTTAGCGGAATTTAGCGGAATTACGCGTGCCATCTAGCGGCCGAATGTCCATCGGACCTGGCAACACTGGTCCTCTTGGTTGTAATCCTATGCAGGCGTAGAATTCTTCCAGTGGTGTGACACTAGATAGGGCACATCCGGTCCTTATTAAAATTCCATACGGTAGCCAATCAGAGTTCAGAGCGACGCCATATACATCTGTACAACACCAACTCGCTCAAGCGGAGAATATGTGAACTACTTATTCATTTCGAAATTTTTTCGCAAACGAGCCGGTTGGTTACCGTTGGATTCCTTCCTCGTCGACCTATCGTTGAATATTCACGTGCTGTTCGTATGGCGGTTGAAGCCATATCGCAGTCAGTGAATTAGAAAAATGAAGTGATTTACTGCTGTTTGAAGTCTGAAGCGTGCGTTATGGCTTCGAGAAGATGCTGGGTGCCTAACTATAAAAATGCGAAAGCGAAATTAGCAGTTAAAACACGTTTATTTGGGTCCCCAAGAAACGTGAAAAAGTTAGTTACATTTATTTTATCTTTCGTTTTTATGCATGTAGTTTGTTCTAAATCCAGGCTACACTGTAGATGGTAACTTTCTACATCGTTGTAAAATTTATATAGAATAATGCTACTAAAAGTCTCGGGTGACAATTCATTTGTGTTTACAGAAACTAATGCCACTGAATGGTTCACTACAGCAAGTGTGCCTGGTACATTTCCTTCAATATTCATGGTAAGTTTTTGCCTTGAAAGTGCATTCAAATAATTCAATTGCAAATTGTGGAATTTTTTTAATGTTGATGTTCATTTGCAGATCACTTGTTTGGACAAATCGTGGTGACACCCACTATAGCAATGAGTGTAATTGGTAAGACTTTTTTATAGAATATTAGTAGAATATAGAGTTTTAATAGAATATATTTTTATAGTTTTAGTAGAATATATAGTTTGATGGGAGTCTGTTACCAGCAATTTTTTATTTTTAAGATCCTTGTACGCAGGCAGCTTTTCAAACTGAAAATGGTAAGTCTCTTGTATGTTTGTAAAATGCAAAAAGAAGCATGCTATTGAAAGCATAATGTATTGGCAATAATTTGTTGTTGATTAATGCAGGTTCTAGTGCTGTTGAACATGCTGCTACAGCAAGTGTAGCAGATGCTTATTCTAGCCTTGTGAAAGGTAAATATTTGCTATAATATTTAAGAATCTCAATTATTACTTTGTTGCATATATTGAAGATGGGATAGATTTCAAGTTTGTCTCCATTTTCAGATCTTTTTCACCCATATGAGGTGTCACGTCAAGTTTTAATGGACGTTTCTCATGGTATGCTCCTTTCAATATACAGTTATTAGTGCCAATTGAGGGCAAATTATAGTAAATTAAAAATTGTTTTTGGTGATTTCAGATCCTTGTACTTCTGGACAGGTGCGAGAAGCCATTCTGGGAGATGAATCTGCGTCTTCGGTGTGTGGTAAGTGCAAGATATTCCTGTGCTTTCTAATTTCGTAATTCTAGATGGTGAATTAAAAGAATCATCTTTCTTTTTGATACAGATTTGTTTTCAGAACATTCATTTGAGGACATAGTATATTTCTTAACAGCATTTTTTGCTTTTCAGATCCTCTTCCAGAGATGGCTTCTGAAGCATGCATATTAGACCCTACGAGTTTGACCCTAAGTGGCTTTAAATTAATGTTCACTTTGAGGAGTCAGAACTCAGAGAGATAATATTAAAGAATTATTGTTATGACTTGCTTCATTGTGCACAAAGTTTCTGAACATATCTCTTTTACGCTGACAGATTAGAAAAGTATGAACAACGAGAGTTTTAAAATCAGTGTGTATTCTGTCATTGGGTACAGATCCATTATATAAACTGTATTTTCCACATCTGATTTGGAAAGTTCTAATTAAATAAAATTTAAAGATAAAATTAATTCTGTAAAGCATGATCATTTTCTGAATTTTGGAATGCCTCTTGCTATGTTAAGACACTTTATTTGAATATTATAAATACAAAGGTTTTGAGTTTCTGTTTCAGAGGCTATTTTCATGCAATTTTAGAATTTCTTTAATGTCTATTATCTAGTCTGCAATTTGTCTCTTTCTTATTAGTATTAATTTTTGTTATTAGTATTGATATAAGTTGCTTATGTATTGTTATACTGTTCTGACAATAATAGTTTCTCATGACAAACACAATCTTGATTCAATTTATATTCTAGTATGTGTGTATCATTGTGTTTTGTTCATCGTCATGCCAATTACATTCTGGATTTGAATGCTGATCCTTATTAGATTGTGAATTGTTGTGAGTCGTGAATACAATGCTTGATTCTATAGCTCAGTTATTAGGACATCTGTCCAGTTATCAGAAGGTCCCAGGCTTGGCTACTGGTGCAATCAAATATTTGCACTTTGACAATCCATTTTCAGAATTAAATTGTAGTGCATAAGCATTGACGGAATTCCACTATTTGTAAATCATTGTTTTAAAAGTGAATATACTTTCACAGTGGATCCCATTTTAAAAAAGCCAGGCTCTGAACTGTGCATGTGTGAGATAAGCATGGGTAAATAAAATAATTTTGTCAAATATTTATTGACTAATGAAAAACATTTTTAGGTTGCAACTAGTAAAAGTGGTTCTTTCAAGGATTGCAGAGCATGCTAAAAGCTCAATTTTTTTCACTACTGCTAAAAGTGGGACAATGCTCAAATGTTCTGATAAAACTTTGAAAGCAACAAAGAAAACAAAATACGTTCTTGTGACGTAATCAGATAATATTGACCTTAATGTAACAGTACATAATTATGTAATTCGTGTTCTTAATGGCTTAAGTAATTCGCAAAATAAAATGGCACTTTTACCCCTTGTATCATAACAATTTCTTTTTCTGGGGCAAATGTGCGGTACTATTTTCATTTGTTTCTTTTTAATTCTGTTCTTATTGTTTATTCATAATGCTCGTAATAATGTAGTATTTCATAGTATTAATTTGGCATATCTACAAGCAAATACTAAAGTTGCAATTATGCAGGTGTACTGTTTATTACTTACGGTAATTCAAAATTGTTATTACTAATTAAATTACGAAATTGTATAATATCAATACGCTCAATAAATACAAGTTTTTACTACCCTAATTTGACTTTTTTTCTTCCATAAAATCCTTATAATTATTATTGTGAATTTTTTAATAAATTAAGGCGTGGGAAGAATGAGAGTGAAATTTTAAAGTTCCCGCGTCGCTGGATTATTTCAAATTTACCGGTTACTTCTTCGCTATTAGCTGTCCGTTTACCCAATAGAAATTATACAGAACAATGTGGCGAAACCAAAAGTTGGGCAAATAAGGCTTTTCCTTTTAACATTGAGTGCCGTCTCTGATATATACTCTTTGGAATTCTTCTATTACTCCGGAACTAACGCTGAGCTATTTGGTTTTGTAGGTAAGTAATTGCAAGACAAACTCCTAACTCCAGTTAGGATTCTTTATTTCACATGCTATCCGCGAGAATTTAACACCGTCAAGAAACAAGTGTTGAAAAAGTATTGAAAGAAAGTGCATTTATAATATAGGCAGCCTCTCTCATTTCATTAATTAATTTATTTACTCTTAAGCTTTTCACAGTCAGCTGCATTTCGTCTTGTGAATCTTATCACTTCTAGTGTACAATTTAGTTAATTAATTTTCTCACATTTAAGCTTTTAGCTTAGTCAGCTGCCGATTGCTTGTGTTATTCTTTGTATTTCGTCTCTTGAAATTTATGACTTGAAGTTTTACACTTGTGTATGGTAGAATTAAAGTTACAAGAAATAATTCCATTCCTATTACTTTAACATAGAAGGTAATCATGTCCCAATAAAGTCATAATATTTTATTCGTTTTAAAGGTTTATTTTATACTAGATACTTTTTCAAGGTGAAATGATAAGTGATACTGAGTGAAATGTTTTTGTAAGTGCAACTTCACTTTAATCTGGCAACCTGTACAATATTTTTTGTTCCTTTTGTAATCTATTGAACTCCTCCAATTAGATTTTGTTTGCTTTAGGCATATTCATTTCATATATTCTTTTACCTTTGCAAATGAGTGGAACATTGAACTTTGTTACGTGTTGATATATGATCTTTTATAGTAAAGAACCTTCTCTGGTTTTTGTATTAGACAACTAGAGAATCTTGTTAATTTGAAAGATTTGATTAATAATAGTTTGTTTAAACTTGAACATAAATCAAACACTGACAAAAACCTACAATGATACGTCAAAACTGTAGCAAAGTAAAAATGTGTATATCAAATTTTAATTTAATAGTAATTGAGATTATACGGGTGATGAAATATTAAAAATATTCAATATTGTTCCTTCCTTCTTTAGGTTGAAAAACACAATCTCATATGAAGTAAATTTAAGAAAATATATATTTTGCAATAAATGAATGTGAAACATGGAGAGCTATTTTTAATTTGTCTATTATGTATAGCCTCTAAGATACAAAATATTAATACTCACATACAATAATGTGGTAAAGTATTGACTTATTGAGACCTGTTAGTCTTATAATTATATTGTAAATAATTGTTATTTTTGAAGGTATCCCATTATAATCATTTTGTAATAGATATGGAAACTATGCCACTATTAATTAGAAGCTATGGATGACAAACACTAGGATGTATGCGTCAGTGAAATATTCAAGAATCCCTTTTAATTAAACGTCGGATACTTGTGGTTTTCCCTGAACATCTGGATTTATTACATTAAAAACTTGAAATGTATTACTTTTTCAGTTTGAGGGTTTTGTGGAAAGTTGAATAATTGCTTATACGATTTAAAATTCAATTACTTAATCTGAAAATTTAGGATTTTTTTGCAAACTAAATAAAAAAATACATAGAATACAGGTGGAATATATTTAGATAAATACTACAAAACTCTTTACTACAAGAAATGCAATAAGTTCTCTGAGATTATGTAAATCATTATGGTTAATTCCTTTTTAGCATGATGTTGAAATCAGCTGGTTTGTGAATTTGACTAATAACTCTATTGCAAATATTGTTATCTCTTTGGTGTCATTAGGGTAAAACGTCAATATGGTTCCCACTATTAAAATTAAATACTATTTAGAATTTGTTAAGAAATTAGAATATTGCCTCTCTAAAATACACCATCCACAAAAAACAATATTAGGAATAATTTAGTACACATTGTCAGTTGCAAAAGATTATTAAAAATACCTTCTGGGATGGATGTCCGTTGTCTATCAGATGTTATGTGCCCAAACATTTTGTCTGCTACTGCAGCAGACATCTGCAATGGCTAATGGGTACACGCAGTGGCCTTTCAGACAGCTCACTGATGACTGAAATACACATGTACCCATTAAGCCACTGAAGATGTCTGCTACAGTAGCTGATACGTTCGGCAAAGTCAGCCTGGAAAGTATATTTAATAGTGTATCCAAACTTGAGAGTCTACATTGCTTTATTAATCACAAAAGATGCCATTCATAACTTATGATGACCAACAATTTAAAAAGAATGCCTAAAAGAAACTAAGGAATTTTTAAATAATAATCAGGATAAATGTTTTACAAAGGTGGAAAGACTGCATCTTTAAATAGAGATTACTATTACAATCCTACTAATGACCATACTATGGGAAAGCGACAATGTTAGATTGAAAAAAAACTGTACCAGGTGTAGCTATAAATTTAAAAGTTATTTACTCAGATGGGACACACATATTACAAAAAGAATACAGGAATGGTTGTTTTCTACTCCCACACTTGTATCTAGAGCATGTGAGCTTCCTAAAATACCAAAAACCATGATTGTTTTTGGATGGCATGGATTCATCTATTAGAATAAACTGATATATTAAGAAGAGCAGCCTTACATTTCTTTAAGAATTATAGAAGATATTTCATCATTCTCAGAGGAGCAACTATTTTTGAAGGAATGTATCAGTCGATTAACTTCAGTTGCATTTGTGTGATGGAGAAACATGAATTTTGAAGTTCCAGAAGATAAGGAATTAATAGTATTATTGGTTACAATGCCCTGCTTTGAATTTAAGAAATGACAGTTAAAGCTCATACAAATATCAGAAGGATTATCAAGAAACATGCCTTCAAGTAGTAGGTGTATGTTTTTGTGAGACTGAGTTTTCCCACTTTTGATTATATTCCATAATGTTTTCGATTTATTTGTTGAGTTGTAAATTTTATTATTTAATTGATAAGCTTTCTCATTCATCAGTTTTATCTTATAGTGTTTTTATACTGTTTATACTTTTCATTATGAAACAGGTTCTTAGTATCTCTGAACAGGTCATACATGTTTTTCATTTTATTTTTTAAGAACAAAAATTTCATTCAGAAGCTTAATTTTGGTTTTTTTGCTACATTAATTTGCCTCTTAATAATGGGTCATACAATATTCCAGTGATTATTTAATGTACTCAGGAATAAGTTCCATTTTTTATTGAAATTGCTACTATTGTGTACTTCAGTCCATTCCTCTTTTAGGAGACGTTCATTTAACAAATGTAGTTTAGTATCACTTGTGTCATGGGTGAATGTGTATGTAGGTAGTTTAAGGCTAATGGAGCAATTGATTATTTCAATGATTTGTGCAATGTGATCAGATAGATGAAAATCAATATTATGAGAAGATTATACATTTCAATGTTAATAATGATGTGGTCTTTCGTAGAGGTGGAATGGGTTGTAATACGTGTTGGCCTTAATTCTACATCATGAAGATTGAAGCTATTTAATAAATCCTGTAGTTCAATATGTTAAATATTAATGTTCAGATTTCTCAAAATAATTAACATGCAATTGTTGTTTCCTATAAGTTTAGTTAAAAGTTCTTCCAACCTGAGTAGAAAGTCATTAACGCACGAAATTGGGGATCTATAATTCCTATGATTTTTGTTTCCTTTCATTGGGTTTACAGCTAACCTGGTACTTCAATAGTCATTTCGATGCTCATATCTCTAATCCAGTCTATTGATTTGCAAATTAAATTATTCTGGACTATTATTGCAATGACACCACTTTTGTTAAATTCTCTTCAGAAACATGCATGAAGTTTATAGATATAGATGTTAGTTGAATTAATTTCATTATATTTTAGACCATGTTCGGTAATGACTCCGTGTACTGTCCGTATTTTCAGACAATAATAGTATGATAACAATGAAGGTAATAACAATAATAGCATTACCTCTACATTTTATGGCTGTTCTGCACAGATATTGAAACTAATAAATTCTCGACTTTTTAAAATACACTTGTCTCCACTCCAATTGTACGTTTATGGAGTACTTATATATACTTGCCTCTTTCTGTATAACATGTATTTTCGCATGGAAGTCATCACTTGGCTTTCTCAAGAGAAAAAACATTTTCTAATATTTTTGTGACTATCAAGGAAAACGAAAAGTTAACTGACAAGGAAGATTGAATAATTACTTTAAATGTTTTTAAGGAAGTGTGAATTGTTCGTAGAACGTATCTCTATAAAACTGAATAAATCTTTATCGAAAATTTCCAACGTCAATTGCATTATTTTTGTTTGATATTTTATAAGTTCGAAGTGAAATTGATACATTTTTTAACAAATAAATACGTTTCATTTACAAATTTCCATCTTGATGGAAAGGATAAGGAAAGGGCGGGGATTAACATGCGAAAGTTGTCGCACGGTACGCTAGTAATTATGTATTTTACAAAGCAATGCACTGAAACCGTCACAACAATGAGACGTAATTCATAGAAATTTGCGTGTCGCATTGAGGAATGCAATGCTGCATTCCAATCTGATTTTCCCTGAAGGCTAGCAGTTTTTATATGAAATAGGTTTTAAATATTTCCTAAAAGATAAATTTGTAAAAGTATAACAAGAGCTCTAATGTAAGAAACGAACAAAGAAATATGGAGTAGTAGTAGCGGCATCAGACTGCCTCAAAACACTTGTCGAACTACGTGCACGGAGCGCATGATTTTCCGAGCGGACGACGAAGTTGAAGTCAAATTACTCAAATATTTCCATGATCATATTTTCCAAAACGTCAACCTGACCTTATTCGAAGATGATGATAAATCGTAGGTGTATAGACGCCGAAAATGTTGGATTTTTTTTCAACTTTCAAAAAATCAGGCATTTAAACGAATTTAAGACCTACACCGTTCTCTTAAGCGTCCTCTAAGCAATCAAAGGTCCAAATTTTATAAAAAATTCGCAATCTACGGCCAATGTTGGAGCATTTTTTTTTATTTGTGAAATTTTTCCAGGGGTTTTATGTAAAGTAGCCTCCAAAATAAAAATAAGGGTTTCAAATTCAAGGGGCAGAGACATCAGCCAGATCGATTAGGGAATATCAATTTTGGAGAAAATCGGCTAAACGTTTGATCAGCTAGCGTTGTTCACAGACGGACAGACGTTTTGCCGTCAATCGATTTTGCGGTATCAAGGACCCACAAATGAGATCCTGGCTACATCACATGTTAGAGGATTTTTTTCTAAAGTTTGCGTCTGCAGTTTTACACTTTATCGTTACTAGGACCCTGTAATAAGAGGGTTTTTTTTGACGAAAATTTGCCTTTTTTGTCGTGTGTCGGGTAAGTAAAGCGAATGATTTCTGGAAGTCCACATACTTAGAGCCAAGGATGCTTTGATGATACAGTGTCAAGACACGAAAGCTATAAACTTTTAATATAATGCAATGTCCTTAATGTAGTTCACCCACTTTCACTTCTCTTTGACGTAGTTAGTAATGTAATTGATTTGGTTGTTTATCTGTGAGGTGGTTCAGTACACATGTTCATAGTCTTCCAGAGCTTCAAAACGTTTTATTATTGACTAGCGGACCCGACAGACTTCGTCCTGTCAAAAATATTGTAACATGACAGTTTTTTGTTCCTACATATTGTATAGTCTGGGCAAAAAAGTCTCCTGAACAGAACCGTCACCCTGGTGACAGGGCGTTGTGAATAAGAAATATAATTAAATAAAACATATATAAGCATTACAAGTAAGTCATCACGTTATAGTTAATCATGCGAATCATAATTATTATCAAAATTCAGTTTTATTTTCATTGTAGTGCATTGTGATATACGATGTTTTTTGTTTGATTACCTGGCGCATAGACAAACAAATCTGATGGTTTTCCAACACGGGAATAGGCAACATACAATTGACCATGTGAGAAACATGGGTTTTCCAGGTTAATACCTCAAACACTTAATGATTGCCCCTGGGACTTGTTTATGGTCATAGCAAAAACAAGCCGAACTGGAAACTATTGTCGTTTAAAGTCAAACGGCACATCAGTCGGAATCATTGGGATGCGCGGTATGAGAACGTCTTCTCCTTTATACTTTCCTTTCAGTATAGTTGCTTCTATCACGTTGTTTTGTAATTTTTTTTATCGCTAACCATGTGCCGTTGCAAAGACGTGGTTGATTGAACCTTTAATTGAAGATTGTGAGGTGGGAATCATGGCAAATCCAGCGAGTTTAAAAATTCTGGTGGATAGTACACTACATCATCTTGGTTAGTTGCCAAATCAACTGATTTATATATCCTCGATTCGCCTGTAATTGGTTCTTGAATTTTTAAATTTAATTCATTTACATCTATGTTTTTTGCAGCCAATATAGCTCGTTCGCTCAACCAATTATGGTTTCTGTAATTTTGAGAAGAATCTGGAAAATCCTTCTGAATAAGTTCATCTTTTGATCGAGTTAACTGACAAAAACTTTGAGGAAAGTTAATGCAGCCACTCAACATGTCTATAGGAAATTTGCCATTACCAATGTCAATGAGTTGTTTAGAGAATATGTTTCCTGATTAGTGATTTTGCAACTCGACACGCATATTCTGGCTTAAATGAAGTACTTTGACATGTTTCCACAAATTGGAGGACTTTAGACATGCATTGAGTTCATCAGCTGGTGTTGATCGTGGAATCACTGGCAATGTTTGATGAAAATCTCCTGCTAATAAATTCATTGCACCACCTAATTGGTTATGATTGCTCCGTAGATCTATTAAGGTTCTGTCTAAAGCCTCCAAAGATTTTTTATGTGCCATCGTGCATTCATCCCAAATAATTAATTTACATTGCTGCAAGACCTTTGCCATTGCAGAGTTCTTCGAAATGTTGCAGGTCGGAGTTTCATTGCTTTGCATATTTAATGGCAATTTTAATGCTGAATGGGCTGTTCGACCATCTTCAAGCAAAGTTGCTGCGATTCCCGACGAAGCGAGTGCAAGTGCAATTTTATTTTGTGAGCGAAACGTTGCTAATATTAATGAAATAAAAAAGTTTTTCCTGTACCACCAGGTGCATCTAAGAAGTAAATCCCTCCAGTTTGATCATTTGTTACTTTCATAAGAGAATCAAATACATACTGCTGTTGTTCATTCAACAGTGGAAGATTTATTTGAATTAATTCTTTCAAAGTGTTGAGATAATACAGTTTTTGTCGATTCAACTCTTGGTTAAAAGCATCATGCACTGATTTGTATTTTTGGAGTTCCCATTCTATTTCGTATTTGATACAAAATATCATCAAACATATAATCTTTGTACTTGATCCACAAATGAATTGGGTTTGATGGGAAGCATGTAGATACGATTATAGTAAACAATGTTCGTATTTGATGAGCATTTGATGATATTACAGCATCATTGAGAGTTTGATCCCAATGAGCGTCATTTTCTAGCAATTGCAAACGTTGACAGGCTTCTCTGTAAGATCCACACAATTCACCATCAACAGTTCGTAAATGTTGGAATGACGTTGAGTCACGTACATTGACTAATAGCAGTCGTAAATAAAAACATTCATCATTGCTTGGATATACTTAATAAATTCGACCAATGTCATCTGTGGAATACACATCTGGGTATCCTGGAACTTGTATTCCTTGTTTCCGTCGTATAAATATCCTTGAGGATTGATTCCAAGTATATTTTGGCATTTCAGAATATAGCAATGTTTGTTCAAAATCATCGTTTTGGCATGTCTAAAAAAAACTGGTTAATGTAGTAGATGGTGGCTGAGCAGCTCTTTGTACTGCGTTCTGTGCTGTAAAATACACTCTTTGTCCATTTTCGAAATGCACAGCTAAGTGAACAACAGAAGGGTGTCTCTCGTGAATAGGAAAAGAAAATATTCGCCATACTGCTTCATTACTACTAACATTGCGGCCCATTTGGTATTGGGTAACTTCATCATTAGAATTCTCTGCACCAATTCCAATCACAGCCATATCACTTCCTTTTGGTTACATATTTGCAAATGTATTTAATAGATTTCACTGATTGGCAAGATTCAACGTTGATGTGTGCTTTAAAGATCTGTGATAAAATGGGCGAATATGGAACAATCCAACGATTATCTATTACAATATCTTGTTGATTTAATTTGGCAATTGTTGATCTTCCATTGTCTACTGTCGATCATCGATGATACAACGGATAACCGTCATTACCAGTAATTGTTTCCGATATTAATGTCCGTGGATATCGTTTTGAACATTTACCATCCATCATACATGGTGAATTTTGATTAAGAGTTCCACAGGGACCATGTATCATATTTTTGATAACTACCTCATGCAATCCAGGATCTACTTGTACATCACGGATTTCAGCTCATATCACTGCATCAACTTCATTTGGCCTTATCTTTTCAACCAACCAAATCAAAATGTGTGCATGTGGCAATCCTCGTTTCTGCCACTCCAAAGAATACATCCAGCAGCGTGTCTCACCAAACACATAATGTTTTACGATGAAATCCATTAAAGATTTCAATTTTTGTCTAAAGACTCTGGCTGTAATATCATGACGATCAATGGGTGATTGCTCAGGGAATAACTCCTGCTTGATTTCTATCCAGTGCGGATTGCATGTAAATGTGATGAACAATTCTGCTGTACCATAATGACGAACATACGACATGGCATCTTCAGAATATTCGTGCATATGTCGAGGGCTTCCGATGTATGGTGCTGGAAGAATAGTCATCCGACCAACATTCTGTGCATTTCCATCAGTATTAATCGCATCTCGAAGGTGAATATTCTCTTCAGATCGGAGTTTGGTCTGATTCAACCTGATGAATGTTAATCTCACTGTTTCAGTTTTAACATACATGACAACAATATATTTGTGTTATAATCGTCGACATTTCAATATGTGATTGTTTTTCATTTTCCCAAATCATTAGGCGGTATGAATGATAGTTCATAGAACTGACTTTTTTGTTAGTTTCAGAACCAGTAAATAGATTTTGTGATCCTTAATTTCAGAGCTCATGCATGACGTGTGGCTCATTATGGTTAATGAATGGAATCATTTATCATATACCTTTTCCATCTCTTGCATAAATGACCTTAAAAGGTTTTGGTAGGTGCACCTTCACTTTAATTTGGCCACATGTGCAGTGTTGTGTATTCTTTCGATGATTAATTGGACTAATCCAATTAAAATTTTGTTTTGGATATATTTATTTCATATCTCGTTGCCAATGAGAGGAACTTTGATTCGGTTAAGTGGACATACAAAATCTTGTCTAGTAACAAAAAAATGGACAAATCAAGTTTTTAAATACAGAAGAAAACCCTCTAACACGCGGTGGAGCCAGAATTCGTTTTGTGGGTTCTTGAGACCGAAAAATTGATTGACGGCTAAACGTCCATCTGTGTGAGAACAACGCTAGCGGTTAACACCGTTTAGCCGATATTCTCCAAAATTGATAGTCCCCAATTCATCTGGCTGCTGTCGCGGCTCGAGTTTGAAACCTATATTTGGGGCGGGGGGGGGGGTACTTTACAGGAAGACGCTGGGGGGAAAATAGGTTAAAACTTTCTGATTAATTTTTTTTTTTGAAATCATTGTGAAAAATAGCTGTTCTTAAATTTATCTGTTATGTATGGACTCGTGAGTTCTAAAATATTAACGTTAGTAGACTTTGTGTTCACACTAGCAATTTTCCCCCAATTTAAACATTTTCAATCGATGACTTAACTCGAGGCCATGCGAATTTGAAACTTTTTCAAATTTTGGATGTCAATTGAAGTAATAAAATTCGAAAATTATTTCATTCATTGAATCATTACCGCTGCGCCGTTGCCGTTAGTATAGTAACGCAGGGCACTAAAGGGTTTTCTTTTAAATTAGATCTTTGAGGTGGCTGTCTACCCGAGAAAAAAAGTCTAGAATTTTGGGTGTGTTTTGTTTTCTCTTGGACATTTGATATTTTATGCTTTTAGGGATCAAATAATTGTTTTTGACTCTACATTTTCAAAAAATGAGTAGGAGTTCTTAGTTTTTGAAAAAAATATTTGAAGCAAGTGTCCACTGTCAAGCCCTTAGTGAACGTCAAATGCATTTTCGCGAAATGGGAATTTTCAGCACATTCATGCATGTCAAACATCATAAATCATAAACTATTAAATACAATACAATTCTTTTTGCAGCATGTAACCCACGATTTGCTGTAGTGAATGTTCTAAAATAATCTGTTACTAAATGACTCAGTTTTATGATCTGAAATGTCCAGAATAAATGTATAAACAATTATTTTTCCTCGAATAATAGAATCCTGACTCTTTACTTTTCATAATATCATTCTAGTTCAATCATTAGAATATTCAGTTGTAATTTTAAAAAAATTATTAAAATATATCAATTTGATGTAGAATAATGATCGATAGTAATTGTAGAGTAATTAGCTTTACGAAATTTTGAATACTTTTCATGACTTTTGCTTGAAAAACAGGTGAGAAAGGGCATGATGGTTTAGCACCGATATGTTTTCAAATAAATGAGTGCTTTTTTAATGGGGGAAATAATTTCATGAATTGCAGAAGCTACTAGAAAGTGATGGCGACTTCCATAAGAGCTGCCGGGAATGGCTCGCGAGATGGCGCGGATGCCGTCGGCGACGCCTTCCAGCTGGTGGCGCAAGGGCTGGTGCAGGGGATGGTGCAGCTACAGGAGGCCTTGCGCCTGCAGAGGCAGGAGGCAGAGCGGAAGATCCAGGAGGCCCTGCGCCTGCAGGAGGAGAGGGCGGCGACGGCGTTGCGGGAGATGGAGCGGAAGCTACAAGAGAAGGACGCCGCTATCCGCTCTTTGCAGCAGCGACTCGAAGAGAGATTGACGGCCGTGGAGGCGAGAACGACGGCTTCGGAGGGATCTGGAGGGGAGGGAGGTGTGCAGCGTCTGGAGGGCCGCGTGAAGAAGGCGGAGGCCTCTCTGCAAAGAGCGGTGCACAAGTTCAGGCCCCGCGTTGATGCTCTGTTGCGCCATCTGGAGAAGTCCCAATCCGCACGAGCGTTCCCTGCCACCGCCGCCAGCGCTTGTGAAGCACCGGCGACGGGAGGGGCAGCAGCGGGCGGTGGGGGGGAGCCCCTCTCCTCTTCCTCCACCCTAACTCCCTCAGGCGCCGCCCACCAGGGCGCAGCAGCAGACGAGGAAGAACGCGCGAGGCGGCGGTTGGAGCTCCGGGTGCGGGAGGCGGAGTTGAAGATGGAGGAGGCACGAACCTCTCCCTCCCCCCTGGGAGAGCAATTGTGTGAGGCGGCAAAAGAAGGAAGACTAAGTGACGTACGACGTCTCATAGACTCCGGTGCCGACGTCAACTACACTGATCGATATGGTTTCTTTCCTCTACTTAGAGCAGTCGTGAATGCCAAGGCGAATGTGGTGTCACTCCTTCTGCAACGAGGCGCCGATGTGAACACTGTCAACAGCAAAGGGATTTCCGTTTTGCACTTGGCTGCTTGGGTCGACTACACCGGTCGGTGCGTGGAGCTGCTGGTGCGCGCGGGCGCCGACGTCGACGCGAGGTATCTAAATGGAGCGACTCCTCTGCACTACGCGGCGAAAAGGAAGAATGTGGAAGCGGTGCGCGCGCTGCTCGCGGCCGGCGCCAGGGGGGACCTCAAGGGCTGGGGAGGAGATTTTAAAGACAAGACCCCTTTTGAAACTACTCAGTCTTCTAATTAATGCGATTTTGAAGGAGAACGTAGACGTGGTGTCGCTCCTTCTGCAACATGGCGTCGATGCGAACGCTGTCAACATAGTTGGGTCTTCCGAATTGCACTGAGCTGTGAAAAGGGACCGCAGCGGTCGGTGCGTGGAGCTGCTGGTGCGCGCGGGCGCCGACGTCAACGCGAGGGATGAAGATGGAGCGACTCCTCTGCACTGCGCGGCGCAGAGTAACAAAAAGGAAGCGGTGCATACGCTCCTCGCGGCCGGCGCCAGGAGGGACCTGAAGGAATGGAGAAGCGTTTTTTAAAGCAGAACCCCGTTTGATTTTGCAATTTCGTCTGGTATACGACTGCGACTGTAGCCCCAGGAATAAAGATGTGGGACTACTCAGCATTGAGCTGTGCACGGTGACACTAATATTGCGGTGCATGCGCTCAGTGGCGGATTTATGTAATTTGGCCCTCTCGCTAAAAAAATGTTGCAATGTAATAAAAGGCAGAAAATTGATAATTGTAATTAGAAATAAATTCTATTTTGCATGGTTTATTTTAAAACTGGTTTTATCATAATGTAACACCATAATTGCTTTAGTCGAACATTTTGATTTGCGAAGATGTTTATGATATAATCTATGTGATGTAAAATATCTCTTTTCATGCTAAATTAGAAAGTCAATTTAATTTACTTTCGTCCAATTTCTGATCTTAAGTAGTTTTTTTATACGCTTCAAAACTGAGAAACAGTCTTTTAACTAACAATTTGAAATACATATACACATATACTTGCGAAAGCTGATATCAACATTTGGAAATAGTGTGTCGAGGTCAGTTTTGCGTAGAAACTGGTGCAAATCCTGCCCCGAATTCTTTTTCAAAGCTGGAACAACTTAATTTAACATTCACTAAACATGAACAAAAAAGTCCTACCAAAAATTTGCCCCCAGACACGTGCCTTGATGTGCCTCTTCATAAATCCGCCTCTTGGGTGGCTACGTGGCGGCCGGCGCCAGCAGAGACCTCAGCCAATGCCGTCTTGAATTAACAAAGCCTGTGTAGCCCCGGCAAGCAAACAAGTACTTCCGTATTCGTGGTTATACACAAACATCAGAAGCGTTTGCTAAAATATGTTAAAAATAGAAATTGAATAAAACACTCCTCGTTTAGTGGATATTTAACGAAATGTGCATTTGAAGACAGGCGTAAATGACTCAATCATATTGTGGCGAAACCGATTTCGTCATACAAAATTTCATAAGGCTGAGGGGCAGTTGGGAGAATGTAAACAGATTCAGCTGTAGCCCGGAGTTCGACTGGGGATGTAAACACTGCGTCGCACGTGCAACTTCACTTATCGCGGGAGGCCATTACCGCCTCCTCCCCATTAAGCAGGCCGTTTGGAGGACTGCCGTTGACAGACACTGTGCAAGTGTTCACAGCCGGCTGCAGATTTCGAGACCACCCACTTTCGGGGGAGCCCAGAGCAATACTTCCGTCATCGAACGCGCCCCCCTACGCAAGCAAGGGCCAGAGTCTAGAAGATTCGAGAACAACCCTGCATGCTCGCAGCCTGCACAAAGAGTGGAAGTTTCCTTCGCTTCTCACGCTACGATTGGGTTAAAATATTTCACTACGCAACAACTTCTGACCAATAGCGACACTGCTATCAAAGGGAACTAGGACACATAAGAAATTGGGGTGGGGGAAAGAGTTAACTTGGAGCGATTTCGACGGAGAGAATGGCAGAAGGGATTGGAATTCTAGACGGAACAGTCGGGGCAGAAGTTTCTCTTGGGGGGGGAATATTGTGCGGTTAGAGGCGAGTTCACCTCTACCGGACTTCGAATTTTTTCGACGTAGAAATTATCAGATTTGATTTGAGTTTTGGGCTGACGGGAGTCGGGAGAGAATTACTTCACTGGGAGGAAATTATTTGTCGAGGAGAGGCCAGTTTGTCTCTGAAAAGCTTAGAAAGATTTCGGAAGGGGCGAGAGCTACTAGCTGACAACAATTGAGAAAATTAATTCTCTGGGGTGGGATTTATTCGTCGGGGAGAGGCAAGTAGACCTCTGTGGCGTTTAAAAAAGGGGTAGAGAAAAAATATTTCTCTGGGGTGGGAATTATTTGTCGCTAGACTTTCCGAAGTTATGTTATAAAAAATTAAAGAGACATTAGGCTGATTACTACGTTCCGGAGATAGAGATCGCCCGACTTCTACCAGTATCAACCAGTTCTGCCAGAATCTTCTAGACGTCGCTGCAAGAATCTTCAAGAACTTCCAGTCGCCCAGACATCGCTGCCAGTTCGCCCAGACATCGCTGCCAGTGGTGGCATAATAACCAGAGGATCGCCCAGCTGACGCCACGCTCCAAGAGGGCGTGAAGGACGGCCGCGGTCGCGTCCTCGCCCAAGGCCGCCGCCCCCCTTCCAGACGCCATCCGAGGGCCCGCCTGGGCACACAAAGGACCCTACGAGGTTGAATGACCCGAGGAGCATTCACCCACAAGATTTATGTAACGCAGTAATGTGCTTGGGCACGTTAAATTATCATCCTGTAACTCATGTAAATTTTAGTTGTAATAAGTTGACCTTCTTCCTAGTCATAAGTCTTTTTCTATAATTACTAACATGCCTAATTTTCTTTTCTCTTTAATTTTCCTTTTCCATTGTTAGTGTAAAAATCGTAATTTCCCTGGTGCAATTTTGTTTATTTTTTGCCCAGGAATAAAGTGAATCATTTTACCAGTGAACAAGTGTTTATTTTTGTTGTGTTTCTCTTGTACTGTGTAACAGTTCCTTCCATCACCGATCTGAGCTAGCGGCAGGGTCGCTAATCGATTCCACAGGTAATCGGTAGTGTTACAATATCGAGTGCATTAATCTACATTCAATCATGTACATTTCATTTCCTGACAAAATTTCCTTTTGACAGTTCAGGGCAAAATTGACTATACTTTGCGTCTTTACTGATCATGGTAAGAGAGTGGGATTAATAATATTGTCGATACAAAATTCTCAAATCAAAATTTTATAAACAAATTATTTATCCAATAAACGTTATAACTAAGAGGAAGTTATGCCCTAAAAATTTTGAAATATACTTTTAAAATTAACAATATTTCATTTCCTGTATTAATCTTTCTTGGTAAAATTAAGAAGAAACATTCTTGGAATGAAAATATATAATTTGATCAAACGTAACATAATCTACCTCTCTTTTCAGGAAAAATAATGAATGTAAATATTCACCTTTGTATGTCTTGTTTCATTTCTTCTGCCTGGTTTAAAAAATATGTCAAGAAATAGCAAAAGTCAAAATGTCAAAAGCAGACAGGCAACACAGTAGTGATTCTTAATAAACATGAATACAACCAAAAAATCTATGACTTTCTTGACATCAACCAGACTGAAAAACTTCCCAACGACCCCACCAAGAAGTATCTTTGCCATCTTTAGCAAGAACTTAATAATTCACAAGCCCTTTTTCCGTATTCCAAACAATACATACCAACTAACCCTTATCCCCCTAGTCTTTATGGCCTTCCAAAATTACATAAAGAAAATACTCCCATCAGACCTGTAGTCTCTTACACTAACACATTAACTCACAAGCTTGCTCACAAATTAAATATCCTCTTCCATATACCCGTTCAGTTCAAACCTACATATACTGTAAAAACAGCCTTGATCTAATAGAAAAAATTGAACACATTCCGGTCCCACCACATGCAAAACTAGTTTCATTTGATGTAAAGTATCTATTCCCTAGTACTCCAACTGCTGATTGTTAATTTTACGTAATTTACTAGACAAATCGTCATGCCCCATACCCGTTCGAGATGAACTCCAAAATCTCTTCTACTTGTGCATGGACCAAAATTACTTCACTTTTGACAACAAATTTTATAGACAAACTTCAGGAATTCCTATGGGCTCACCTCTCCTCTCCTTGCAGATCTATTTATGGACGCTTTCGAACAGACCATCTTCCTCTCAAACCATCCACTTCTCAAGAACATTACATATTGGCACCGTTGCGTAGACGACATCTTGTTCTCTTGACCGGTACGACTAGACAAATTGACCTGTTTACTGACTTTCTCAACAACACATCCTAACATTCAATTCACCACAGAACTACAGAAAGAAGACAAATCTATCAATTTCCTAGACCTGAATATAAGCATATCTGGAAACAAACATACTGTAGCGATACCGATTTCCTCATACAAAATTTCATAAGGCTGAAGGCAGTTGGGAGAATAAACAGACGGCGTTGCACGTGCAACCTCGCTTATCGCGACAGCCGTTTGCGCCCCCGGCACATTAAGAAAGTCGTTACAAGGGTCAGTCGTCGTAAGATTCTCTGCGAGAAGCACGTGGTCGCATGGCCCGCTGCGAAACTTCTAGAACGCTCGCTTACATCCGGGGAAACCCAGAGTGATAAATTCTCTCACCGGACAACGCCTGCCTTGTGCAAGCATGGCTGATGTTCTAGAAGGAATTAGAATAACCCTGTGCACTCACAGCTGGCGCAGAGAGCGGAAATTTCCGTGGCTTCCCCGTCGCGATTGGTTGGAAATAGTGAAATGCGTCGTTACCTTTGGCCAATAGCGACGCGACTATTATAAGGAGCTGGAATACACGAGAAAATTGGGTGGGGGCAAAAGTTAACTTGATGCGATTTCGACTGATAGAATGTCAGAAAGTGCAGGGCATCAGACGGGGCCAGATCATTAGACGGGGAGCAGTCGGGAGAGAAACTTCTCTGGGGTGGTAACTTTTCGTCGGGGAGAGACCAGTGTGTCTCTGAAAGACTTGTAATTTTTGTCAGACGGAGCCTGAATATTAGGCTGAGGGCAGTTGGGAGAGAAACTTATCTGGGGTGGGAATTATTCGGGCGAATGTGCCCATGTGGGACTTATATTATTTTACTGCGAGTTTTGAGCATTGAGCCGACTGCAGCAGACAGAGAAAATTCTCTGGGGTGGGAATTCGTCGTCAAGAGAGGCGAATGTTTCTCCGAAGAAGTTCTAAACTGTCCGAAGTTGTGTTCGACAATTATTATAATGAGAATCAGAGGTACTCTTAGTTGATTACAACGTTCCTGAGATTGAGATCGCCCGACTACTCCTAATTCTACCAGTTACTACCAGTTCTACCAGTTGCTCCGAGTTCTACCAGTTACTACCAGTTCTCCCAGACGCAGTTCAACGCCAGACGCCACCGCCCTTGGTGACGTCATCAGACGGCCGACCAGCTGACGTGTGTGCCTGAGTGGGTGCAAGGGCATCGCCCCGGCCGCGCCCGTTGTGAAGGTTGCCGCCGCCCCCTCGGCCGTACCGCGCCCGTCTCGGGCCCACAAAAAACTTTACCAAGGCAATATAATTCAGGGTATTCATCCCTGCGTAAATTCTGTAATGCGGTGTCGCGCTATGACACATTGGCCTGTAATATTTTTTACCATTGTAATGTTAATTATAAGTCTTCCTAATTTTTAAGCTTTACTCTGAGTACTAACTTTTCATCTTCTTTTCTTTCCACCTAATTTTCACATTTCTTTATTCTATTTACAAGTGTAACTTCCCTGGGGCATTTTAATTTTATTGCCCAGGAATAAAAGTGATTTTTACCAGTGATCAAAGTGTTTGTTTCATGTCACCAGTATCTGTTTAACGATTCCTTCCATCACCGACTGAGCTATAACCGGGCCGCTAACCGGGCGTTCTCTCACGAGACGACCGGGGGTGTTACAATACTTTCAACATTTTCAGAAAATCGACATACACAGACACTGTCATCCACAACTCTTCACAACATCCTATTTAACATAAACATTCTGCCATCCACTACATCATACACAGATTACTAAGCCTCCCCCTGACAAAATCTCATTTTCTGGAAGAACTGCACACCATACAACACATTGCTATGTCTAACGGTTACAGCACTGAACTCATTAACAACATACTACGCCGCAAAATAGTCAAACAAAAACAAAAAATGTACACTACACTTTCTCCTATAACAAAAACACCGGACAAGTACACTTGCTTACCTTATTTTGGACCCCTTTCAGAAAAAGTCGCGCATAATATTCACAAAGCAGGTATCAAAGTTTCATTCAAATCACAGAATTCCCTCAAAAAAATGCTGCCTCCCAAATAACACACAGATCTAGAAAAAAGCGGCGCACACAGCTCTTCGGGGTCATCTGACAAGGTACCTTGCTGCTGTGACTTGTAACTGCTCTGCAACGTGTATAGCCTTGAGGAGGGTACCAGGTCCTTTTATGAAGCAACATCACCTTTTCAGCAATCACAGGCCGGTTAGTCCAGCAAGGTTGACTTATATCTTAAATGCTGTCGCGTTCAGGAAAATAAATAACGCAACAATGTTTCCGTTTAGCGCAGCTAGGTTTTGTACAACTATTAAAATCTTGTTGAGATTTATGGGTTCTTTTGTTTTCAGTGAATGAACCATCAAAACAATTTTTGTCTTTCGAAGCTTATTACTATTATAGTAGTGCCAATTCTTTGTATAACCCAGGTGGCCGAAGTGGTTAAATGTCGGGTTCGGACTCAGAGATTTATTTTATTTTAATTTTGCATGAGAATATGAGCGAGAAAGTACGTGTTTTAGCACCACTAGTTTATGAAATAAAGCACTGTGTTATAAATGAGCTCAATTTCCCGAATATCAGAAGCTGCTAATAAGTGATGGAGAGTCGCAGAAGTTCAGGTGGGAATGGCTCGCGAGATGGCGCGGACGCCGTCGGCGACGCCTTCCAGCTGGTGGCGCAGGGGATGGCGCAGCTACAGGAGGTAAGTGTTGAAGTCCTATTGCGTCACCTGGAGGAGCCCATATATACACGTGCGTCCCTTGCCACCGCCGCCAGCGCCCGTGAAGCACCGGCGACGGGAGGGGAACAGCGGGCGGTGCGGAGGAGCCCCCCTCCTCCACCTCCTCCCCCACTCCCTCAGGCGCCGGCCACCAGGGCGCAGCAGCAGAGGAAGAAGACGCGAGGCAGTGGGTGGAGCTCCGGATTCGGGAGGTGGAGTTGAGAGTGGAGGAGGCTCAAACCTCTCCCTCCCCTCTGGGAGAGCAGTTGTGTGACGCGGAAGACTACGGAAGACTACGTGACGTACGACGTCTCACAGACTCTGGTGCGGACGTCAACTACACTGATAGTATCGGGTATACTCCTCTAATTAATGCGGCTATGAAAGAAAGCGTAGAGGTGGTGTCGCTGCTTCTGCAACGAGGCGCCGATCCCAACGCTGTCAACTGCAGTGGCGATTCCGCGTTGCACTTCGCTGCGATGAGGAACCGCAGCGGTCGGTGCGTGGAGCTGCTGGTGCGCGCGGGCGCCGACGTCAACGCGAGGAATAAAGACGGACAGACTCCTCTGCACCGGGTGGCACACCAGAACAATAAGGAAGCGGTTGCGAGCGCTCCTCGCGGCCGGCGCCAGGAGGGACCTCAAGCCGTGGGACGGCCGTTTCAAACACGTCTCCGCTTGAAATTGCGAGGTTTTCTCGTATAAAGGATCTCCTGCGATGGTAGCGCCAGGAGTGATGATGTAGAATTTCTCAGCATTCGGCTGTGCACGGTGACGCCGATGAAGAGGAGCGTGCGCTCCTCGCGACCGGCGCTCGAGAGAACCTCAAGCCCTGGGATGGACGTTGGAAGTTGGGATGGACATTGGTCACTGCCCTGAGGAAGCCCGCGACATGTCAGGCGAGACGTCGGCCTCCCAGCCAACGACGCGGCGTCTCCCGGATAGCCGAGAATTTATGGATTCGAGCCGTGGAAGCTTGCGAGTGCGTTGGAAGAATATGACCCGTTTGACATTGCGATTTCTTCTAGTTCAAAGAATCTCCAGTGCACCCAGCCCCAGGAATGAGGATGCGGGACTCCTCAGCACTGTGATGTGCCCTGTGACAGTGACAAAGCGGTGCGTGCGCTCCTCGCGGCCGGCGCCTGAAACAACCTCAAGCCCTGGGATGGACGTTGGAAGAACCGAACATCATTAAACCTCGCGTGGGATCCTGACGTAATTTGCAATCTTAACATGGCATTAACGTGGAGCGAAGAGTATTTCGTTAATACATGGTTGAGTCAAGGGTATAGCCAAATAATGTGTCGTGGTTTTTCTTTTATGGTGAAATAAATTCCGTTGACACCCAGCTAGTATTATGGTTGATTACAAATAGGGAGATATTTCAATCAAACAGATGGATTTTCTGAAAATTTCAATTCATGTCCCAAATTAGTCGTTTTTGCCTTTCTTTCGTACAGAAAAATAATGTTGTGTGTGAATTACATTTATTTACATGGAAACATTGACAAATAAATTTTTCAAAAAAATATCATGCGAATATAATTTTAAATTTTTCATAAATTTGTTTATATTATTCGTAAACATGGTTTTTATATTAAAAGTTGATAAAATGTCTGTCTAGTCATTTTCCGCATCCCAATTTCCATGCCTCTTTATTCTACATGTCTTTTCGCTCCATTTCTCTTTTTTCCACAGCTTTAGTTATTTCCAATGCCCTTCCCGGTCTTTCCCTACCCATTTTCAAACTTTTTGTGGGCGTCTATCTGATTTCAACCTTCTCAAGTGTCCATGCAATTTCAGTTGTGTCATTTTGATTGTCTCATTCATGGTTTTCTGCACTTTAATTTTAATTTTTATTTCATTATTTCTGAATTTGTCTAACAGAAAGTTTGCAACTTTTTATTTTTATATGTAGGTATAGATCGTCATTTTATTAGGTATTACTACTTAACATAGAGGTAATGTCAAAAAAAGTATTTTGGACAATCACGTTTATATTGATTTTATTTCATTAATTATTAAATATGATGTATCAAAGAAATTTTGTCTCCATTACATACTGTAAAATACATATATCGAAAATTAACATTTATTTTTACAAAAAGCATTTTTCTACAGGTTATTGACACAAGTTTTTCTGATAATAAAATACATACAATAAACAATTTTAGCCTTAAGGAAGAATATAAATTATCGGTGCGGTCTGCTAGTGGTGTTGTAGCGCAGATATCTTTAGATTCAATACTCGATCCCGAGTAGGTTGTCTTCAACGAAAAATGAAATAATTTCTATCAATGTTAAAATCTATTAAAATTCTGTTATCTTAACATTTCTAAAAACCTCTTTAATAAATGCCTTTAGTACGGTAAGATTTTCTAGGAGTAAGGGTCTTTCCTAGTTCCCTGTACAGGGAGGGAAGTGTTTGAACTTTTGTTGAGAACTTTTCGCACAATGTGTAATAAAAAAATAAATTCTCGGCTATCCGGGAGACGCCGCGTCGTTGGCTGCGAGGCCGACGTTTCGCCTGACATGTCGCAGGCTTCCTCAGGGCAGTGGGCAGGAATGTTTAAGAGAGTTTCTCACGTCTCGTGTTGGTTAAAAACGGATTTCTTTAAAAATTTAAAAAAATTAAATTATTTTCGGGACGTTACTGCAACTAAAATATTAAAAACAAAGCATTTGTTTTGAAAACAAAAAATAGAATTTTCATTCTATTAACTTCATTTCCTAAAATAACTCAATAGGCAACACTATTTATTCAAAACAAAAAACATCAAAAAAAAGTAAATAATTTAAAGAAATAGGCAAATAAGTCCTTCAAGCCAAATATGTTAACTTACCATAACGAAAACGTGGTACGATTTGTTATTAGTTATTACTGTTTATATACTCCCATTATAATAATAATAATAATAATGTTAATAATAATAATAATAATAATAATAATAATACGACCATTGAAATAACTTTTTATTTCAAAATATCAGATGGGCGAGTTTTGTCACCCAGTTACGCCTACGATTATAACTGTTTCGGAAACGATAATTCCAATAACTGTGTACAAATCTGAAGATTTATGATTAAATGTAAGAAGATTACAGAGCTGAAGAAAACGCGTTTAAAGTTCACGTATAAGTTAGTTCTTTTTGCTGTGTGTTTCTGGAGTATCATAAGGGTTTCTTGATTTTTTAGCATTTATCCACTGTATAGTGGATTTAGTAACGCTTGTTTAAGCAGACGCCCGTGTCAATGATTGGGGAATGTTATGAAGTAATGAATGTGTCTCTTTTTCAATTTCGTACATCTTCGCGGCTGTGGCTATTATTTTTATTTTTCCTCTATGAAATGTCCTACGCACTTGTTTAGGAAGAGTTCGAGGTAGCTCCTGTGAGGGATCTTGTCGAAACTCTGCCATTTTCACTATTAATTATTTTAAATTCTAAACTCCACGAACTAAAACAATCCACTGTCTAATGCGGTGTGAAGCGCACTGCAAATGGTTCTAATTTTCCCGCTCCGTATATTTGTAATGTCGACAGTGGTTACTGCGATTCACGCTATTTGACTGTTTCTAGTAGCAGAGAGGGGGAAGTTAGCTCAGGGGTCGTGAAAACTGCAGAAAAGGTGGGGATATAATATTACTAACGGATATAATAATACTAACGATGGTATTTAGTCCGTATCCCACAAAGATTTTCTCATTTGAAAATCTGTGCAAAATGCAATATAAAAGTAATATTGTTCGTAATGTTCTCCAGATTTTTTTTTTTTTTCAATTATCGATTTGAGTGTCGGAAAATCAAAGTAATATATTTTGGCCTTCGAGCATACATTTACGAATGTGACGTTAGTATGTTAAGGCTTGAACCGCTTGCAGTGTTGCTATATCCGCGGAATTCCCGCAGTTTTCAGCGGATTTTGAACTCGTACGGAGGAAAAAAAAATTAGTTTCGCGGACAGCGGAATAAACGGCGGAAATCAATATAGTTAGTTAAGCAGTAAAACTAGTAAAGCATCAGTTTCCGTTAACCTTTATTAATAAGTTGTTTTGCACAGATGTATATTTTTAAAATTTCTAAATCCATGTTATACTAGCAAGAATAAATAATATAATACTTATATAATAAATTAAATAATACCTGAAATCAATTGCAATTATTGTGCAAATATACACCCAAGTAATGAATTCTATATTATCTAATAATTGAATTGCACGTTCAATAAACCCACTATATTTCGCAATCATATTTTTGTTTTAATAGAATAAATTAATACAACATTTAAATGTGGAAAAAGAGTTGATTTTAAGTTTAGCGGATTTAGGCGGGAAATTTAAAACCAATTCAGCGGCGGAAACAAAAGAATATGGCGGAATCCCTCTAAACACATCTAGCAACACTGACCGCTTTGTGATGTAGTGAGGGATGCGGAAACCAACGAGAGAACAAAAGGGAGACACAGGAGCGAACTCATTATTCCAGTCCTCTTTGTTGTAATCCTATGCAGGTGTAGAATTCTTCTATTACTCCGGAGCTAAACGCTGAGCTATTTGGTTTTGTAGGTAAGTAATTGCAAGACAAATTCCTAACTCCAGTTAGGATTCTTTATTTCACATTCTATCCGCGAGAATTTAACACCGTCAAGAAACAAGTGTTGAAAAAGTATTCAAGAAAAGTGCATTTATAATATAGGCAGCCTATCTCATTTCATTAATTAATTTATTTACTCTTAAGCTTTTCACAGTCAGCTGCATTTCGTCTTATGAATCTTATCACTTCTAGTGTACAATTTTGTTAATTAATTTTCTCACATTTAAGCTTTTCTTAGTCAGCTGCCGATTGCTTGTGTTATTCTTTGTATTTCGTCTCTTGAAATTTATGACTTCAAGTTTTACTCTTGTGTATCGTAGAATTAAAGTTACAAGAAATAATTCCATTCCTATTACTTTAACATAGAAGGTAATCATGTCCCAATAAAGTCATAATATTTTATTCCTTTTAAAGGTTTCTTTTATACTAGATACTTTTTCAAGGTGATGTGATAACTAAGTGATACTGAGTGAAATGTTTTTGTAAGTGCAACTTCACTTTAATCTGGCAACCTGTACAATGTTTTTTGTTCTTTTTGTAATCTATTGAACTCCTCCAATTAGATTTTGTTTGCTTTAGGCATATTCATTTCATATATTCTTTTACCTTTGCAAATGAGTGGAAAATTGAACTTTGTTATGTGTTGATATATGATCCTTTATAGTAAAGAACCTTCACTGGTTTTTGTATTAGACAACTAGAGAATCTTGTTAATTTGAAAGATTTGATTAATAATCGTTTGTTTAAACTTGAACATAAATCAAACACTGACAAAGACCTACAATGATATGTCAAAACAGTAGCAAAGTAAAAATGTGTATATCAAATTTTAATTTAATAGTAATTGAGATTATACGGGTGATGAAATATTAAAAATATTCAATATTGTTCCTTCCTTCTTTAGGTTGAAAAACACAATTTCATATGAAGTAAATTTAAGAAAATATATATTTTGTAATAAATGAATGTGAAACATGGAGAGCTATTTTTAATTTGTCTATTATGTATAGCCTCTAAGATACAAAATATTAATACTCGCATACAATAATGTGGTAAAGTATTGACTTATTGAGGCCTCTTAGTCTTATAATTATATTGTAAATAATTGTTATTTTTTAAGATATCCTATTATAATCATATTGTTAATAGATATGGAAACTATGCCACTATTAATTAGAAGCTATTATTGACAAACACTAGGATGTATGTGTCAGTGAAATATTCAAGAATCCCTTGTAATTAAACGTCGGATACTTGTGGTTTTCCCTGAACATCTGGATTTATTACATTAAAAACTTGAAATTTATTACTTTTTCAGTTTGAGGGTTTTGTGAAAGGTGAATAATTGCTTATACGATTTAAAATTCAATTACTTAATCTGAAAATTTAGGATTTTTTTGCAAATTAAATAAAAAAATACATAGAATACAGGTGGAATATATTTAGATAATTACTACAAAACTCTTTACTACAAGAAATGCAATAAGTTCTCTTAGATTATGTAAATCATTATGGTTAATTCCTTTTTAGCATGATGTCAAAATCAGCTGGTTTGTGAATTTGACTAATAACTCTATTGCAAATATTGTTATCTTTTTGGTGTCATTAGGGTAAAACGTTAAAATGGTTCCCACTATTAAAATTAAATACTATTTAGAATTTGTTAATAAATTTAGAATATTGCCTCTCTAAAATACACCATCCACAAAAAACAATATTAGGAATAATTTAGTACACATTGTCAGTTGCAAAAGATTATTAAAAATACCTTCTGGGATGGATGTCCGTTGTCTATCAGATGTTATGTGCCCAAACATTTTGTCTGCTACTGCGGCAGACATCTGCAATGGCTAATGGGTACACGCAGTGGCCTTTCACTGATGACTGAAATACACATGTACCCATTAAGCCACTGAAAATGTCTGCTACAATAGATGATACGTTGGGCAAAGCCAGCCCGGAAAGTATATTTAATAGTGTATCCAAACTTGAGAGTCTACATTGCTTTATTAATCACAAAAGATGCCATTCATAACTTGTGATGACCAACAATTTAAAAAGATGCTTAAAAGAAACTAAGGAACTTTTAAGTAATAATCAGGATAAATGTTTTACAAAGGTGGAAAACCGCAGCTTTAAATAGAGATTATTATTACAATCCTACTAATGACCATACTATGGGAAAGCAACAATGTTAGATTGAAAAAAAACTGTACCAGGTGTAGCTATAAATTTAAAAAAATATTTTACTCAGATGGGACACACATATTACAAAAAGAATACAGGAATGGTTGTTTTCTACTCCCACACTTGTATCTAGAGCATGTGAACTTCCTAAAATACCAAATACCAATTTTGATTCTTTTTGGATCATTATATCCAGTATGGATTCATCTATGAGAATAAACTGATATATTAAGAAGAGCAGGCTTACATTTCTTTAAGAATTATAGAAGATATTTCATCATTCCCAGATGAGCAACTATATTTGAAGGAATGTATCAGTAGATTAACTTCAGTTGCATTTGTGTGATGGAGAAACATGAATTTTGAAGTTCCAGAAGATAAGGAATTAATAGTATTATTGGTTACAATGTACTGCTTTGAATTTAAGAAATGACAGTTAAAGCGCCTACACATATCAGAAGGATTATCAAGAAACATGCCTTCAAGTAGTAGGTGTATGTTTTTGTGAGACTGAGTTTTCCCACTTTTGATTATATTCCATAATGTTTTCGATTTATTTGTTGAGTTGTTAATTTTATTATTTAATTGATAAGCTTTCTCATTCATCAGTTTTATCTTATAGTGTTTTTATACTGTTATGCTTTTCATTATGAAACAGGTTCTTAGTATCTCTGAACAGGTCATACATGTTTTTCATTTTATTTTTTAAGAACAAAGTTTCATTCAGAAGCTTAATTTTGGTTTTTTTGCTACATTAATTTGCCTCTTAATAATGGGACATACAATATTCCAGTGATTATTTAATGTACTCAGGAATAAGTTCCATTTTTTATTGAAATTGCTACTATTGTGTACTTCAGTCCATTTCTCTTTTAGGAGACGTTCATTTAACAAATGTAGTTTAGTATCACATGTGTCATGGGTGAATGTGTATGTAGGTAGTTTAAGGCTAATGGAGCAATTGATTATTTCAATGATTTGTGCAATGTGATCAGATAGATGAAAATCAATATTATGAGAAGAGTATACATTTCAATGTTAATAATGATGTGGTCTTTCGTAGAGGTGGAATGGGTTGTAATACGTGTTGGCCCTAATTCTACATCATGAAGATTGAAGCTATTTAATAAATCATGTAGTTCATTATGTTCAATATTAATGTTCAGATTTCTCAAAATAATTCACTTACAATTGTTGTTTCCTATAAGTTTAGTTAAAAGTTCTTCCAACCTGAGTAGAAAGTCATTAACGCACGAAATTGGGGATCTATAAATGCCTCTGATTTTTGTTTCCTTTCATTGGGTTTACAGCTAACCTGCTACTTCAATAGTCATTTCGATGCTCATATCTCTAATCCAGTCTATTGATTTGCAAATTAAATTATTTTGGACTATTATTGCAATGACACCACTTTTGTTAAATTCTCTTCAGAAACGTGCATGAAGTTTATAGATATAGAATTTACTTGAATTTATTTCATTATATTTTAGACCATATTCGGTAATGACTCCGTGTACTGTCCGTATTTTCAGACAATAATAGTATGATAACAATAAAGGTAATAACAATAATAGCATTACCTCTACATTTTATGGCTGTTCTGCACAGATATTTAAACTAATAAATGCTCGACTTTTTAAAATACACTTGTCTCCTCTCCACTTGTACATTTATGGAATACTTATATATAATTAGTCATTGGGTCGACGAAGTTGAAGTCAAATTACTCAAATATTTTCATGATCATATTTTCCTAATTCTGTATAACTTGTATTTTCCCATGGAAGTCTTCACTTGGCTTTCTCAAGAGAAAAAACATTTTCTAATATTTTTGTGACTATCAAGGAAAACGAAAAGGTAACTGTCAAGGAAGATTGAATAATTACTTTAAATGTTTTTAAGGAAGTGTGCATTGTTCGTATAACGTATCTCTATAAAATTAAATAAATCTTTATCGAAAATTTCCAACGTCAATTGCATTATTTTTGTTTGATATTTTATAAGTTCGAAGTGAAATTGATACATTTTTTAACAAATAAATACGTTTCATTTACAAATTTCCATCTTGATGGAAAGGATAAGGAAAGGGCGGGGACTAACATGCGAGAGTTGTCGCACGGGTACGCTAGTAATTATATATTTAAGGATGCAATGCACTGAAACTGTCACAACAATGAGACGTAATTCATAGAAATTTGCGTGTCGCATTGAGGAATGCAAGGCTGCATTCCAATCTGATATTCCCTGAAGGCTAGCAGTTTTTATATGAAATAGGTCTTTAAATATTTCCTAAAAGATAAATTTGTAAACGTATAACAAGAGCTCTAATGTAAGAAACGAACAAAGAAATATGGAGTAATAGTAGCGCCATCAGACTGCCTCCATACACTTGTCAAACTACGTGCACGGAGCGCATGATTTTCGGAGCGGACGACGAAGTTGAAGTCAAATTAAACAAATATTTTCATGATCATATTTTCCAAAACGTCAACCTGACCTTATTCGAAGATGATGATAAATCGTAGGTGTATAGACGCCGAAAATGTTTGATTTTTTTCAACTTTCAAAAAATTAGGCATTTAAACGAATTTAAGACCTACACCGTTCTCTTAAGCGTCCTCTAAGCAATCAAATGTCCAAATTTTATAAAAACTTCGCAATCTACGGCCAATGTTGTAGGATTTTTTTTATTTGTGAAAATTTTTTAGGGGTTTTTTGTAAAGTGCCCTCCAAAATAAAAAAAAAAAAGGGTTTCGAATTCAAGGGGCCGAGACATCAGCCAGATCGATTAGGGGATATCAATTTTGGAGAAAATCGGCTAAACGTTTGATCAGCTAGCGTTGTTCACAGACGAACAGACGTTTTGCCGTCAATCGATTTTAAGGTATCAAGGACCCACAAAAGAGATCCTGGCTACATCACATGTTAGAGGATGTTTTTCCAAAGTTTGCGTCTGCAGTTTTCCACTTTATCGTTACTAGGACCCAGTAATAAGAGTTTTTTTGTCAAAAATTTGCCTTTTTTGTCGTGTGTCGGGTAAGTAAAGCGAATGAATTCCGGAAGTCTACATACTTAGAGCCAAGAATGCTTTGATGATACAGTGTCAAGACACGAAAGCTATAAACTTTTAATATAATGCAATGTCCTTGATGTAGTTCCCCCACTTTCACTTCTCTTTGACGTATTTAGTAATTTAATTGATTTGGTTGTTTATCTGTGAGGTGGTTCAGTACACATGTTCATAGTCTTCCAGAGCTTCAAAACGTTTTATTATTGACTAGCGGACCCGACAGACTTCGTCCTGTCAAAAATATTGTATCGTGACAGTTTTTTATTCCTACATATTTTATAGTCTGGGCAACAAATTCTCCTGAACAGAACCGTCACCCTAGTGACCGTGTGTTGTGAATAAGAAATATAATTAAATAAAAAATATATAAGCATTAAAAGTAAGTAATCGCGTTATAGTTAATCATGTGAATCATAAATATTAACAAAAATCAGTTTTATTTTCATTGTAGTGCTTTGTGGTATACGATGTTTTTTGTTTGATTACCTGGCGCATAGACAAACAAATCTGATGGTTTTCCAACACGGGAATAGGCAACATACAATTGACTATGTGAGAAACATGGGTTTTCCCGATTAATACCTCAAACACTTAATGATTGCCCCTGGGACTTGTTTATGGTCATAGCAAAAACAAGCCGAACTGGAAACAATTGTCGTTTAAAGTCAAACGGCACATCAGTCGGAATCATTGGGATGCGCGGTATGAGAACGTCTTCTCCTTTATACTTTCCTTTCAGCGTAGTTGCTTCTATCACGTTGTTTTGTAATTTTTTTATCGCTAACCGTGTGCCGTTGCAAAGACGTGATTGAACCTTTAATTGAAGATTGTGAGGTGGCAATCATGGCAAATCCAGCGAGTTTAAAAATTCTGGTGGGTAGCACACTACATCATCTTGGTTAGTAGCCAAATCAACTATTTATATATCTTCGATTCGCCTGTAATTTGTTCTTGAATTTTTAAATTTAATTCATTTACATCTATGTTTTTTGCAGCCAATATAGCTCGTTCGCTCAACCAATTATGGTTTCTGTAATTTTGAGAAGCATCTGGAAACACCTTCTGAATAAGTTCATCTTTTGATCGAGTTAACTGACAAAAACTTTGAAGAAAGTTAATTCAGCCAGTCAACATGTCTATAGGAAATTTGCCAGTACCAATGTCAATGAGTTGTTTAGAGAATATGATTCCAGATTAGTCATTTTGCAACTCGACACGCATATTCTTGCTTAAATGAAGTACTTTGACATGTTTCCACAAATTGGAGGACTTTAGACATGCATTGAGTTCATCAGCTGGTGTTGATCGTGGAATCACTGGCAATGTTTGATGAAAATCTCCTGCTAATAAAATCATTGTACCACCAAATTAAATAATTGCACATATAATCTTTGTACTTGATCCACAAATGAATTGGGTTTGATGGGAAGCATGTAGATATGATTATAGAAAACAATGTTCGTATTTGATGAGCATTTGATGATATTACAGCATCATTGAGAGTTTGATCCCAATGAGCTTCATTTTCTAGCAATTGCAAACGTTGACAGGCTTCTCTGTAAGATCCACACAATTCACCATCAACAGTTCGTAAATGTTGGAATGACGTTGGGCCACGTACATTGACTAATAGCAGTCGTAAATAAAAACATTCATAATTGCTTGGATGTACTGAATAAATTCGACCAATGGCATCGGTGGAATACACATCTGGGTATCCTGGAAATTGTTTTCCTTGTTTCCGTCGTATAAATCTCCTTGAGGATTGATTCCAAGTATAATATTTTGGCATTTCAGAATATAGCAATGTTTGTTCAAAATCATCGTTTTGGCATGTCTAAAAAAACTGGTTAATGTAGTAGATGGTGGCTGAGCAGCTCTTTGTACTGCGTTCTGTGCTGTAAAATACACTCTTTGTCCATTTTCGAAATGCACAGCTAAGTGAACAACAGAAGGGTGTCTCTCGTGAATAGGAAAATAAAATATTCGCCATACTGCTTCATTACTACTAACATAGCGGCCCATTTGGTATTGGGAAACTTCATCATTAGAATTCTCTGCACCTATTCCAATCACAGCCATATCACTCCCTTTGGTTACATATTTGCAAATGTATTTAATAGATTTCACTGATTGGCAAGATTCAACGTTGATGTGTGCTTTAAAGATCTGTGATAAAATGGGCGAATATGGAACAATCCAACGATTATCTATTGCAATATCTTGTTGATTTAATTTGGCAATAGTTGATCTTCCATTGTCTACTGTCGATCGTCGATGATACAGTGGATAACCGTCATTACCAGTAATTGTTTCCGATATTAATGTCCGTGGATATCGTTTTGAACATTTACCATCCATCATACATGGTGAATTTTGATTAAGAGTTCCACAGGGACCATGTAGCATATTTTTGATAACTACCTCATGCAATCCAGGATCTACTTGTACATCACGGATTTCAGCTGATATCACTGCATCAACTTCATTTGGACTTATCTTTTCAACCAACCAAATCATAATGTGTGCATGTGGCAATCCTTGTTTCTGCCACTCCACAGAATACATCCTGCAGCGTGTCTCACCAAACACATAATGTTTTACGATGAAATCCTTTAAAGATTTCAATTTTTGTCTAAAGACTCTGGCTGTAATATCATGACGATCAATGGGTGATTGCTCAGGGAATAACTCCTGCTTGATTTCTATCCAGTGCGGATTGCATGTAAATGTGATGAACAAATCTGCTGTACCATAATGACGAACATACGACATGGCATCTTGAGAATATTCGTGCATATGTCGAGGGCTTCCGATGTATGTTGCTGGAAGAATAGTCATCCGACCAACATTCTGTGCATTTCCATCAGTATTAATCGCATCTCGAAGGTGAATATTCTCTTCAGATCGGAGTTTGGTCTGATTCAACCTGATGAATGTTAATCTCTCCGTTTCAATTTTAACATACATGTCAACAATATATTTGTGGTATAATCGTCGACATTTCAATATGTGATTGTCTTCATTTTCCCGAATCATTAGGCGGTATGAATGATAGTTCATTGTACTGACTTTTTTGTTAGTTTCAGAACCTGTAAATAGATTTTGTGATCCTTAATTTCAGAGCTCATGCATGACGTGTGGCTCATGGTTAATGAATGGAATCATTTACCATATACCTTTTCCATCTCTTGCATGAATGACCTTAAAATGTTTTGGTAGGTGCACCTTCACTTTAATTTGGCCACATGTGCAGTGTTGTGTATTCTTTCGATGATTAATTGGACTAATCCATTTAAAATTTTGTTTTGGATATATTCATTTCATATCTTGTTGCCAATGAGAGGAACTTTGATTCGGTTAAGTGGACATACGAAATCTTGTCTAGTAACAAAAAAATGGATACATCAAGTTTTTAAATATAGAAAAAAACCCTCTTACACGCGGCGGTGCCAGAATTCGTTTTGTGGGTTCTTGATACCGAAAAATTGATTGACGGCTAAACGTCCATCTGTGTGTGAACAACGCTAGCGGTTAACACCGTTTAGCCGACATTCTCCAAAATTGACAGTCCCCAATTGATCTGGCTGCTGTCGCGGCTCGAGTTTGAAACCTATATTTGGGGCGGGGGGGGGGGTACTTTACAGGAAGACGCTGGAGGGAAAATAGGTTAAAATTTTCTGATTAAATATTTTTTTGAAATCATTGTGAAAAATAGCTGTTCTTAATGTTATCTGTTATGGACTCGTGAGTTCTAAAATATTAACATTAGTAGACATTGTGTTCACACTATCAATTTTCCCCTAATTTAAACGTTTTCAATCGATGTCTTAACTCGAGGCCATGCGAATTTGAAACTGATTTTTCAAATTTTGGATGTCAATTGAAGTAATAAAATTCGAAAATTATTTCATTCATTGAATCATTACCGCTGCGCCGTTGCCATTAGTATAGTAACGCAGGGCACTAAAGGGTTTTCTTTTAAATTAGATCTTTGAGGTGGCTGTCTACCCGAGAAAAAAAGTCTAGAATTTTGTGTGTGTTTTGTTTTCTCTTGGACATTTGATATTTTATGCTTTTAGGGATCAAATAATTGTTTTTGACTCTACATTTTCAAAAAATGAGTAGGAGTTCTTAGTTTTTGAAAAAATATTTGAAGCGAGTGTCCACTGTCAAGCCCTTAGTGAACATCAAATGCATTTTCGCGAAATGGGAATTTTCAGCCCATTCATGCATGTCAAACATCATAAATCATAAACTATTAAATACAATACAATTCTTTTTGCAGCATGTAACCCACGATTTGCTGTAGTGAATGATCTAAAATAATCTGTTACTAAATGACTCAGTTTTATGAACTGAAATGTCCAGAATAAATGTATAAACAATTATTTTTCCTCGAATAATAGAATCCTGACTCTTTACTTTTTAAAATATCATTCTAGTTCAATCATTAGAATATTCAGTTTTAATTTTTAAAAAAATTATTAAAAAATATCAATTTGATGTAGAATAATGATAGATAGTAATTGTAGCGTAACTAGCTTTACGAAATTTTGAATACTTTTCATGACTTTTGCTTGAAAAACAGGTGAGAAAGGGCATGATGTTTTAGCACCAATATGCTATCAAATAAATGAGTGTGCTTTAATGGGGGAAATAATTTCATGAATTGCAGAAGCTACTAGAAAGTGATGGCGACTTCCATAAGAGCTGGCGGGAATGGCTGGCGAGATGGCGCGGATGCCGTCGGCGACGCCTTCCAGCTGGTGGCGCAAGGGCTGGTGCAGGGGATGGTGCAGCTACAGGAGGCCTTTCGCCTGCAGAGGCAGGAGGCAGAGCGGAGGATCCAGGAGGCCCTGCGCCTGCAGGAGGAGAGGGCGTCGGCGGCGTTGCGGGAAATGGAGCGGAAGCTACAAGAGAAGGACGCCGCCATCCGCGCTCTGCAGCAGCGACTCTAAGAGAGATTGACGGCCGTGGAGGAGAGAATGACGGCTTCGGTGGGATCTGGAGGGGAGGGAGGTGTGCAGCGTCTGGAGGGCCGCGTGGAGAAGGCGGAGGCCTCTCTGCAAAGAGCGGTGCAGAAGTTCATGCCCCGCGTTGATGCTCTGTTGCGCCATCTGGAGAAGTCCCAATCCGCACGAGCGTTCCCTGCCACCGCCGCCAGCGCTTGTGAAGCACCGGCGACGGGAGGGGCAGCAGCGGGCGGTGGGGGGGAGCCCCTCTCCTCTTCCTCCACCCTAACTCCCTCAGGCGCCGCCCACCAGGGCGCAGCAGCAGACGAGGAAGAACGCGCGAGGCGGCGGGTGGAGCTCCGGGTGCGGGAGGTGGAGTTGAAGATGGAGGAGGCACGAACCTCTCCCTCTTGTCTGGGAGAGCAGTTGTGTGACGCGGCAGGAGGAGGAAGACTTAGCGACGTACAACGTCTCATAGACTCCGGTGCCGACGTCAACTACATTGATCGATATGGTTTCTTTCCTCTACTTAGAGCAGTCCTGAATTCCAAGGCGAATGTGGTGTCACTCCTTCTGCAACGAGGCGCCGATGTGAACGTTGCCAACAGCAAAGGGATATCCGGGTTGCACTTGGCTGCGTTCTGGGACTACAGTGGTCGGTGCGTGGAGCTGCTGGTGCGCGCTGGCGCCGACGTCGACGCGAGGGATTTATATGGAGCGACTCCTCTGCACTTCGCGGCGGAAAGGAAGAATGAGGAAGCGGTGCGCGCGCTGCTCGCGGCCGGCGCCATGAGGGACCTCAAGGGCTGGGGAGGACGTTATAAAGACAAGACCCCTTTTGAAACTACTCAGTCTTCTAATTAATGCGATTTTGAAGGAGAACGTAGACGTGGTGTCGCTCCTTCTGCAACATGGCGTTGATGCGAACGCTGTCAACATAGCTGGGTCGTCCGAATTGCACTGGGCTGTGAAAAGGGACCGCAGCGGTCGGTGCGTGGAGCTACTGGTGCGCGCGGTCGCCGACGTCAACGCGAGGGATGAAGATGGAGCGACTCCTCTGCACTGCGCGGCGCAGAGTAACAAAAAGGAAGCGGTGCATACGCTCCTCGCGGCCGGCGCCAGGAGGGACCTGAAGGAATGGAGAAGCGGTTTTTAAAGCAGAACCCCGTTTGATTTTGCAATTTCGACTGGTATACGACTGCGACTGTAGCCCCAGGAATAAAGATGTAGGACTACTCAGCATTGAGCTGTGCACGGTGACACTAATATTGCGGTGCATGCGCTCAGTGGCGGATTTATGTAATTTGGCCCTCTCGTCAAAAAAATGTTGCAATGTAATAAAAGGCACAAAATTGATAATTGTAATTAGAAAAAATTCTATTATGCATGGTTCATTTTGAAACTGGTTTTATCATAATGTAACACCATAATTGCTTTAGTCGAACTTTTTGATTTGCGAAGATGTTTATGAATAATCTATGTGATGTAAAATATCTCTTTTCATGCTAAATTACAAAGTCAATTCAATTTACTTTCGCCCAATTTCTGATCTTAAGTAGTTTTTTTATACGCTTAAAAAACTGAGAAACAATATTTTAACTGAACAATTTGAAATAGATATACACACATAATTGCGAAAGTTGATATCAACATTTGGAAATAGTGTGTCGAGGTCAGTTTTGCGTAGAAACTGGTGCAAATCCTGCCCCGAATTCTTTTTCAAAGCTGGAACAACTTAATTTAACATTCACTAAACATTAACAAAAAAGTCTTATTGAAAATTTGCCCCCCAGACACGTGCCTTGATTTGCCTCTTCCTAAATCCGCCTCTTGGGTGGCTAGGTGGCGGCCGGCGCCAGCAGAGACCTCAGCCAATGCCGTCTTGAATTAACAAAGCCTGTGTAGCCCCGGCAAGCAAACAAGTACTTCCGTATTCGTGGTTATACACAAACATCAGAAGCGTTTGCTAAAATATGTTAAAAATAGAAATAGAATAAAACACTCCTCGTTTAGTGGATATTTAACGAAATGTGCATTTGAAGACAGGCGTAAATGATACAATCATATCGAATGCATTAATCTACATTCAATCATGTACATTACATATCCTGACAAAATTTCCTTTTGACAGTTCAGGGCAAAACTGACTACACTTTGCGTCTTTACTCTTCATGGTATGAGAGTGGGATTAATAATGCTGTCCATACAAAATTCTCAAATCAAAATTTTATAAACAAATTATTTAGCCAATTAACGTTATAACTAAGAGGAGTTTTATGCCCTAAAAATCTTGAAATATACTTTTAAAATTAACGATATTTCATTTCCTGTATGAATCCTTCTTGGTAAAATTCAGAAGAAACATTCTTGGAATGAAAATGTATAATTTGATCAAACGTAACATAATCTACCTCTCTTTTCAGGAAAAATAATGGATGTAAATATTCACCTTAGTATGTCTTGTTTCATTTCTTCTACCTGGTTTAAAAAATATGTCAAGAAATAGCAAAAGTCAAAATGTCTTTGCAAAATGTCAAAAGCAGACAAAGGCAACACAGTAGTGATTCTTTATAAACATGAATACAACCAAAAAATGTATGACTTTCTTGACATCAACCAGACTGAAAAACTTTCCAACGACCCCACCAAGAAGTATCTTTGCCATCTTTAGCAAGAACTTAATAATTCACAAGCTCTTTTTCCGTATCCCAAACAATACATACCAACTAACCCTTCTCCCCCTAGACTCTATGACCTTCCAAAATTACATAAAGAAAATACTCCCATCAGACTTGTAGTCACTTACACATTAACACACAAACTTGCTCACAAATTAAATATCCTCTTCCATAAACACGTTCAGTTCAAACCTACATATACTGTAAAAAACAGCCTTGAAAAAATTGAACACATTCCTGTCCCACCACATGCAACACTAGTTTCATTTGATGTAAAGAATCTATTCCCTAGTACTCCAACTGCTGATTGTTAATTACTTTTACGTAATTTACTAGACAAATCGTCATGCCCCATACCCGTTCGAGATGAACTCCAAAATCTCTTCAACTTGTGCATGAACCAAAATTACTTCACTTTTGACAACAAATTTTATAGACAAACTTCAGGAATTCCTATGGGCTCACCTCTCTTCTCCTTGCAGATATATTTATGGACGCTTTCGAACAGACCATCTTCTTTTCAAACAATCCACTTCTAGAGAACATTACATATTGGCACCGTTACGTAGACATCTTGTTCTCTGGACCGGTACGACTAAACAAATTTACCTGTTTACTGACTTTCTCAACAACACACATCCTAACATTCAATTCACCACAGAACTACAGAAAGAAGACAAATCTATCATTTTCCTTGACCTGAATATAAGCATATCTGGAAACAAACATACTTTCAACATTTTCATAAAATCGACATACACAAACACTGTCATCCACAACTCTTCACAACATCCTATTTAACGTAAACATTCTGCAATCCACTACATGATACACAGATTACTAAGCCTCCCCCTGACAAAATCTCATTTTCTGGAAGAACTGCACACCATACAACACATTGCTATGTCTAACGGTTGCAGCATTGAACTCATTAACAACATACTACGCCGCAAAATAGTCAAACAAAAAAAATGTACACTACACTCTCCTATAACAAAAACACCGGACAAGTACACTTGCTTACCTTATTTTGGACCCCTTTCAGAAAAAGTCGCGCACAATATTCACAAAGCAGGTATCAAAGTTTCAGTCAAATCACAGAATTCCCTCAAAAAAATGCTGTCCCCGAAAAAACACACAGATCTAGAAAAAAGCGGTGCACACAGCTCTTCGGGGTCATCTGACAAGGTACCTTGCTGCTGTGACCTGTGACTGTTCTACAACGTGTATAGCCTTGAGGAGGGCACCAGGTCCTTTTATGAAGCAACATCACATTTTCAGCAATCACAGGCCGGTTAGTCCTGCAAGGTTGACATTTATCTTAAATGCTGTCGCATTCAGGAATATAAATAACGCAACAATGTTTCCGTTTAGCGCAGCTAGGTTTTTGTACAACTATTAAAACCTTGTTGCGATTTATGGGTTCTTTTGTTTTCAGTGAATGAACCATCAAATCAATTTTTGTCTTTCGAAGCTTATTACTAATATAGTAGTGCCAATTCTTTGTATAACCCAGGTGGCCGAAGTGGTTAAATGTCGGGTTCGGACTCAGCGATTCGGAGGGATTTGGTTCAAGCTTGGCTCGGGGGTAATTATTTCTTACAACTCTCTGTTGCCGCAGAAAAATATTGAGAATTTCAGAAAATTTATTGAAAACAATTGGAAGCAATTCTACTCACATATACAATCTATTGAGATTCTAAATAAACTCTAATATCTGTATGTCATTTTCATATTTTGAAATTTCAAAGAAGTTTACAACTCTGTTCAAGTCCCTCTGTATAGAGAGCGATTTTCATAAGAATAGGATGTTTTGACAGCTAGTGCTGACAACACAACTGAAGGTTCTGTGGTCGTTGTGTCCTTGAACCTATTAGACTATCCTTCCTCCAATCGATCGTGTGCAGTTGGCTAACTTGTAAATGGCTTCGGCTCTTCTTTTTGTGATGTCCTCGTCCGACGAAAGTATAGTGCGCCACGAAAAATAATTGAAATTAGGAAGTGCAGAGCTATGTACTCTTTTGTAAAAATTCTTTTTTTTTTATAAACATTACATTGAATTTAGTTTACCTAGAGGGACTTTCTTTGTCCTATTTGTAAAACGTATGTCACCTCAAATCAATTGTTAAATATAATATTGCGGAGCGTTTAGAAACACTGCGAGAAAGCATGTGCTTTGATAGAATCGCTAGTTTTATTAAATACTTGTTTTCAAAATAAACAAATGTGAAAAATAGCTGCTTTTTAATTTGTCTGCTATGTGTAGCATCTTGAGTTTCAAAATATTAATATTTACAGACATTAATGTGTTCACACTACCGATTTTCCACCTATTTAAAAATCTCCGATCGGTCTGTCTGAACTCAAGGCCCTGCAAATTTGAAACTGGAGTTTCAAATTTCGGATGTCTACGTCAATTGAAGCAATAAAATTCGCAAATTATTGCATTGTCATTGAAACAATGCCGCTGCGCCGTTGCCGTTAGTGTAGTACCGCTGGACACCAAGCTCCTCCTATGCGCATGGCTGTAGCAATCCGAAGCTGCGGCAAATATTAGGCCACCTTCATCCGCCATTTTGTAGGCAAATAAAGTCGGGAATTCGAATAGTAGTATGAATTCGAATGAAATTGTTTTGGTCTAAATTTTCTCCCTTTTCATTTCTTTAATATTTATCATACAACCATATGTGGCTTGGTGCAAGAAAGGCTGATGTAAATATTCTTGTTGGTTGACAGAATGGGTGGTTTTCTCTTTTGGCAGAACATTACATCTGTTACAACTTTTGTGTATTCCACTTTTTCTGGCAAGGTAATAGCTTTTAAAACTTCATATTGTTCCTCGTAATTTGGCCAATACAGTTGTATCAAATTTGAATTATTTAAACCTTTTTTAATGACATTGGTCCTTTTTGACAATTCGAAATATAGGTATTGGACCTCACAGTCCCAGAGCTGACCTGATAAGTCCCACTTGGTTGTATGAAGGGGTGGACTAGAGTATTATATTGCCCTTTTATTTAATGTATTAAAAATCAATATATGTCTGACGTTTTATCAATTATTTATTTTCATTAAATAAATAAACAGTAACATAAGCAATGGCAATGGTTTTGAAAAGAAAGAATAGAAATGTTTGTGCAAGAATAGTAGAAAACTCCTATTGGGCTATGTAAAACAGTCAAGTGAACACTTGTCAAATATTTTTCAGATTATAAAAACAAAACATGAATTTAGAATACAATATTTCTTAATAGAAAAGACAATAAGGATGACACTTAGGGGCAAAAATATATAAATCGCAAAGAAAGTAATGACTGAACTGATTAATGTTCAACATCTGACATAATGTCACTTTAATTTGTATTTTGTCCCTTCATTAATTTGGTTTAGAAATGCTTCATCGTATATTACGTTGGTTGGATGTATGAATGGTATATCAGTCATAGACAAGAAATTGCTATCCAAGGACCTATGTCAACATTGGCTCTATACAGGGGCCCACATTTTAATACTATTTCTATGAAGTCTTTTCATATCAGGAGATAAAATCGACTTAACTATGACTTTTCTCACAGTGAAAAAAGGAACTTTAAAGTACATATTGGACATACAAATCGTCAATCACTCAAAACTGTGATTGGCCCTTTTTCCACCAAGCCGCAGATAGTACAACTTTGTTATAGTCAGGAATATTAATATCTTTATAGAAATATCTTGAGGTTTTTTAAGGAACTGTGTAAGTGCTATCCCATTCAGTTTTAGCGTTTACTTACAAATAATATTCAACACTATTATTACAAGTAATTTCAAATAATACAAGTACTTCAAAATTCAACACTGTCACTACATATAACTACACACCAAGGCATCAAGGAAAATGGTGGTGGATATGCTAATTTCAATTTGGCTGATTCGTTTTCCAATTATTCTATTTCCTTTTTTGTAGTATACATTTTTTCTCTTACAATTATTTGTAAAAAACAACAATTACTAAACATACACACTGCAATACAAAACATTAAAATAACAAGTTATTGATTTTTAAATAAAATAGATTTGGTTAAATGTTGTCGCACAATCTTTTTATGTAATTCATTGGTATGAACTCTGACAGACGGACGTTCGGACAAAGAGACACGCATATTGCTGTCAATCGATTTTTCTGTATGAAGGACTCACAAAACATGAATTCTTGTTACACCTAAATTTAGCAACTTATTTATCCAGTTTTTTTTTTTTACCAAGGCCCGTCAAATAGTTTTTGTGTCGAAAATTCGCCGTTTTCGGCGCACGATTACAATACGTTCTCTTACGTCAGGTAGTGCGGGGAAGTAAAATTGGTTGGTGGCAAAACGTCTGTCTGTCCGTCTGTGCCCAACACTAGCGCATAATTTTCGCATAATTAACGCGCGATTTTCGGCGTTCTGCTGATTTTGTCCAAAATTGATATTTAATCGTTATGGCTAATGTGACGGACCCTAGAATTTGAAATTTTTTAATTTCGGGGGAGGGATACTTTACATGAAGGCCCCCGGACATTTTTAAAAAAATGCTCAAAATTGTTTGATTGAATTTTGTTGTTGAATAGCGCGTAGGACGTTTATGAGAATGGCGCAGGTCTCATTTCCGTTGGAATCCCTAATTTTTTTTAAAAGTTGCATAAGTTAAATGGTTTCGGCGTTTCCTACAACATCAATAATGAAAAAAGAGTTTTTTTGCCTTTAAGAAATGTGTTCCTTAAATATAGATTTTGAAATAAGGTAATGTACAAGTTTTCGAAAATTTGAATAAGTTACTTTTCGCGTAATTGTGCATGAGAATATGAGCGAGAAAGTACGTGTTTTAGCTCCACTAGTTTATGAAATAAAGCACTGTGTTATAAATGAGCTGAATTTCCCGAATTTCAGAAGCTGCTAATAAGTGATGGAGAGTCGCAGAAGTTCCGGTGCGAATGGCTCGCGAGATGGCGCGGACGCCGTCGGCGACGCCTTCCAGCTGGTGGCGCAGGGGATGGCGCAGCTACAGGAGGCCTTGCGCCAGCAGAAGCAGGAGGCGGAGCGCAAGGTCCAGGAGGCCCTGCAGGTGCATAAACAAGAGGCGGAGCGGAGGATGCAGGAGGCCCTGCGGCAGCAGAAACAAGAGGCGGAGCGGAAGATCCAGGAGGCTGAGCGGAGGATGCAGGAGGCCCTGCGCCTGCAGGAAGAGAGGGCGTCGGCGGCGTTGCGGGAGATGGAGCGGAAGCTACCAGACAAGGACGCCGCCATCCGCGCTCTGCAGCAGCGACTCGAAGAGAGATTGACAGCCGTAGAGGATAGAACGACGGTTCCTGAGGGTTCCGGAGCGAAAGATTTGAAGCGTCTGGAGGGGCGTGTGAATGGCGTAGAGGCCTCTCTGCAAAGAGCGTTGCACAACTTCTTGCCCCGCGTTGAAACTTTGTTGCGCCAACTGGAGGAGCCCAAATCTACACGTGCGTTCCTTGCCACCGCCGCCAGCACCCGCGAAGCACCGGTGACGGGAGGGGAAGCAGCGGGCGGTGGGGAGGAGCCCCCCTCCTCCACCTCCTCCACCAGTCCCTCAGGCGCCGGCCACCAGGACGCAGCAGCAGACGAAGAAGACGCGAGGCGGCGAGAGGAGCTCCGGATTCGGGAGGTGCAGTTGAGGGTGGAGGAGGCTCAAACCTCTCCCTCCCCTCTGGGAGAGCAACTGTGTGACGCAGCAGACTACGGAAGACTACGTGACGTACGGCGCCTCACAGACTCTGGTGCGGACGTCAACTACACTGATAGTATCGGCTATACTCCTCTAATTAATGCGGCTATGAAAGAAAGCGTAGAGGTGGTGTCGCTGCTTCTGCAACGAGGCGCCGATCCCAACGCTGTCAACTGCAGTGGCGATTCCGCGTTGAACTTCGCTGCGATGAGGAACCGCAGCCATCGGTGCGTGGAGCTGCTGGTGCGCGCGGGCGCCGACGTCAACGCCAGGGATAAACTTGGAAATTCTCCTCTGCACCGGGTGGCACACCAGAACAATAAGGAAGCGGTGCGAGCGCTCCTCGTGGCCGGCGCCAGGAGGGACCTCAAGCCGTGGGACGGCCGTTTCAAACACAAGTCTCCGCTTGAAATTGCGAGGTTTTCTCGTATAAAGGACCTCCTGCGACTGTAGCGCTAGGAGTAATGATGTAGAATTTCTCAGCATTCGGCTTTGCACGGTGACACCGATAAAGCGGGGCGTGCGCTCCTCGCGGCCGGCACTCGAGAGAACCTCAAGACCTGGGATGGACGTTGGAAGTTGGGATGGACGTTGGTCACTGCCCTGAGGAAAACTGCGACATGTCAGGCGATACGTCGGCCTCCCAGCCAACGACGCGGCGTCTCCCGGATAGCCGTGAATTTATGGATTCGAGCCGTGGAAGCTTGCGATTGCGTTGGAAGAATATGACCCCTTTGACATTGCGATTTCTTCTAGTTCAAAGAATCTCCAGTGCACCCAGCCCCAGGAATGAGGATGCGGGACTCCTCAGCACTGAGGTGTGCCCTGTGACAGTGACACAGCGGTGCGTGCGCTCCTCGTGGCCGGCGCCAGAAACAACCTCGAGTCCTGGGATGGACGTTGGAAGAACCGAACATCATTAAACCTCGCGTGGGATCCTGACGTAATTTGCAATCTTAACATGGCATTAACGTGGAGCGAAGAGTATCTCGTTAATACATGGTTGAGTCAAGGGTATAGCCAAATAATGTGTCGTGGTTTTTCTTTTATGGTGAAATAAATTCCGTTGACACCCAGCTAGTATTATTGTTGATTACCAATAGGGAAATATTTCAATCAAACAGATGGATTTTCTGAAAATTTCAATTCATGTCTCCATTTTAGTCGTTTTTGCCTTTCTTTCGTACAGAAAAATAATGTTGTGTGTGAATTACATATATTTACATGGAAACTTTGACAAATAAATTTTTCAAAAAAATATCATGCGAGTATGATTTTAAATTTTTCATAAATTTGTTTATATTATTCGTAAACATGGTTTTTATATTAAAAGTTGATAAAATGTCTGTCTAGTCATTTTCCGCATCCCAATTTCCATTCCTCTTTATTCCACATGTTTTTCGCTCCATTTCTCTTTTTTCCACAGCTTTAGTTATTTCCAATGCCCTTCCCGGTCTTTCCCTATCTATTTTCAAACTTTTTGTGGGCGTCTATCTGATATCAACCTTCTCAAGTGTCCATGCAATTTCAGTTGTGTCATTTTGATTGTCTCATTCATGGTTTTCTGCACTTTAATTTTATTTTTTATTTCATTATTTCTGAATTTGTCTAACAGAGAAAGTTTGCAACTTTTTATTTTTATATGTGGGTATAGATCGTCATTTTATTAGGTATTACTACTTAACATAGAGGTAATGTCAAAAAAAGTATTTTGGACAATCACGTTTATATTGATTTTATTTCATTAATTATTAAACATGATGTATCAAAAAAAATTTTGTCTCCATTACATACTGTAAAATACATATATCGAAAATTAACATTTATTTTTACAAAGAGCATTTTGCTACAGGTTATTGACAGAAGTTTTTCTGATAATAAAATACATACAATAAACAATTTTAGCCTTAAAGAAGAATATAAATTATCGGTGCGGTCTGCTAGTGGTGTAGTGCAGATGTGTTTAGATTCAATACTCGATCCCGAGTAGGTTGTCATCAACGAAAAATGAAATAATTTCTATCAATGTTAAAATCTATTAAAATTCTGTTATCTTAACATTATTAAAAACCTCTTTAATAAATACCTTTAGTACGGTAAGATTTTCTAGGAGTAAGGGTCTTTCCATAGTTGCCTGTACAGGGAGGGGAGTGTTTGAACTCTTGTTGAGAACTTTTCGCACAATGTGTATGAAGAAAATAAATTCTCGGCTATCGGGGAGACGCCGCGTCGTTGGCTGCGAGGCCGACGTTTCGCCTGACATGTCGTAGGCTTCCTCAGGGCAGTGGGCAGGAATGTTTAAGAGAATTTCTCACGTATCGTGTTGGTTAAAAACGGATTTCTTTAAAAATTTAAAAAAATTAAATTATTTTCGGGACGTTATTGCAACTAAAATATTAAAAACAAAGCATTTGTTTTGAAAACAAAAGATAGAATTATCATTCTATTAACTTCATTTCCTAAAATATCTCAATAAGCAACAATATTTATTCAAAACGAAAAACAGCAAAAAAAGTAAATAATTTAAAGAAATAGGCAAATAAGTCCTTCAAGCCAAATATGTGAACTTATCATAACGAAAACGTGGTACGATTTGTTATTAGAAGGGTTGAAAAGTATTTATATACTTCTATTTGAAATTCGTCGGCTTCCTGCCCACTGCCCTGAGGAAGCCTGCGACATGTCAGGCGAAACGTCGGCCTCCCAGCTAACGACGCGGCGTCTCCCGGATAGCCGAGAATTTATGGATACGAGCCGCGGAAGCTTACGTGTACGACATGTGTATTGTAACGTTCCTCGTGGTGAATTAAAACCAACACAATATTATTTAAACAATTACGTTTATTCGTGAACAATTATACACTAAAATCTACTGACACTAAACTACTTGGTCTATTTACACATATATTACACTTAATTATTTTTCTTTACACACGACTCAGTTCTCTTGATTTATTTACACAGTTCACTTCTTACACACTAATTATTTTCACAGTTCTCTTCTTCTACAGTATCAGCCAGTCCGATGCACTGTCCACGGTCCACTGCACTTGACCACATTTCCCCTGCGCAGACCACAATTCCTTGCGCAGACCACAGTTCACTGCGCACACCAGGGTCCACCGCACTGCTGTTTACCGCGATGCCCTTTTCACAGCTCAGCTTCCACTGCAGACTTCAAACTGCTGACTGCTGTTTCCCCACTGCACCACTGCTTACCGCGATGCACCCTTCACAGCTCAGCTTCCACTGCAGACTTCAGACTGCTGTTCAACCACTGCACCACTCTTCATCGCAATGCACACTTCACAGCACAGCTTTCACTTCGGACACACTGACGGACTGACTGCTTCTCGGCTACTCACTGACGTCTTACTGCTCACTACTGACTTCTACTCACTTCTCACTCGCGGCCGCCGGCCGCGGCGCATTTATACTTGCCCGACGCTTGTCTCCAGGCACCCGGCACATTCTCGGCGTTTCCCCGCGGCTCGCGGATAGTCCGGAACCGTCTAGTTCGGGGGGAAGGGAAGGGGCGTCGGCAGATGACGCAATCCACGCGCAGCGAATTCGGCAGATGATGCAATATTCGTAACAGTATGAAGGGCGCCACGCGCACGGTGTTGCCGACTTGCGCGTTTCCGCCTCCATCCTCTAAAAAGCGCGCGAACGTCTGCCTTCGGGCCAACTATGGCTTGTTATTTTGCAGAGGAGGTTTTACAATTACAATTTTTCAACATTTAAGAATTAATTCCAGGAAGTACATTGTACTCAAAATACTGTAAATATATAATAATTTTGTATTATATATTTTTATTTCAATATATTATCAATTGTACTAAATTAGTAACTGAAAGTGATACAAATTTCTTAACTAACTATTGTAATGAATTGTAACAATATGTATAAACATTTTCAAATATAAATTGATATCAAAAATATGTCTAACACAAACAAATGGAAAAATGGAATTACATTTTAAACCACTGATTTTTTCAAACAAATAATCAGACAATAAACCCTTAGTTGCTGAATGTATAAAATTGCAAGAGAAAACAATCATTCAACTGGCGTGGATGAACATGTGAATGTGTTTAAAATACGTATTTCAAATATAAGTATATAAATACTTCCCAACCCTGCTAATAACAAATCGTACCACGTTTTTGTTGTGATAAGTTAATATATTCGGCTTGAAGGACTTATTTGCCCATTTCTTTAAATTATTTTCTTCTTTTTTTTGTTGCTGTTTTTCGTTTTGAATAAATAGTGTTGTTTATTGAGATATTTTAGGAAATGAATTTAATAGAATGATAATTCTATCTGTTGTTTTCAAAACAAATGCTTTGCTTTTAATATTTTAATTGCAGTAACGTCCCGAAAGTAATATAATTGTTTTCAATTTTTAAAGAAATCAGTTTTTAACCAACATGAGACGTGAGAAATTCTCTTAAACATTCTTCAGACTATCCAACAACAAATTTTAATCAAAATCGATAGCGCCATTTTTTTAAATTTTGAAAATGCTCATGGGTTTCATGTAAAGTACGCCCCGAAATTGAAATATCGGTTTCAAGTAACAGAGGCCGCGACATCTGCCAGATCGATTGGCTAATATCAATTTTGAAGAAAATCGGCTGACCGGTCTATCCGCGAGTGTTATTCTCAGACGGACGGACGGACAGACAGACAGACAGACTTTTTGACGACATTCTATTTTTCGGTATCAAGTACCGATAAAACATGTATTCTGGCTACACTACGTGCAGAGTGTTTTTTTCTTCTAAATTTAGCAACTGGCTTTATCCACTTTTTCGTTACCAGGGCCCCATAATAAGAGGTTCTTTTTGCCGAAAATTCGCCGTTTTTTCGTGCAGCTGTACATAACTTTTTTCTACTCTGTAGCGAAAAAGTAAAAATATACGCCCTGTGTTGTCTACGAATAGATGGATAATCACACATACGCGAATAGCAGCAGTAGTTAAAGCGTAGCAATACTCCAAAGGTTTAAAAATCGCGCGGAATTGTTGCCATCATTGCACACGAAGGAAGGAGGTTGGTACGGCGTGGACAAAAGACGTGGTTTCGCGTAGGAGTGTCGGTCGGATTCATGTCATATGTTGATGTGTTGGCATGTGCTTTTATTTAATGTCGCGTCGTTTTCAGTGAATCATTTTGTTGTTATCTCATTCTTTTGTGTAAATTAAATGGCGTGGTTTGGTGAAAGTTTGTCGTCATTAACTGGACATTTACAAAACTTGACAAAAGAGGTGCTGTCAGAAGCAAGTGATGAATCGAAAGGTAAGGGAACTTAGTAATGTCACTTACTCTCTTTGACAGTCCAAAACATCCCATTCCCAACTCCAGAATTTTTGCCTTAACTGACACGTCCCTGATTGATAACACTTTTATTCATTTAAGGTATGAATAAATACGTTAGCACTGTGACATTGCATATCTGTATGTAAGTCAGTATGGTCTCATATGATGTACTTGACATTATAGGTTATGACAATAAGCAATCACGTAAGTTTTTAATCTGTAACTTTAATGTAATGTAATAACGCCTGTATTTATAGGTGCTACTGGAGATTTCAAAGCTGCAAATGAAAAATTGGGAGGAGCTAGAAGCATTATGTACAACTCAAGATTTGGAGGTATGGACAAAAATTAGTTAATTACTTTAATTTCAGGTATCTCAAATTTTTAAATAATTGCATTTTTTCAGTGAATATATTTATTGTCTTTTTGTTTGTCAAGGATACTGTGACACAATGTATTTATTTACGTGCATGTTAGGAATATTTGTGTTTACCTAAAGTATCTCTGTTTTTTATTTCCAGCATTTAGAACTTTATTTCATGTTCCTTAAATTTTTGTCTTTTTATAACACAATGTATATAAACAATGTTGGTGATCAAATTAGAAATATTGATAGAAGTATTTACAAAGAGGATGGATGTACCTTTGCATGTAATTGTATTATGTAAAATTATTTTATGGTAAAAGCTGCATTTCTTGCATAAATTTGATTACACTGATAGCAGGTTATGTTTAGCTACTAAGAGAGTTTATGAAGGGCTCGAAGAATGTGTAATTTATGCAATCTTCAAATTTATATATACTATGAGTTCAGTCAGCATGTTTATGACAATTGGTGAAGAGAATGTAAGTGCGAATTAATGAACAGTAATTTACTGACATTTTATAAAATTTATTTTCAACTTGAGGATTTATGTGTATATCATTGTACATTATTATTTTATTATCATCCCATGTATATCATACATTTTTAAATAGAAGAGCAACATTGTTGTAAGTGATGCTTTTCCTTTTAAACAAAGTTTATTTTTCTTTCATTCTGATAAGTCTATCTCCATTTATATATTAATATTATAAAATTTTCATACCTGTGATAATACTGACATGTAAGAAACACTGACAATTCTATGTATATATGGGTGTTAGTTTCATATATTGCCTACATTGAAGAAAAAAAAAAGTTTCATTGTTGTTTTAGTTTTATCCTCATCTCAGTGATAACTGAATTGTTTTTATTTAAGTGAGCTCAAGGTGTTTAACATGATATTGAGAATGGGTCAATGAGATTAGATAAGATATAATTTTCACCAGAAAATGTATTTCATGTATGGTAAAGCATGTTCTGTAGGTAAATAACAAAATTTTATATATAAAATAAATTAAATTGTAGAAAAAATAATATAAATGACAAATGATAATTAATATCATGTGTATTGAAGTTAATAGATTTAAAAACAAAATTACCGGAAGCCATAATGGATTGTGTTAGTACAAAGATTGCAATATTTAAATACCAAAAATGTGTGTACTCATGTTAGAAAACGTCTTTAAATGCATTCATTTGTTCATAGTGTTGTTACATTAGGGCTGACCTATTTTAACGGTAATGGGAATTTGAACTCATTGCTGGATGTTGACACTTTTTGTTATGTGGTGGTAGGAAGTCTGCCGGACTTGAAGGTTCAGAGCATTTAGCTGATAACCTGTTAACTCAATCTTCAGTTACATTACATCCATAGTAGGGATATCCTGCTGCATTTAGCAAATTTTAGACTTGTCATCAATATAATTATGTATGAATTTAATATCTTCTGATGTAAAAAACGCAGACCCTACCCAGGTTCGCCTTGTCTTGCTTGGGGCTAAGTGTTTTCATAAAAGATGCTTGGAAGATTTTCAGCATTTTCATGACATCTCAAACAGTAGGGGATACAACAGTTGTTCACCGTGAATTTGTGTTTACTTAAGATGCCACGTGCTTTATTTCAAAACCGACTTGGTACTGTTTCCTTTTCAGATTTCATTCTCCTCATCCACCTAAAAATTAATTCATTGTTTCACTTCTTTTGCTTGTGACCTGTCTGTTAGCAGGGCTCTTTTGTATTGTTTCAAACTGCTAATTTCTTCTTACAGAAGCAATCTTGTGCGGTTAAAGAGCTGACACTGGCTACTATTTTCTTTGCACGATTGTGAGCTTTTTTATTACTTTCTTTGCTGAGTGTGTAAATATCCAGATAATGTTAAGTTTCTTCCTTCTAACTCGATATTATGTTTACTCTTGTTTCTCTTATGTTTCAAATCTCCAGTTTCTGTTATATCCGTAAATAAAATGAAAAATATTTATTTATTATATGGACAAATATTTGAGGGGCAAATGTTGTTTTTTACTATTTGATCTTTTTAATTATATTTAGTCTTTATGATCTTGTTAGAAGAAAGCAAAAGAAAGTTAAGAAATTATTTTCATATTTTTGTGCTACTAACGTTTAGAATACTGACTGTTGAATTATCCATTGTAGCAGGTGGTGGGGGTCATGAAAAATAAAGTGGCTTTTTTCTTGGGCTTGTGTAAACTGAGATATTTGAGCCTTGGGTCATGCCAATTTATATTATATGAGATCTGCTTCATTCTGTAGGATAATAACCTCTTCTGTACTCCTTCCATCTCTTTCTTAGATCAGGTTTTTGTCCAGTTTCCCTGACTCATTGAGCAAATGCTGAGATGGCCCCTTGTTTTGTTTCTGGACGTAAATGTAGCTTCACTATGCGCACGTTTTGTTGATCTCTCCTTTTGCTTGTAATAGTATGAGTAGAGGGAAGGGGGAGTTGCTATTTTGTTAGCAATGCAGAAAAAACGTACTTGCAGTTCGTGTACCGATGCAAATAAGTCTTCTATAACTCAGAAACGAAAATGATTATTTTTGAAATATTGCTAATCTTGCGATTTTTAATTTTTTAAAAATTTATTTATGTTAAACTTTTACACATCTTTCAACTATTTATAGTTAAAATGATGGGAAGGGATTCTGGAACTCAAGAATACGTGCGCTGATAATATTTCCCCCCCCCCTATGTCACATAGAGTTTTTACTGTTTTTTTGACTGAATAAATCTAAATCGTAGGTGACCTGGGCCACATCTTCCTCAAGAAACACTATCTTGTCATGCAGTGACAATTCTGTCTGGAGCCATACTCAGTGGTTCTATTTTTCAGTTTGCTCTTTTACCTTTGAACACTGGTGTGGATGTAACACAGTTTTCTAATTTCCAAGAACTTTATATTATTCTTTATATTTTTGTAATAAATTTTTGGGGAGTGACCAATTTATTTATTTTAAAATTTTATTTTGTTCTAGACATGTTTGCTCTAGTTTCTGTTGTATGAGTACTATAGAACAGATTACTGCTTCATATAGAGATATAGAGAGAGCGAATTGACAGTTCTTTTCAGAGCGGGTCATTCAAACTGTCAGGTGGGGATGAATTGAAGGGTAGATGAGTGAAATGACCATTTTTGCTTCCGCAACACCATCTGAATGACTCCTCAGAATACACTCAGGATTGTTTTGTTGTCGAATTTCATTTATTTGAATTTTTTCATTTGAACATTTCACAGTGAGGAAATTATAATTGCTGCACCTAATAACTTCACATGTATTATTATCATCTCAAGTTCATATTCCCATCAAGGGAAAATTAATACTTTATCTGCTGGGTACATCAAACTCTGTAGAGGGGGACAATCCCCACATCAGTTTGAACCCTTTATATACATTAAATTTTGTATCTATATCTAGAAACTTTATTTCTCCAAATAATTTCATTTTGGTATTCTGATAGTCATGCTGCTTTTTCTGTTTGCTTAGCTTCACAGTATAAATAGCCAAAGCTGGCTGGCTATCCATAAATTCTGTAACCCAAATTTTGAGTATTTTGAATATCCTCTCGTAACACTCCCAAAAGACGTGCTTGAACCCCCATAATTAACTGGGGACTTTATGTAAAATGTAATGCTAGTGATAACACTCCTCCCCCATTTACAAAAAGCAAAAGTAAATTATATGACAGCAAAAGCAATTTGTATTAATATAATTGTCACCACCCTGACACCCTTTTTGAATGCAATTATGCTTGGAGATATGTTCTACAACAGTAAAGAAATCCAAGTTGTGACCATGTTCCTGAGTAACGTGTAAGAAATTTAATTATTAATGTATGTTTGCAAATGTATTTTAATAATTAAATTTGTTCAGAGATTCGGTGACCCTGACAAGGGTTGGAATCTGGGTCTCCTGGTTTACACCCAGTTTATATGTCACCATCCTGTCACTTTTTTGGACATAATTACGCTTGGATATGTGTTCTGCAACAGTAAATAACTCCAAGTTGAGACCGTGTTGCTCAGTAACAAATGTATTTTAATAACAAAATTTGTTCAAAGAATTGGTCACCTCAACCGGGATTCGAACCCGGGTCTCCTGGTTTCCATTACTTTTATTTGCATTGTTTTATTGTATCGTGTGAAGGAAGGGCATTCAGACTTGAAAATTTCTGGCAACAAGCCATGCACACTTCATTGCGGATGACATGTGGGCACTAATTTAATTGGAATCTAGAGTATATAGATCAGAGGTATAGATCAGTTTTGAATATTTTCTTAGTAATCTTACGGATTCAATACAAAATGATGAAAAAATACTTCCATTTTTTGTAACAATTTGCGCATAGTTACTTTAATTTTTTAAATATTTTTTTAAAAGTAATTAGTTGGTATTTTAGTGTTTTGGTATAAGACAAAAATAGTAATTGTTTCAGTGTTTCAGCAAAAGTTAAAAATTAAATATTTATCATATCAATGTTACGTAACACTTCACTAACACTCACTACTCCAAGTAACGCATGATAACACTTGCCTCACATCCATTTACCTCCTTTAGATGTAATATCTAGATTTCCCTTCATAAATTTTAATCCAATGTAAATTGCACTTTGGAATACGTGAATCCAATTAATTATTTGTTCTACCACTCTTCTTTTTTCTTGTTTTGTCATTCCAATTACATTGCTTTAGTTTCTAGCTCTTTGGTAAATATTTTGTCCTTTATACTTGTTATCTTCCTGTGGATCAAATCAACAACATAACATATCATTTATTTCATTATTCTTCACCCTATATCCTGGAATTATTTTTTACATGGTTAATATCATGTGGCACAACATTACAAAGAAACAGGTATAGATAGTTTCCTTGTGAAATTACTTTGGTTATTTCCTTACTCATTTTATAATATTCAGTTCATCCACTAATTCTATACTGCCAAAGATCTTTTCTATATCAGTGAAACAAAAAAGCAATATATTAAGCCTTTTTAAGCACTGTCTTAATACAAAGATAGCATATATGCATGATCTTCCTTTCCTAAAGCCTAGTTGCTCATTGCATAGGGGTTTACTTAATTTAATTTGTGTAGTACGTGTGGTTGTGTAGTCATTTTAAGGGCAGACTTCAGGAGGTTAATTCCTCTGTAGTTTTCAGTTATTTGTTTGTCCACTCCTTTTCAGACCAAGGATATTGTTGTTTTTTTTCTCTGATATTTAACTTTTCTGGAAAATAATACTCTTCTTTTCTACTAACTTGTCTTTCAAGTCGTCACCTCCACACTTAGGCCTGGAGATTTTGACTTTTTGTTTCGTTGAAGACAACGTCAACTTCATCCCTTTGAATTTCTACAATAATTTTGATATTTACTGATTCTACCCTTATTTGGTGTTCATTAATTCTTTATTTCTATTCTCAGTTGTTCATTATTACTTTCCATGGTCCTAAATATTGTAGAGAAATAGCTAACCCATTCATTTCCTCTAATGCATTTTGTTGTTATAAGTTTGTTTTTGTCTTGGTGTTGTCAAAGGAGAAGTTTCTACAATTATTTTCATGACCTGTGGAAATATCTCTCTAGCCTTCTTTAAAATGATTCCCAGAAATCCTTTATTTGTTTGTCTTATCTTACTGTTAACCATATTCGTCTAATTTTTGTATCTTGAACATGTCTCATTCATTCTTTTCTTAATAAAATATTTTCTTTTTCTTTCAGCAAGTTCTTTCACGTCTTCTCATAATCAAAGAGTTTTATTCTTCCAAAATAATTTTGCTATAACTATTTACAGTACTCTCAGTGATTCTTGAGTACTCTGAACCTTGCTTGATTTATTTCTTCCCTTTCCATTTATTTTCCGTGTGTGTGTGGGGGTGGGGGTGAGTGTGTGTGGGTGTGGGTGTGTGTGTGTGCCAGGGATGCAGTATATGTACCTTATTTGTTATTTCTACTCATTGAAATGTTCAAAGGAAGGAAATTGTATAAGAAAACATTTCTGAAAGTCTTTACTTAGGATTCTTTCTGATTGTTGTGAAAGCAAAGACTGCTTTCACTCTTTTGATTTGTCCACTCTTCGAGTTTTGAATGTCTCGATCTGGAGAAAATTGCCAATTTACACCCTGTGTTATGTTATCTGCTGTGTGAGTTTTTCTTCAAAATGGTTGTGGACCTTTTGCATATTAGGGCCATATGCCTTGCACTTTGACTTACCTATCCTTGTTACTAATGTCTTTAGCCTATTCTGAGATAATTTCCCAAATATTTTAATATTTTTTGTAAATGATGTTACTGATGGATTTGTGATCAGATCAGACTGAATATGCTTTAATATGGATCATTCCCATTTGTGAAGAGTGCAAATTGCTTTCAGTGTGAATTACATCTGCATTTACTGTATTGGGCAGAAATTAAAATTTGAATTAATATTTAGAATTTGATAAACTTCCAAAGAGCAAGTAGTTATTTGTTTTAAGCAAAACATCTATGTTATTGCTTTGATAAACATGAACCATTGGACATTGAAACAAAAAAAAGTTCATTTTCTTATGAAATGGAGACTAGTGAAGTGTAGCCTTTATAGGTCCCTAATTCAAGCAGTTTAACAAAGATAATTTTGCAAGAGATTTTTTTTTTCTTCGAAGAAAATCCTGTATCAAAGATGAGCAATCATCGTAGGATAACATTCATCCTAGGATAACATTCAAACGTCAAATAGATCATTAAGAAAGCACTAATTGAATTAAATTTGAATTTGAATTAATGCCTTATTTTAGGTGGCGAGACTCGGGCCATCAGGCCCGCTCTTCCGTCTGACCACACTAATTTCGCTACGCTCCTTTCACTAACTAGCAGAGAAAGGAGGTACTTCTTGGGCGAGAAACAGGCGAGTTGAATTTAGCTCAGATGCGTCATTTAGGCTTGAGGATCTTTTACATGCAAGTAAATCTACTAACATGGCACAGCCGGCTTTACTTCTCCTCCGAAGGAAGGTGTACGATGGATTTTTTCGCCCTTAAAAATCCACGGGTTTGAACCCGCCAACTGGGGTATAACAGTCCGATACGCGAACCGTTACACCATCGCTGCGCGCAAATTATCATCAATACAATAATTCTCAGCAATACGTCAGATTTTCTTAATCAGCAGTCACAGACACACGAGAAAACTAACTTTCATTTCCTTCATTCCAGATGTTTGTGTTAATTGTACATAGACTGCATTATTATATTTCAAGTAACCTATGCAGAACTATGAACAAATATGTGCCATAATGAAGGATGATGTTAAATGATGGATGATGTCATACGCTTCCACGGCCAGGGACTTGATCTGGGCTGTCCGGGTGACGCCGCGTCGCAGGCTGAGGTGCCAACGTTTCGACCGACATATCGCGGTCTTCTTCAGGGCTGTAGCCCGCAGCCCTAAAGAAGGCCGCGATATATTTGTAGAAACGTCTGCACCTCAGCCTTCGACCCACCGTCTCCCGAACAGCCCAGAACATTAAATGATGGACATTTGTCTACACACTAAGCAACCAGTAATGATCATTAACCATTTAAAATATGAAAATTGTCTTGAGTGGTTTTTACATTATACACTAAATACCATTGACTTTCTTGCAAATATTCGATATAATATTTATAGCATACATTTACTGGGCACAGCAATTGCTCATTGTATTAAAAATAATCTGAAATGTGTAAGAAAATTAAGAAAATCCTACTTCAGTAATCATCAAATTATGTGTTGAATGGAAATTATTAGTTTCCTAATAATTTGAGTTTAATATTAGTAAAAAAAAGTGAATAGAAGAAATAAGAAGAGCATCTAAATTCTGAACTGTCAGTAACTAGGACGACGATGCATTATAGGGCCTTCAAGATGACCAATTAGTGGTGTGAAAATTGAGATATTGAATGCATGCTATTAATATCTGCTGATTACATTTACAGCATAATTGTTAAAATATTAGTAAATTGCGTGAATATTCCACAATTATTTGGCTCTCTTACATTGAGGTTAGTTCAACAGAGGCGGCCCTTGGACTGACATAATTTGGGGGCCCCCTATTTAAAGACAAGTCATTAATTTAGTTTTGTGATTATAAAGTGAATTTTAGGAGTGAAAACATTTATTACAATAAACGATCAGAGAAAATAAATTTTCATTTTTGCAATTTCATGATATAATTTAAATGTTGGTCTCTTCTTTGCATTTACAAGTTTATCAATAACAGTAGAAATATTACTTTTCAACGAGATTGTTTTTTCGTGTTCAATTGATAAAATACTGAAATTATTCAGACAGTCTTTTGCCATTGTACTTCGTAAATAATTTTTAATCAGCTTTAATTTCGAAAACGTTCCTTTCGGCTCTGACGAGCGTGGCAGAAAGTGTCAAAAACAATTACAATACTGTACATACATCGGGAAAACCTGTTAATAATGAGCAGTTGTTGTTTGCAAGAACTTCAAAAAATCTTAAGTTTTAAAATTTGATTCTTTAATCAAATGCGCAAAAACAATAACTGAGACAAGTTTTCAGTAACATCTGCGGGGTGTTTTGATAGACGTTTTGTGTTTCTTCGTAAATTTCATCGTTCGAAAGAGCTATCAAAACTTGTGGCTGAATCACTTTTAAAATTGCCACTGTTTTTTTCATTCCAACACATTGTCGCTCCATCTGGTTAATGGCAATATCTAGGTCTCCACAGTAAACATTAATTTTGTATTTTTGGTGGCCATAAATGTGTCGTGTCTCCAGGCACAGTTCGCCAAAAAAATTTTTTTTTTCACTCGTTTATCGTTAAATTTCATTTCAACTTTCCAGACTGTATAATTCTATTGCACCATTTTTCAAATCATCGTAGTGATTCCAAATTCTGCAATACTTCTGAACCTCTTTAGAGTATTCTGTGCCTTTGCAAATACAAATAAGGGCTTTGAAGCTATTTCGTAACAGTTTTGGTTGGTGTTGGTATTTTTGGAATGCAGTCCTATATGAAAACGAATTCAAAATTTTCCATTTCTTTTTCAAGTTACGGGCTTCATTCGTTTCAGACATTTTGTTAGAAAATGTAATTTTTTTTTAAAGCTTGCAAAATATTCAAGTATTTTATAGCTATTAAGGAATCGTTCCGTGATAACCATCTTTTAAGTCAAAGTTGTTAGTAGTACTTTATTTCGCTTCTTATCTGAATCCATCACGTTTTATTATTATTATTATTATTATTATTATTATTATTATTATTATTATTATTATTATTATTATTAGGGTTTATGGGCGCTTCAACTTCTCAGGTCATTGGCGCCCATGTCAATTTATTTTATGAGCAGTATGCACAGTAACAGTATCGATCTAAAATATTTAAAACACAAAGTATAATGTTATAAAAGGGGCCATGAACGCGTTCGATGGTAATTAAAAGAGTATTTGGCATAACAGGAGTCAGAAGAACACTAAGAATCCCCACATTAAGTGGCTGAGGTGGCATAAAGAATGTCAGGAGATGACTTCCGAGTGGCTGTTTTTTGCGGCTTGCTAGGCTAGGTCGTTGCTTGCGATTCGCACATGACCCGGTACCCAACATACTACTAGGTCATAGTGGCAAGATAATAGACGACGAAATAGATGTAATGTCGTAGTCAAGTGATCCGAGGGCTAAAGAAGGAAAAGTGACTGGAGTGCACTTCGGGAATCACTGCATATAACTAACTACTCATCGTGAGGCTCCCGATTCTGCACATTTCAGGGCTTGCAGAACAGCGAACTTCTCAGCGGAGAATACGCTACAGTAGGGTGAATTTTGAATGACCGTCTGGCTGTTCTGTAGTAGAACGCACATGCCACGTTTGGTGATATGTTCCACCGAGTAATGCTTCGACCAAAGAAAACACAATTTTCTTCTAGCATACAGTAAAATATCTCAACTTCTAATATTCCTTTCATGACATCATTAAGTATAAGATTTAAATTACAAGCAGCACAGTGCACAAACAATACGTTGTCAACTTCCTACATCTATTCTTTTTCGACACTGTAAATTCTACTCATAATTGCTGCGCCATTATCTCCTTTATATTGAGATAAATCAATGCCTTGTTCTTTTTCGCTCTCGTTAATATCAAAATTCACCCAACCCCTCCCTGTGCTGATTGATCTTCGACTTTCTTAAATTCTATGAAAGATTCATTAATTTTTATTGCATTTTGAATCATTAATTAATTTTTTGCCGGATTCATTTTCCTCGGAGGTTACATTTTGTAAAATTTAACTTAATTAGTCAACTTGATACGTCTTGTCTTGTGTTCGTTATAATAACCTAGTAGTGCTACAATAGCACATTTGTTCACGCATTATGTCTAAATTTGCAATTTTCGGTAAATGAGAGAGTTCATCTAAAATGAGATCCGCGTTATTCCTTTAAGCTTCCTTTCTTCTATCCGTGGAGAGAGAAAAAAGAAAGAAAAAAAAGAAAAAAAATTGGAGCGGGTTTTGAGATGTTTTTTAGCACTTCACTTGAAAACTACTTTTAAAAAATTGTATACGATCCTTTTCAAACAAGTAATTTTTTAGAACTGACTTCGTTTAAGGCCTTCGTCTTCATGTGGCAATGCGCAAAATTACACGAAAACTACTTATATTTCCGAAAAATTGTACTTGACCTTATTTTAAGACCTGTCTTTAAAGACCAGATTTAAATTAGAGAAAAATCTGTATATCCTCAATATTGTAGTTGTAGACACCCCTAAAATTGCAATTTTTCAATTAAAAAAAACAAACACGTTTAGGGATTTGAACGAACATGAGACCTGCACTTAAGCTTCCTTTCATATAAACTGCTCCTAAGTGTCCTTTATGCTATCTGATGACAGTTAAATAAAAAAAAGAGCCATTTTTGAAAGGGGAAAAAAAAAAAATTTTGAGGCTTCATTTTTCAGTAGTCTCAATAGCCTCAAAAATTAAAATATCCAGTTGAAACCCCAAAGCCCTCAGGTTTGGTGAGGTCGATCGGAGAGTTTCCATTTTGGAGAAACTCGGCTGAACGGTTAAGGCGCTGGCGTTGGTCACAGGCGGATGGACGGAAAGACAGACGTTTTGCCGTAATGGATTTTTCGATGTCAAGGACCCACAAAAATGGATTTTGGCTACATCGCGTGTTAGAAGAAGTAATTTGCTACGTGCCACGTGTTAGAGGAAGTAAGAAAAGTTTTACTGCCGTTTTCCGGCGGACTGTGACACAACTTTCTTATCTTACGAAGTAAGTGCGAGGCAAAAAAAAAAAAAAAAGAAACTGCACTTCGTTTGTTTCTTCTATGATTTTATCTGACTTATTATTTCGTTTTGAATTTGAGGTCAAGTACGGGGCCCCCGATGAACTTACCCCACTGTCTCTTCACCCCCCTTTCTCATCCACCGTAAGAGGTTGTCGGACATAGGGTAGGCTAAGGGCCCTTTCCCACGGCGCGACGGCGGTGCGCTTCCGAGCAGCGCGGCGCGTAGCAGAGCATTGGTTTGAATGGAGGCCTTCCCACGTGCAGCGGGTGGCAGCTGCTGCGGCAGCCGACGCCGAACTCCTGCTATGCGAAGCGGAGGAGGGGGCACGCGCCACCGCTAGCAGAACACAGCTTTAAATGGGAGCCTTCCCACTGTGCCGCCGGTCGCGGTGTTTTACCTGCTGCGGTCCCTTTGTTCGTCGTCGCCGGATGGTCGGAAGGGCTCTGCTGCTTGAAGGAAGCGCGGCGCCGTGGGAAGGCGCCCTAACTCCCCCCTTGGTTGACTGGAAGGGATTCTTATACGGACGAACGGTACCTCAGTGGGAGAATTTTTAGGTATTTGCCTAATACATTTTTTGGCGATGTCATTGAAAATCACGCACGAACACGTTTAATGTCTTTGCGATTTCAATGAACAACGTTTATGGTACCCTAAAATACATATATTTTAGCATTACTATTATGCCTTAGAAAATACTTTAAATCACACTTCATTGTGATAATTAATCGTGCTCCTGACCTGCAATGAGAAACATTCGCATGTTCCATTAAAAAACAAATTAAGATGAAAAGTCATCTTTATAGGCGTATTGCGTTTATTTAGTGACACCGAAACGGTATGACATGCTCACAACCGGCAATAACAAATTAATTTGAACATGCCTATCAATGATCTATCATCCCTCACATGGTTTGACTTTGCTTTTCGAAAGTGATTGTCTCGCTGTTCTCGTATCTATCTATGAGTCTAGTCGACCAGGCAAAGTAGGTTTCCGTAGATGACTTTGAGGGTGCGGGTAAAGGGGAGACTCGAAACCTTCTTGAAAGTGAATTGGCTCGTTCAGACGGAAGCAATAATCTGTGCCATAACATTTCATTAAATTTCAAGACTGTTTCACTCACGATACCCGTCGGATAAGATTTCTTCGGAATTAGTTTTCGTGGTTGACGCCTCCCTAGTAACTATAAACATATACGGGGATCCCTGACTGAGGTGGCTTAGGGCTCAGTGATGCCGCTATGGTGTCGTTCAATCTCCCGTTTGGATGAAACCATTAACAGCTGATATCTGCCTCGAGCAGAGTTGCGACAATCGCAGTATAGGCCGTGTTCAGCCGCTGTCTGGAGGAGAATTCTAGCGGCCGGCTGCTCTGATCGGTAGTTTACCGTGGTTTCTCCAGATCCATCCCTGTCGATTGCCCAACGAACGGGCCACGGACCGCGCGCGATCTTTCTTTCCTCATCCTTGTCCTATCCGCACTCCCTACTTACACTAACATCCACCACACTTCCGCACGTGTTGGGAAACCAGTAGCAAGCTTAGAGCCTGTTCCAGCAGTACCTTTTTGGTGTGATGTGCGTCGATGGGGAATACAAGTCGTGTTGGTCGGCGCCGGATCTCGCCGTCCGACAGGAGAGGGACATGCACTGTACTTAATAATAATAATAATAATAATAATAATAATAATAATGTCTTTATTAATGGCGAGGCTCAGGCCATAGGGCCTGCTCTTCCGCCTAACCACTGTATTTACATACATTGAGAGTAGTAACATTTTAAGAGGGGAGGACAAGCTGTACTTACGGGCCTCATTACCAGATGAGTTAACACGCGCGGAAACGTGAAATAATCAATTCCTCGATCTGTACCGGGATCGATTTTGTTTAACTCGGAAGTGGCGGTAGTTCCGTTGCGCGCAACGCGATACGCCCGGACGAGAGTGGCCCGATAGTCCCCCGTGAGTTCGCACGGAATGTGGTACTGAGCTCGAGATGAGCTCGTAGACACTAGGCGAAAGTGCAGGCGTCTTCGCAGGGTGGTCAAGAGCTCGGCGTTCTGCAACCCGAACGTGCGCAATTGTTGGTTCCCCTGAACGTTTTGGAAAATCTTGGGTGGGGGGGTGTGCAGGCAGGTCATTTCAGTGCTCTGGAAAAGTCGGAGAAACAATTGAGACGGGTAAATAGCTATAATAGATAGCGAAAGTTACTCAATGTTTACTTTCCCGTATATGTATGTACGTACGGAGTAATATGGTTTTCATATTTTGAGTTTTCAACGGAAATACACGTTTTGGGTTCTTTAATATTCTTGAAATAATATTTCCGTTCTACTATTCAGAAACCGAAAAATTATGAAAAGTTTTTTTTAAAAAATGTACTTTGGGTGACGATAGTAGTGGGCAACAGTATGTGGCACGTTCGTATAGCTAGCTGAGACCAAAGGATATAGAAAACTAATACGGGAAAGTCTGTGCCGTTCTGTAGCACCACAAGCTATTTGTAGAATTTTGTTTTTTAGTTTGTTCTTCATCCTATCTCAATCAAAACTGACGTGTTTGCTGTAGACTTGCTTTAACGCTTAAATAATAAAGTGAAGTAATAGTTGAGATACTGTACGAATCTTGTCAGCGGAAGAAAAAAAGAAGAAGAAGAAGGGGAAGAAAAAAAAAGAAAAAAAGAAAAGAAAAAAAAGCGCGTTGTAAAGGCATGAAAAGTGAGGGAAACTTGTTCGAGGAAAGGCTTCCCCATTCACCGTGCGCGGCGCGACCGCCGTTAATGCGTTCTTCCATTCTGTGGCCGCGCACCTCCGCCGCCACGCCCCCCTCCGCGCCCGCGCCACGGCCGTTCACCGGCACGGCGCGGCGCGCAGTGCGCGGACTCGCCGCGGCGAGGCGCCACCGCTCGGCCCCCCTCCCCTCTCCTCTCCCCGCCGACTGTGCGTCCGGTCATTGTGCATCCGCCGCCGCCCCTCCCGGACGGACTCGGGCGGGAGGAGCACCATTTGAATGGCGCAAGGTGCAACGCGCCGTGGGGAAGGGGGGTGACGCATAGCACAGTGCCGCTCCACCACCGCGCTTGCCCCCTACGACGCGGAGCGTTTAGGTACTGAGGTTCTCCCTGGCGCACAAACGCCTTGCTCCCCTCCCTTAGTATATATAGTATATAATGAAACACGTATGAATGATGTGTGAATGTAGAGAAAAAGAAGAAAAAATATCTCGTCCGTAAAATAACAAGCTCTGTAGTATTATAGTATTGACAAAACCGATCTTAGTATAAGTTAGTAATGCCAAAGTGCAAGTAAGTTAACTTAAGGACTAGTATGTAAAACTTAGCTGTAAGAAAAAGCTCCTCCTCTACCTGCTTAAGCCGCAAGGCAGCAGGTTAATGTAAAAAATAAATAAATAAATAAATAAAGTAAACAAATTCCCCTTCTCCACAGGGTTACTGTGGAGGGGACCAAAGAAAAAAAAACCTCCCTTCGGAATTATTTCTTAATTGCATCAATACAGTAGATTAATTAACTATTTTTGCACTGGTACAAACATGTTTTGACATTTTTCAATTACGAGTATCTATCAGTCTATCGTTAGGTTTCTATATCACACGTTGTTGATGTTTTTCTTTTTCGTTTTATTTTTGTCAATTTGTTCTCTGATTAATTGTCGTGCTTTTATAGTTTCTTCCGAAGCAGTATATTGCTGTATAAATTTATACAAATCATCTTTAGAGTAAAACCAAATCATTACTTAAAAGGGAAAAGTTTACATCAAACAAACAAGCAGTCGGGTCTGAAAGTGTTCAAATGATTTTTAAAAAAAAACACACATTAAACCGAAAAAAACACATTATTTGAAGCTGATCTATATTTCAATAGTTTTTGTTTTTCTTACATTTAGAGGAAATTATGTGAGGAAGAGGCAATCAAATCTCCAAACATAGAGATGAAACACATTAGAAATGAACAGAATATTTTAATAAAATGGTTTAAACTGATTTTTTTTATTTTTTTTTTATTTTTTTTAACGTATCGGTGTGGCTTTGGATACTTTTAAAGAACTGAAAGTCTAAAAAATGTTTCTAACATTTTTTTTCTGGGACGTGGCACTACCTTCTAATCATCTGCGCACTTTGATTTGGTAAATCCGGGCCTGACCATTGTTATAATTAGTCGTACTTTAATAAAATGTCATTTTTTTCTTTTCACTTTAGAACAATGTCTTTCAATACAGAATTTAGTTTTAAGTGCTGACAAAATAAAAAGATCAATTTTTGTTTTTAATTTTTCGTCGATTTCGACTAACAAGTCGTGTTTTATCTATTCCCATTTTTTTTAAAAAAATCGCTGATTTCATCGTTTTTAATATCGTATTAATGGTACTTGCTTCAAATAATATTTAAGTGTTGCAACAGATGTTCTCCACAGAATTCCTACGTATACGTACGTTCATGTTCGTTTTCTTCGCTCAGACATTGTAATGCCAGCCGTTGTGTGTAATATGACGCTTCATGTGACGCCTGTCAGCGCCATTGTCTGTTCGGACGATTTCGGGATCACTAAAGACAGAGATTTCGTGATGAAGAACTGTCCAAACAAAAGTTTTACAAGCTGAGTGCACTTAAACGAATAGAAGCAGCCTCGATTACACCAGTTTCGTATCCAGCTTGAGTTGTTCATCTGAAGAGGTTTCGATCACATTTTTTACGTCATTTGTGTTTGCTTTTAGGGCATTTTAAAAACATTTTAAGTGCCTTTTATTGGTCACTTTTGGCGATGTTTTAGAGGGTCACAATCCGCCCCTAGTTACAATGAATTACGTGTGTTCGCGAGGCGCCGGGGGGGGGGCTGCCCGCCGCCTCCGTCCATCGCTCGCGCACGTGCGATGCCAGGTGCGAATGCACGGGCCGTGGGCGCTTTGCGCCGCCTCTATAAATTGACTGTGAACCTGCGGCGAACAAGAGGGGGGGGACGCGTTGTAAATCATACGCAGAACATCCGGGGCACTTGGGTGGGGACGGAAACGTTCGAGCAGTATTTGGGGAAACTTGGGTGGACGGAAACGTTCGAGCAGTATTTGGGGAAACGTGGGTGGACGGAAACGTTCGAGCAGTATTTGGGGAAACGTGGGTGGACGGAAACGTTCGAGCAGTATTTGGGGAAACTTGGGTGGACGGAAACGTTCGAGCAGTATTTGGGGGAACTTGGGTGGACGGAAACGTTCGAGCAGTATTTGGGGGAACGTGCGGAGACAGGCAGCGTCCGCCTTGTAATTCCAAAGCGGTGTTCTATAAATTGACATCCCCTTTGAGCCTTTGTACTTTTTTTTCGCTGTTCTGGGTACACCCGTTCCGTGGCACGCATGAGAAATCAGAAGCGAGGACAAAATTCGAAATTATATACAATGAAATTGACTCGTCGATATTCGAATCATTACGAGCCTCTACTGTTTTATCGCCGGCCAGGATAGCCGAGGTCGCTAAGACTGAAGGGCCGTAGCTGCCTCGTGCCTGAAGGGTCGTGGGTTCGAACCCCGGCCGGGGCATGGATGTTTGTGTGTGTCCGTATAAAGTATGCGAGTTCCTCTATGTTACCGCTAAAAGTTCAAAAACCAATGGTAAATTACAGTGGTCGCTGTAGGACCCTGTAGTTAAAAAAAGCTACCTTTAAAAAAATGTTTTAACAAATACTGTATAACGCAAAGGCTGGTCATTCAATGTTGGGATCCATTAAGAAGCAATTATCGCTTTTAAAATATTGGTTTCCAAAGTCTGGAACGTTTGCAGGGTTCAGATTATTATTATTTATTATGACAATATTAATTTTACTTCTTCGCCTACAGCTTACGTATAATATAGAGAAAGTATTGCAAAGCTGAAAACAGCACAGCTGAAAAAGGTGATTTTTCGACCGAGAAACTTATGTTTTGAGTTACTGATATCGAAAATGGATTATTCTTGCTTCTCTGTGTAATAAATCACGTGCTTTAATACGTTATGTAGTCAGAACCCACGTTTCGTAGGAACTTGATACCGAAATTTTTTTTTCTGCAAAATGTCCGTCTATCCTTTCAGGCAGCCGTCTGTCCGTCCAATCAGTCTGTCTGTGACCAATGATAGCGGCTAAACTAGACAGGATCTTCATCAGATTTGCTATTCCCAGATCGATCTGGCTGATGTTGCGACCCCTTAAAATTGAAATAGATATTTTGATTATGACGGTACTTTACAGGAAACCTCCACCACGTTTTCAAAATATTCTCAAGGTTCCAATTTGTTTCCTCAAATGGAGGAAATGCTTATAAAAATGGTACAAGTCTTATTTTCGTTGAATTTTCAAAAATTTCAAATTTTTCAACTAGTTTTTCGCCGTCTTTCTGCAAAAACTATTGAAGATAAATTTTTTCGTAATAATTTTTTTTTAAATAAATCGTCATATAAGATTATGTACATCTTTTCAAAACACGAATATTTTTGCGTAATTGTGCGTAAAATAAAGCCAATTTTATAAACAATACTTTCCCACAAACTACCTGAGATATGTTTTTCCCCCGGATAACGCGAAGTACGTTTGTAAAAAAAATGCGGAGGTTCTATTTTCGTTAAAAACCTACAGAAATTTTGAAAATTGGAAAATTTACAAATAATGCGAGAAAATATGTGCTATTGTAGCGTTTCTTCTTTTAAAGTGCAAAAGTTATAGTTCCAATCGATTTGATTACTAAATGTTCAGTATTTCTTCAGGAGGCATGTTGTTTCATGGTGCTTAGGACTTCTCGAAGGTATTAAATCCGTCCGTTTTCGCAGGACTCGGCGGCTAAGTTTCCTTAAATCCTGTTTTACACGGTTATTTTTGCATCCTTTTTTCATCATTTTTCTGTACAGAAAATGCATGGAAAAAGGACGTTCGTTTCTACGCAGTATGTTTCGGTGCCGAAACTGGATGAGAGTGATTCCAGCGTTTTACACGGGCATTTCTGTCTTTGTACGTTATCATGAAGAAAATACTTCCTCCGGACGCCGCATATAGCGCTGAAGTTCAAACATTTGAACATCGCATCTGTGGTAACAAATTAAGTTAAGTTATATTGGCACCGAGCACGGATGCGGCAATATTAGAATACAGTACATAATTTATTTCTCACTACACAACCACTTCACATTACAATTCAACACATCAGACTGCTCTCACGCAACTACCAAATGAACATATCGCTTCACACACATAACAAACCAGAGAAAGTTCCGTAAAGTGCCGCCAGGAGCGCGGTGGTTAAACTGGATGAAATCTGAACCGAAAAATGAAGCATGCGTCATTTTTTCGTACAAATTACATCCAGTCTGATCTGTATCTTTTCTGTACCGGCGAAAAATGATGAAAAAATGATCGTGTAAAACAGGCTTAAGTCAAGTCTGGCGCGAGAAATGTCCTCCGCTGCGCCACCGGCGTCGAGGTGGTGGAGGCCTGGGACAGGCGCCTCTAAACATCGCCACCTCTGCCGCTTTGGTTATTTTCGGTACAAAGTTACCGAGTTATTTTCGCCCAGGGGCGGCTCCAAGGGGTGAGTGCTTCAGCCCACTGAGCCCAGAAATGTTACAAATGCTACAATGAAATTGTTACATAACGTGTGTTTAAAATATGTATTTGTATACAACATTGTGTAATTAAATGTTTATTTACACACCGTTATAATTTTAATATTTTTTATTTAATTTGTATTTACAATTTGATTACGATTGTTGTACAAAAATGTACACTAATAATAAAGCGTTTATCAAGTAGTTCTTGCGGTTCTAGTGGTGCACTTCCTTTGTTTTCTGTTGTAGTTGTTTATCCAAAAGGTGATTAAGCGAGATCTTTAGTGAGTACTTCCGTTAGTTCGTTAATGTAATAAGAGTAATGTAAATGGCACTACGGTCACAGAACAAATAGTATAAATAGAAATACTTTTAAGACAAACGTAGTATCTGTATTTAAACATTACATCACGTTTCTTTGCCAAGCGTCTGACACAGTCTCTAAAGAAAAATGGCTGTTGTTTGTTTCAAACGATTGCAGTTGCTCAGATTTTAAGTAAACCTATTTCCCGAACCGTTTACTTTTGACATTTTTTTGGGAGTTGTTCAACCGCTCTGAGAGGCCAAAGATGTAAAGTACAGAACTTCCCACTATTCTTCCTTAATTTGAACCGCCCTTCACAATCCTCGCATTATAAGAATTGCGTTGTACTGAATATATTCGATAATCGCCATTTAATCTGTGGTAAAGAAATCAACGAAGTATTATCTTCAACGAAGTATTTTTTCAAACAACCGATGATTGGCCATAGGAGCTTCCATGCTTTCTGGTAAAGAAATCAACGAAGTATTTTTTCAAACAACCTATGATTGGCCATAGGAGCTTCCATGCTTTCTGGTAAAGAAATCAACGAAGTATTTTTTCAAACAACCGATGATTGGCCATAGGAGCTTCCATGCTTTGTGGTAAAGAAATCAACGAAGTATTTTTTCAAACAACCGATGATTGGCCATAGGAGCTTCCATGCTTTGTGGTAAAGAAATCAACGAAGTATTTTTTTCAAACAACCTATGATTGGCCATAGGAGCTTCCACGCTTTGCTGATTTTCGGTTGAATGTCAGCCTGCAGACAGGGATGTGCGTGACGCGTAAAGAACCATAGTCTACATCTACGCGTAAACGCTTTTTACGTAGAAAAAAAGTAATCTATGTAGACAACGGTTATCTTTTTTGTGGGATAGGGGCGAATCTATGAGGGCCATGATCCACCCCAAAGCCAAAAATTATTTATAATTATACTCGATTTATCCGAAGCAATACTACAAATTGATTGGATCACATCCAAAGGAGTCCTACTTCTACGATTTTTTTTTAATTTTTAAAATATTTTGTTAATTTCAAATTAAAATGGTTTTGCTTCAAAAAAAAAAAAATACGGAGCGGGTGACAGTCATGATTGGAATTACCTTCTTCCTCAGAAATACTTACTGGGTCCGCCTCTCTTGCGCGGCGGGCAAAGATGTTGGTGACACTGCACGTAGAGGGAAAGGCGGAGGCATAGTGGTCTGATGTGCAAGTGGAAACAAGTCCCCACAGGTTCCTTGAGACGGTTACGAAGGTTGTGATTTCTTCAGTAGGAGCGGTGTATTTTGTTTGACTTACTGAATCGAAAATAACTGTTTTAATGGTACATATGAACATGCTTCTACTATTACTACTTAGTACAAACTTGTTTGGGTTATTTGATGTGAAAAAATAAAGTCTACACGTAAAAGGAGTCGTGTAGAAAGCACGCGTAGACGTAAAATTATAGTGTACGGCACAACTCTGCCTACAGGGGCATACCCAGTGCCCGGCAACTCTCCATCAAAATTGGAAACAAAGCTAGAGGTTGCTACTATAGGATGCGCTAGTGTCCCCGGATACAGCTGCTGGTAAGGCTCGTCAACTTTCGCACATAATAATTGGTCACGAAATACGAATACACTTTGATTATGAGCGATTTCTGAAATAAATTACAAAAGAAGTTAAATACTACGTGTTTATCTTCTAAAACTCATTTATTCATAATAATACACGCACGAAAGAAAAGGTAGCGCGAACAGCTGCGCGATCTCTTGTATCAAGCGCGTGTGTTTGCGTCCCGAGAACCCACGCGCGTTTTAAACAACGTTGGTAGCAGTTCGTATTTTAGTTCGTGTAAGAAGTTGATGCAGCAGTGCGCGCCACTGTAATGGTCCCCACCACGTTATATGGGAGGTATAAGGCCCCGGGCATACCCATTGAACCCCACTGATTAAATTGCGGGGAAGAAGTCGTACTACCGATGCAATCAATCGTCTGTTGAGCCCGGAGCCCTCCGCCGGCTCTGATTGCGCAGCGGTTGCGTTGGAGGTCGAATTTCGCTGCCGGTCGCCGGTTGTTTCTGTGGGGCTTCCAGGCCGCCGCCCCCGCCCCCGCCCCGCCCCCGCCTCCGCCGCAGCAGCGTCGAATGACGTTCAGCAGGGTGGCCAACCGACAGGGAAAGTGTGGGAATCGTGCGAATGCGGAGAAATTTGCTGCTGCCCGAAAGAAAAAAAAACGAACGACATTGTCGTGGAATTTTTCTCGCGCGTGATGCATTGTTTGTTTTCTCGTATTGTGAGTAAACTTGTTGCCTTTATAGTCGTAATGCTGATGAGTGTTAAAGGGGATTGGGACACGCACAAGTATGGCCTTCTCGTCAATATATTATTGACATGGCACAAATATTATTTTCACTTTAACATACAAAATCTGTAAATGTTAACCAGGTAATTGCTTTTCGCAATACTGCGCACTTATTGTCCACTTAATGCAACCAGAGAAACGAAAATTCTCTCGTTAATAGTCGGCGTCCGTTAAAAAAAAAGTGATGCCAAAGATTGTGTAAGAGTACATTTCTAACAAGAAATGGTATTTCTTGTCTCAATAGTTTTTTCTTTTAGGTATTACAGAAGTATATTGAATGACTCTAGTAGAAATCTGTATCGGTTTGTTATGTCCTGTACCAGTCATCAAATTATTTTAAAAAAATCTTCTCCGCTGTGGGTGAAAATATGCAATGTTTAGTTTTCAAATACGAAATCGCTGCGAAGTAGTTCTATTGAACAGGTATTGCCATAATAAGATTTTTTTTTGCAAGTAATTCTCATACCTTTTGAAAACTTATAAGTTTGATATCAACTAGCCAATAGCTTGTTTTATATAATGTATAAAGTAAATAATGACGTTTGACTTTATTGATTCAAAATCATATAATTTATGTATTACGTACATATATTACAATAGTTGTCGTGCCAGTAGGCGTTATAAAATTTCGAACCTGTACTACACATCCTTTTCCAAACTTGCAACGAAAACGGCTATTACGCTCTTGGGTGCGTAGTATAGAAAGCTACACGATTCATAAAAAATAGACTTGGAGATTTTAACGAAAATGTTCGTCCCTGATGCCCTGAAAAGGTATTTTTTCCAAGAATAGTGAGTGTGCCTTCTGTTTGCCGTTTGTGGATATCGTCCCAATGTCAAACGATCAAGCTGTTAAACGGTTGATACAGGCTTGAATAAAATAATGTCTTTGACGTAACTGTTAAAAGTTCCAAAAACTCTGTGCAAAGTTTTACCACTCCACTCCACTACTAATTTCTTTCTTTTTCCTTCATTCTTTCTGTTCTTTATCTCGTTCTCTCTGAGGCCATAGGTTTGGCCAGTACCGAGGATGTCTGTGAGAGCCTTCTACTAGATTCAGTTCAGTTCAGTGAAGCCTTTTTTTACGTGGAGAGGCTCAGGTAATCAGGCCTGCTCATGCGCATGATGACGCGCATTGCGTTACATTCCTTTCACCATCTAGCAGCAACAGAAAGTGTGGTTCAGGGACGAAACTTGCGATTAGAATTTAGTTCAGAGGCTTCTTTTAGGCTTCGGGATCTTTTACAACGCGGTAAATCTACATCATGGGGCGGACAGCTTTACTTCCCTCTCCGTAGGAAGGCGTACGGATGATTTTTCTCGTCCTTAATGTACCGCTGCGTTCTTCCGGAGCGCCCGACAGACACCCGATGCGAGGTCCATATTTCGAAACAATGATCGATGTTGAAAATACATCGGTCCAAAACCACTGATGTTTCTGAAACTATTTTAGTAATCCCAACATCCGTGTTCACATGCTGGGGAGGGCGATTGTCACGGAGGTCAAGTTTATTAATTTATAATTGAGATTTAGGGGACAAAACAAAGTGAAAACAAAACACAGAAGAATTCGCGAACGTTTATTATTTTCTTGGAAAAAACAAAAATAATATACTACATTTATTAACAAAACATCAACTAACTAATTATTTGCTCTTGGTGAGGTTGGTCTGAAGAACGTTTAAATTATGGCTACGTGAAAATTATTTTTTATTATTATTGTTATTATTATTATTATTATTATTATTTGCATATTACTGATCGCACTCAACGTTCTCTTCGGAGGCCCAGTCGTATTCTGTCCTGGAGAACGATTAACGTGTGTAATTAAGGGATCAGCGTTTCGGTTGAATCCCTTGCTAAGATAAGGTCGTTACGCCTTGAACTATGAATTATGAGGTGGTAGGATGATGATGAGGAGGAGGAGGAGGGGGGAAGGGACAATCGCAAATCCTGTTATTCGAACGCGGGACTCGATCCTGCAGCCTCCTCGGCGCAAACAACGGCTGCCGCAACCTTCTGTGTCACGAGGCCATTATTATTATTATTATTATTATTATTATTATTATTATTATTATTATTATTATTATTATTATTATTATTATTATTGTATAGACCATTACTGACCACGCTACGCGATTAACGTGTGTAATTCTTCCAGGATCAGCTTTTTTCTGCTCTATACTTGGATTACAACAAGGTTGTTACGCCTTGAAGTGTGAATTATGAGATGAAAGGATGATGATGATAGGTGAAGGGACAATCACAAATACGACCATGTCTACGCAGGACTCGATCCTGCAGCCTCCTCGGCGCAAACAACGGCTGTCGCAACCTTCTGTGTCACGAGGCCATTATTATTATTATTATTATTATTATTATTATTATTATTATTATTATTATTATTATTATTATTAATATATTTTAATTCAAAAATAAAATACCAACGAAGTAAAAACAACGATCTCAAAACATCGAAGTTAAAAAAAAAGTCGACTTGAATAAACCGGTGTTTGAGGGACATCTGCTTGAATAAATCGATATTAAATACATCGATGTTTGCGTTTAAAAAAAAAAAAAAAGAAAGAAAGAAAGAAAAAAAAAGAGTGGACCTGGATGTCGCGCCCGTCAAAGAGACTGGCGGGCGCCCGCGGAGAGCGGCCCCCTGCCTCCGGCCGTGCGCCGGGTGGGCTGGAGCGCCTCGTCAGGCGGCGGCGCCCGCCCCGCACTTTCCCCGCATCGGCCTCCGTGCCTAAAAGCGAGAAAATGGCAAGAGCAATATTCTTTCGCAAGAAAACTTGCCAAAGTAAACATTGCGGCAATAAATATTTCTGATGTTGGCAATATTTCTTGCTAGATATTCCGGTCGTAATGTAAACCCGTGTGTTTCCACCCTCGGAAAGATATTGCTGGAAGAAGCCAATGATGACCACGGTCACTTGCGTAGGAAATACGTGCGGCAGTACATAGACCTAATATTTCCATTTTAATGCATTTTTTTTTCGTAAAATGCGTGTTTGAAAAAGGTCTACGACAATAAAAGTAGCAATAAATATTCCCTCTATGGTTGATTATCAAATGTTCACATTTTGATTCAGCCATAGATGCCCCTGATTATTATTTTTTACGTTAAAAATTATTAAGATATTAATCTAATCTAAATAAATTTTAAGATTGCTCTATAATACATCAGCTATAGGAAATGGATATTTTAAAACTTTTTGCCGAATTAGTAATTGCACTTTTTAATACAAGAAAATTACTTTGCTCCCACAGGAATCGAAATCCACGAAATCATTTTGTTTTATGGAAAATATTCAGACACTTCTACCTAATTCGCACAAGCCCCCTTTTCCGTTCTTCTTAAAATTCAGTCACACGTCCTCACAAATCGTCGGCGTTACTTCATCTCCCCATTTAGCACAATAAGTGCGACCGCAACTCGCCATCTTCTGCCTTTCACTAGTTATGTCGGGAAGTGAGGTATAACCTCACTTAAATTCATGCGCCATTTTCGTCGCGCCGTCGCCAAACACGGCAACAAATGGTCCTAATGTAAAGCGATCGGCAATATCTTGCCGGAAAGATCTTGCTCAGATCTTTCTGGCAATATATTGCCCCTCCTTGCTCTTGCTAGTGTAAAGATGACCGCAAGGAGCAGAAACAAATTGCTGAAAGATATTGCGGAAACGTATTGCTAATGTTAGGCCAGCATAACAAACTGCCCCGGCGCGTACCCACATACAGTACTCGTGCATACGCGTTACTGACATGCATTAGATTTATAAGACCAGACGTAATAAAACATAGTTTTGGGTTATATTTTACTTTTTCGTATTCATGCTCGTACGCATATAACGAGTGGGAAAATGTATGTTGCCGGAAATTGATTTGAAATTTCAACGGAAATACACATTTTAGTGTCCATTGATACCTGAAATGTTTTTTCTTCAAAACTGTCTATCTGTGACTGTTTGGCGATTCCGGGCACATCAACTAAGAGCATTAGTGCCTTAAGTGTAGTGTATGTTTTTGCTGGAGACGGTTATCTTTGAGGTGGCGGTAATAATTCCCCGGTCTTTCCAGGAGCACCGCCCCAGCCGGGACATGCTCTAAGCTTCCAGCCGGTCTCCCTGCGTTTGCGGTAGTATAGTGCGTGTAAGTGTTCATCTGTGTACGTAATTGGGTGACGATAAGAAGGATAAAAAGAGAGTTAATGGGTGACGATAAAAAGGAAGGAAAGATCGCGCGCTGTCCCTGTCTTGTTTGTTAGGGTACAACTTCGCCATTCGCCTGGCGATGATCGGACAAAACTCCGAAAACTACCGATCAGAGCAACCTGCCGATAGCATTGTCCGTCAGACAGCGACAGAACTCGACCTAGCTATTTAGCTAGTCTCGAAACTCCTGCCACCGTCGGAACTTGAACCTAGGACCTTCCAATCAGACGCACTGATTTCCCGGGCCTCATCTGTGAACAACACTAGCGCCTAAACTGTCTTAAAAAAGTGTCTTTAGGCGTCAAATTGTAGAGGGCGGGGCAACACCTATCAGCTATCCCAGACGCAATAGAATAGAAAACTAGTGCGAGAAAGTCTGTGCCATTCTGTTGCACCACTGTTTTCTTTAGAGGCATGTTACGGTTACGTGATCTACGTGGACCGAATCACTCCTTGAAGAGTGAAGTAGCGGATCCTATTGCAATAGCTCGTTCATCCGATTCTTAGAAGTATACCAATTCCAACAAGTAATACTGAGAAATTCGACGCTCTGTGCAATCTCACAATTCGTCAATCTGTGCGACGCTCTATGTAAATCCGGGCGCGTTGCTCGTTGCC